>JARHVA010007104.1:637500-756667 GCA_037957365.1 Torreya grandis | reverse complement strand
GGTCCAAATAGACCTTCTATTTTCTTTAAATTATTCATTGTGGCCCCCTTTTACCTTTCATTCTTTCCTCTAATTCAAATATTTTTCTCAACTCCTATCCCTTGCAACTTATCTTGTTTTGCCCTCATATATTGCCTATATGTGGATATATGGTACTACTATAGGTGTTTATTCTATCTTAGGCCTTCTTGAGTGAGGTAAGATATCCCACATGGATTTTTGGGCATATTTTATTATCAATTATACCTTTAACTTATCATAATAAACCTCATAGTCTTATGAATCATAACTTCTGCTCAACCTTCTTCATATGCCAAGCCTAGGCCAATTTAGGTGGATGTAGGTGTGTATCAAGTCTTGTATGGGATAATGATTAAAGTGGAGATGTGAAGTGTATTTGTGGTGACTAAACCTTTAATATATAATTATCCATATTTATATTATTCACTATCCTCTCTCACTTAATACCAGAACCTTGACCTTGCTCTTAGAACTCAGTCACCAAGGAGTTGTAGAACCTATTGTATAGACTGGGACTCTTACTGTGCCACCTGAGGTGAATGCTCTAAGAATATTTATGTTTCTCATATAACATTATGTTCTTGTTTATAACTCACCATAATTATTCTCTTATCTCACCTATACTTGTCCTTGAAGAGACCTCCATAATCACTCATTGGAATGCTTCTTTGGAACTCTGCTATAGTAGGCTAAATGACTGGTTATAGGTGTTTATTAGGTTTCCTCAATATGGGTTATAACTCATATACATATAAATTATATGGTTTCATTACTATTTTAGATCCTAAGTGGGCATGAAGATCTATTTTCATGGCCTAGACTCAGAATCAAGGGTGAATAGATAGAGAAGGGTGACTATGGGATGAAATGGAGGGTGAAGTACCAAAATAGTGGTGAAAACACAATGAAAGGTAGTGAAAACCACATAGAGTGAGAATATATGGATTATGAAATGTATTGAAGAATGGATACCTCCTAATATGTCTAAAATGAACCTTGACACTCTAATACAAAAACTTTAGAAAATATAACATATTGAAGGTAGAGAAAGGATAAACATAGTCGAAGAAATGAAACTTAGGACACTTTGAGTAACCTTAGTCTTTCAAAAGACCTTAAACTCTAATAAAATTAATTAAGTGTTATTATAGGTGAGGAGGATGGTTTCTAAGACCTTAAGGCTACCATGGAGGTCTACAAGATTGTTCACAATCCATGAGGATGCTCCATAATCAATATAGCATCTCCTTTCATGTTCTTGAGCTACATTTGAGGACTCTATAGATTCCATTGAGCCATCTAACAATACACACCATATAGTGGCCTTCAAGTGTGCTTAATACCCATTTTTATTGAGATATTTTGAGATGACAATATCCAATGGAACTCCAACCTGAGAAAGGAGGAATGAGGGAATATGAAACACTTTATCAACCTTTCAACATAGCCAATAACTTTTGGAAAAACATTCAAACACTATGTTCATTACCCAAACTTTCTTGTAGGCTACACATAGGAGTTAGTCTTAAAGGTTTTATATTTATATGAGCTCACACATGTTATACAAGTGGTGAAATTGATATGAATACCTGATAAAATAGCATCATTCATTGGTTTGAGAAGGCAAACCAAGAACCTACCAAACTATTGTGTTTAAACTACCCTGTATAGATGTGGATAACATACAAATTCCTTAACTTCTTAAGGAATGTTCATAAATCTTATGAGACCAATATATAGAAAAATACCCATGATTGGAAGTTGGTTTGAGTTTAATTTATCTAGTTTTAAGATTAAACCTCATTATCTCTGCTCTGTATAGTACAAACATGAACTTGAGGAGCTATCTAGGTCTGTAAAAGAAGTGGATGAAGTGAGATGGCAAGTTTTGATCTTGTTTGACATACATTCATTATGAAACTTTTCTAAGACATTAGATATGAGCCCATATTCAAACTATGATCTTGCTCTATATAATATAGTCCATATAGCTTCATACAAGTACATAAAACTCCCTAAAAAGTGCATTTTCCTACATTTTATTCAAGGTTCAAACATTGAAATTCCATTTTAGGTACAAATGAGAGGAATCACTAGCTAATAAATTTTTTTAAGAAGGATAAAATGTAAGGAAGAAGTGGAATATCCACAAATTTGCATGTGTGACCCACTTAGATAGTGAGAAGGTGGGAGTGAGTCTTAAAGGGACTTTATTTGACATGAAATGTTTAGTGATTGACATGTGGAGAAAATGGGGCCTATTTAAGATTATTTTAAGACATGAAAAACTATAAAAATTCCCATTTCATGAAGACATTATAAGGTATATTGACTTATATGGCATTTATGAGTCTTGAAAGGAATAACAAGGCACTGTGAGGGACTTTGAACATAAAGGTCATGGGGTATGGTTTGATACACATCACTAGAATTTATACCATGAGATTAAAATGAATTTGACCATTATTCATATTGATATTGGTGCTTAATCCCACCTTGAAGTGACCCAAAATCCTACTAGGGATCTTTAAGTTTATCATGTTTAAGAACAAGATAATCTCTCTAATTACTTTGTGATCATTATGATCATTGTCATATCACTAAAAGGCTAAAGAAAATCATGACAAGAGGATTAAATAATAACAATGGCACATCATGACACTCTTAATCAAGATTCAAAAACTCTCAATAGGACCAAAGATGACATGACATGTTAAGAGTTACCATAAGTAGGCTAAGGTAGTGGTCACCAAAAGTTTGGCCCCTCATCTTTGTCTCCTCCATCCCAACCATCATCATCATCTCTAGCATCACTCTCATACCAAATGTTGTTTCTACCACTTGAGGTCTTAACCTCCATCTATTTAATATCTATAGTATGTTGACCCCTTGCTAGTAATGGAGTTGTCAGCTTTTACAGTTCACACTTGTAACCATTAGTGCATGAAATTTGGAGTAACCCCTATATCCATGGCTCCTTTTGTATAGGCCTAGACAACACTTGGTATATTAAAATAACTCATTATATCCTCACTCCTCTAGATTAGTGAACTATACTAATAAATATCTCATGTGACATGAGAAAACCATCACGTTCCTCAGGTACATCCTATGTGTATCCAAATTATTTGAGTACCCAATCCAAGAAGTACTAATTTACAATATAGGACTGCCTCTTCCTAATAAAACACCTAGTATTCACAAATCCCATGTACCATCCATATCTAAACCATTGAATATGATAGGTGAGATACAACCTATAAAAAAAACATTATGGTGTCATATCATTGAGAATCTAATGATAGAATGGGATGTATCCTCTATGCCCACATCGGTCAGCTCTTGTCTAAACCCAACTATAAGCCAATGGATCTTTAAGATCCTATACTATATCCATATTTATTGGTCACTTGATCATAATGTAACACTAGACCCAAACCATAATAAGTGTGTAGGCTCCAATACTACATCCACCTTTATACACTATTAGGTATAAGACTTTATATAATTATGATAGAACTATTGGTCCTCAAGAAAACCATGTGGAATCCTCTAAGATGCTCCTAATCATGCCACCCAAACCCATATGGAAGTATAAACCACTCTTGTTAGGAAATAATATACATTTGACAATGTCCATAATAACATTAAATAACCTCTCGATCAATTAGTCTTGGTGGTGAAGAATCCCCAGTAGGTAGATCATGTAGTCAAATATTAGTGTAGGTCTTGATTAGGTCTGTATTTTCCTTCCCCTAAACCATGGGGATAATTTAATAACTATGTAAATCATAAAAAATACCTATTTATATGATCATGGTGTCCAAAACAAGCATATCTCATGCATCATTAGCTTAAGGATATGTCACTTATCCTCAAGTGTGATGGTGGCCTCCCTAATTGACAAGTGAAAGTTTGATGTCTCACTATGTCATCACTCCACTAGTGCACTAATATAGGATCAATCATCTTAGATAACTAGAATTCATTCCATGTCATACAAGTCTAGCATCTATAAGAATTCCACCATGCCCTCTATCTAGATGTATGGGGTCTAAAGATAATGGGATCATCTCTCATGATATGTCAGTATAGCCAATTACTCTTGAAATCAAAAGGTTTAATGTTAGCCTAATTTTATACTGCTAATAGAGCCTACACCTAGCCTACTCCATCCAAATTACCCTCTCCTTGATGTTGGACCCATTTCATGTCCTCAAAGTTAGTTATTTTTTACCACTCAGGGTAAGGCTATTGTTTAGTAGGGCAAAGCCACTATTTTAGCATTTTTACACATTTTTAGTGAAGTCACCATTTTGGTGATTTTGCACATTTTTTGATAAAATGCCATTTTTATTTTCATGAAAATATAAACTTTAACTAAACATGGGAAAAATTACCATTTCAATTATTATACCATTTTCTAGCATTGTCACCTTTTTTGGAAGTGGCAACTTCACTCAGAGTTGTCGATTTCCTTGGTGAAGCCACCATTTTCCCTACCACACAAATGATGACTTCACCATTTTTTGAATTTAAAATTGTAATTAATGCTATTAAATGAAATTAATGACTAGAGTTAGGTTTACTTACTAGTACCCCATCATGTGGTGGTTGCATGTGCTCCCTCACTCACTCTGCCATGTGTCATCATGCTCCTCTATGGGCCATTTTATCTTATCAATTCACATAGAAAACTAGAGGTATATTTATAAATAGGCTATTGTGAAAATGACTTAATTTTCACCCTAGGGGGTGAATATATATCCAAACATTTGAATTTTCACTCTCTAAGGCCTATAATTCATTTTACACCCTCCACAAGGTGTTTTTTTTCACATCCATGGTCTATTTTTTGCACCATTTGATCTTATGTGCCTTATATTTTAGTCATATTATAACTAAGCCATATTTTTGAGCCTCCCCTAAGACCCATTTACCAACACAACTATTTAACCTATATCTCATTTTTATTTGAACATGCATCTTTAAACTCTTATTTAGTCTATAAATGTGTTGTTATCCTTTGCTAGCTCATCATACATCTATTTTATAGATTTTTTACATAAGATACCCTTGTCAATTTTACCCATTATAGCTGATTATATTTTTAGCCAATCTACTGATTATAATCACCTATGGGAAATCATTATTTTTGCATCCCTAATTATAACTTCCTAAGGGCAAACCATTATTTTTAACCAGTCCACCTACCCTTCTAGGGAAAATGCACATGTTCTTGATTATAATCATCTTTGAGAAAATCAATGTTTCATGTTTTTCATTCCTTATTATAACTACCTTTGGGCAAATCAGTGTTTTCCTACTATTCATTACTTATTATAACTACATATGGGAAAATCAATGTTTGTTATTTTGTTACTAATTATAACCACCTTTGTTCAAATCAATACCCATTCCACTACCCTATCAGGGTATATATATGTGTCACTACCTTTGGGAAAACTAGTGTCATACACTTCATTTTTTATTATAACTACTTATGGATAAATTAATAACTCCATTGATATTACTATTTATAACTACCTTTGAGTAATTCATTAATCCCACCACTATTACCACCATATCATGTTATCTTCTTCATTTTGAGGGAATGTTTGACATGTTTATTTTTTCCATCCACTCCCTCTAGTGGGCATCAAGGGCTTATCAATCACCCTTTAGGGCATGAACCATTTAGATTAACAATTTTTTCATTCATTAAAATACATTACTATACCTATGTCTTGCAGTACCTTCTCAAACAAGGGAAAACTATAGACACTTAGTTTTGGCAACTTTTATTCCTAATATAGGATTCACTTTTAATTTTTATAAATGACACATCTAATCCTAGAAATCACTTGAATTTTCAAATTTCATCCATGTAAGTGATTTAATTTCCTAGAAACATGACAAGGCTAGCTTATTTGGTGTATTACCTTGTATTCATCACTAACCTAATTTAGTTCTAACCCTAGTCAAATTATGACCTTGTAATTTTACACTTTTGGCCTATCAATCTATTAATTCATAACATTTAAACTAATTTCCAAAATACAAAAGACACTAAGTAAGACTAATTACATTTCAAATCCTAATTAACTTGCCTAAAAAAATTTGAAATCAAATTATTCAATTTAATTTACCAAAAAAGGAATTTTTAGCCAAATATGAAGTCAAAAGGTCAAAGGATATAATAAAGTGATTTATTATATCCTAAATATTCAAAAATATGAGTTACACCTCACAAATATCTTAATTGAGTTGTCATTCCTCATAGATATCTAAAACTAAGGTGTCAATATTTCATGAGTGCCTTGATCCAACCCAGGTGTTATATTGAGTCAACCTTGGTTAATTTAGACTCAACCAAAGTTAGAATTTAACCTAACCTCCCTAGGATTATAATTATTTCATTGAGATATAAATACAAGTTTCCCACATCATATGCCAATAAGATTCTGGTGTAAGGTTATTCTATTGGAATGCCTTATTTAAGCCTTTGAGAATAGTGTTATAATTCCTAATTTATTACAATATTCACACCAAGAGACAAGTGAATATTAGAGAAATGATATGACCATGGAAGATAATTGATATAAGAATAAAATCATCATAGGCCTAGAATAAACATCCTTATGCCAACAAGTAAGCATCAAATTTGATAAAGGAGGTAATAAATTTGTATGGTCTTTATCTCTATTTTGTGATCTTGCTTATTTTATTATTCTATCCCTAGTTTTTAGGAAATAGTGTTTAGTCTTATTATATTTTTATGCTTTATTTTTTCTTATTTGGACTAACAAGATACTAATCTATATATTATATACTCTTTGAACACCTAAAGTACAAATGGTCAATCTAAATAACAATTGGACTTTCATGCTCATAGTGGAAAAAATATGGATCTAAATGGTTGGGATAATTGTGTTCAAAACATGGTCTTTAGATTGAATTAAATTTTATATAATTACTTACAATTCAAATAACATCTTATTAAATGAAACAAATTAAAAAAAATAGTTTCCTTTATCATGACTCACCATTATCTAATGTAACAAACAAAGTAGTATGTGGTAGTGTATCCATAAATAAATAAAGGATTGGGTTTAAAATTGGACCACTTTCATATCTGGTATAGAGATAATTTCTTTGAAATAAATTTTAAGTTTCCATGATCAAAACTTGAAGCATCCTTATGAGTCGGTCATAGGAAATTCTAATTATGTTGAAATGTTAGTAACAGTCTTGAAAGAAAATTATGGGAAATGAAGGGTTGATTTAATATCATAAAGTTCTTATCTTACTATATTAATGTTAATATATGTTTTTGTGACACTAATTGATGGTGGTTTCAAAGCAACATTTTCATGATGGTATCGCATCAAAGCTCTCATGCATTGGGGATGGTGGAAGGTTATTTGATCATCCCATGAATGTCCTAATGGTATAATGGAAAATTACATCTATATTAGACATGGTGAAATTTTATTTCATACTTACTTAGATGTAATAATGTAAGTGGTTGAAGTTATCCTATGTTGGATAGGATGGTAGGTTGTTCAACTCTCCCATGACCATTGTTAAAAAAATTATGTAAAGAATAAGCCTTAAACAAATGGAACTCATGAATTATGATAAAATGATTTTAGTGATTATTTTATATGATTATAAAATATATTAAGATAATTTTATGTATATATAATCCCCTTAGCCTACAATTATTCTTGTTTTAGCATGTAAAACCTTGTAAGTCCTCCCTTAGCGAATATTAGGCCAATCTAGTACAAAAGGACTAAAACATAAAAAACTTACTTTATCATAGATTAAATACACTCAAAATATTATATCATACTATTTCAAACCATTCAAAATAATTTATATCACCCATTTCCTTTGTTTTCTCTCAAAAGTCATTCTCTTGCTTTGGCTTACAACTAACCCTATTTTAGGACAAATTATTGATTTTGTTCTATATAATAAATCATCTAGGAAAAAAATACCTTTTTGAGTACCCTTTATCTATATCCTTTTACACCCAAATTTTTAGGTTAGGTTACATTTCAAAGTTTGGTACTTGTAGACTTACTTGACCCCTCAATTAACCCTCAAAATGGGTGAACCTCCTTAATCTAAACAAAGTATAGAATCCCATAAAAATATATTGAAATTTTTGGCCACCCATTATCCTTATTTATCTAAATAAACTCTTTTTTAAATATTACACTCAACACCAATACCCTTTTATTCTTTGGCCTCTTTAACTAGGTCTCTTCCTTAAGCATATTCAACCTCAGTCTCTTAAATCCATACCATCCATACCCATGTCAACCTAAAACCACTTGAATATGATATATCACATAAATATGGTTAATACTTAAAAAAAAATTTATTTTTATATGGTTAAATATCTTCTTTTGCACCAAACCCTAAAATTAGGATTTCTAAGCCATTGTGAAGGCCAAGAGTACATGAAAGGGCATATGTTTTTTTTCCTTGGGTTTAAAGACACAAAATATATTTAATTAGGTTTTTAATGACCCTATTAAAATTCCCAAATACTCATAATGTATTTAAAACCATTGTCTTTGCTTTCAACTCAAAAACTTACTTGATTGTGTTAAGAAAAGGATTACTCTAGGTTTGTACTTCAGGAAATTTAAAAAAATAGTCATAAACTACCAAAAATATAATATTTTAACCTTAAAAAACTTTAAATACCACTATCTCAATGTATAAAACACACTAGTTCATTAGTTCTTATGACTTTCCTTTCAAACACATACAACCACCATTTAAGCAAAAAAGCCTGATTATAGTATTCAAGGTACTCAGTCATGAAAATGAAGTTATTTAAAAACAACATGGTTTAAAAAACACATTTTAATTCTTTTTTAGGTGAATTAATCCCTCATAAATTCAAAAATTAAATTATTTCCTTTTATACTAACTCCATTCATGAATCTCATAGTCCAAATTAACACTCAGTCTGCCTGAAGGTTCTACAATAGGGTTATCAATGCTTATAGACTCAATGATAGTATTGAATTTTTTTTATAATATTACTCATAATTTAACCATAAATTAAACATACTCACAACTCAATCTTTAACCATTTCTCATTATCTATAGGCACTTGAAAAACATGAATCCTCAGTCTTTCTCACTGTATTTTGTCTAATATAAATAGGGTACTATAGAGTTTCATTACTCTTGAAACATTAAAATTATATATAACCTAAAATTAAGTTATTACCATATCATAATACTATTTAAACCCTAATTTTTCACTTGGTATGTAGAACAAGATACTACATAACATATCTCAGAGCCTTACCAGTCTTAGTACATAGTATAAAACCTCTATTATAGGAAACAAAGTCTTTCCAATGAGTTAGTTATTTATGTTTATATGGTTTATAGGTTATTCATATTTTTATTACCTCCATAAAAAATTTATCCACTCTAAATAACATTCAAAATTAATTTCAAATCTCATTTAATAACCCACTTAAAAGCATAGTCCTCCTTAATCAGTTTGCATATAGTATTTTGTTCAAATCACCAATATGTAGAGGATTACTACCTAAAATTTGATAAAAAAAACATAACCAAAATTAAATATATATATCAAGGTTATCATTAAATTTTTGTTTCTTTCTCATCCAAATACACAAGCCAAACATTGAGGCATTATTAAATCTTTTCTTTTATATGTTCAAACACAGCTTATATATGAAATGTAGAGGTAAGTAAAAACATACGTAAACACTCTTGTTCTAAAAGTAACATCTCATCATGAAAGGATTATAAAGATATATTTTGACACAACAATTCCATTACCATTATATTCAATGAAGCTTTAGTACAAAACAACTACCTATTGACACAGTCCTCATACATTTTTCTTGGTATACCACCTTTCTATTACAGTCATGTTTTACATATTTTCATTACCCCACACTCTCTTCTATGTATATCCTAACTATATATTCTTTTACAATTTTAATAACTTACACCACAAGGATCATAAATATTTATTTAATCAAAAAACCTCTTCAAAGCTCCTAAAACACATAGGGTGGTGAACACACTAGTTACCAACTCATAATTTCTACTTGACACAAAATATTCCACACTAACTTAGGACTCTTAAAAGACCTTATAGGTATATTAAAACTTCATTTAACATGACATATTATTAAAACCACCTTAGCCATCTAGACACACTCTCAATCGCTCTTTACATGCTTGAAAATTCAAATTACAAAAAAGTCCAAAAAACTCTTAATGGGTGCAAATTCAAATTTTAATACACCAACATGACTCCAAATAAATTTATTGAGCTCTTCCAATATTGCCTTACATCATACTTCCAAGGGGAGAAAAGAACTTTCCTCCAATGTTTTTCTTCCTCCAGATTCTCATGCAAATGAGTGTGTTCCTTACTGCCACTCCTATGTTTGTATTTCTTCTTCCAATTACTCCTTTGTTCTCTCTCTTACTATTAATCATGTTTCTAATCATACCTAATACTACTCTTATTTCTTTTCTTGACAAATCTCATGTGATCCACTATCACTTCTCTTTCTTCTATGATTTTTAAGGCATCAACAAATTCATCCTCATCTTCTAGTTCTTCATGTAGTGACTGAATGACTCCCTTAGCACCATCTTCTCTTTTGGATCAGATGAAAACTATCTCTTCTCATCTTCATACTCTTTTTTTTGTATGGGTACTAATATTTCCCCATATTTTGTCAAATTTCACACTTGACTCTTGACTTGGCTACTCACCATCTTTATACCTGCATATAAAAAACTCAAAGACAATGTTAACTATAACACAAAGAGACCAAATGACCCTTTAAGTGCCTCTTGAATGGACACCTTATTATTTCATTTGGTTCACACCTATAACCTTCTATATCAAACCTCACTTGGGCCTTCTAACTCTCATCCTTTCACACTAAGACTATTCTCTATCTCTCAAGATCTCTTTATGAGCTTGTATTTTCCTTGAGCTTGTTAATAGCTCTTCTTATTTAGGGCTGCCACTTAACCACTCATTGTTTTATTTATTTCACCTATCACTCATCATCAAAAATGCATTTAATTTAATAAATCAATCACAAAACTTATCATAATTTCTCAGTATTTTATCTCAACTTTGTCCTTCTAAAGACTCCTTGCTTAACTCTTTTCCTACAATTTCATTCACATGCATAGTAAATAAATAGAATTATAAAACTATACCTATAATCACACTTTTTACCAAGGCATATGCTTTTTCTGATACCAAATGATGTAGAGATAATCCCCTTAGCCTATAATTCTTCTTATTTTTGATTGCAAAAACTTTCAAGACCTCCCTTAGCCAACAATAGGCCAATTTGTTACAAAAGGAATAAAACCTAAAACACTTAATTGATCATAGATTCAATACACTCACAACATTATATAACACTATTTCAAACCATATCAAACCATTTTTATCATTCATTTCTTTTATTTTCTCTTAGAAGTTATTTTCTTGCTTTGGCTTGCTATTAACCCTATTTCAAGATAAATTATTGATTTTTTTCTATAAAATAAATCATCTAAGAAAAAAATACCTTTTTTATTACCCTTTCTCTATCTCCTACTACACATAAGTTTTTAGGTTAGGTTACTTTGCAAAGTTTGGTACCTGTAGACTTACCTGACCCCTTAATTAACCCTCCAAATGGGCAAACCTCCTTGGTATGAACAAAGTATAAACTCCTAGGGAAAAATATTAACATTTTTTTCCATCCATTATTCTCCTTTAGCTAAATAAATTCTTTTTTTAATCTTAAATTAAACACCAATATCCTTTTCTTCTTTGGCCTCTTCAACTAGGTCTCTTCCTTAAGCATATTCATACTCAGTCCCTTAAATCCATACCATCCATACCCCTGTCAACCTAAAAACACTTGAATTATTTATATAACATCAATATGGTTAAGATAACAAAATTTTGAGACTTTTTTTGTTGTTAAATCTGTTCCTATGCACCAAACCCTAAAACTAGGGTTTTTAAGCTACTATGAAGGCTAAAAGTACACTAAAGGGCATATATTTTGGTTCATTCGGTTTAAATACCCAAAATATACTTAATTAGGTCTGTAATGACCCTATTAAACTTCCCCAATACTCATAATATGTATTTAAACCCGTTTTCTTTGATTTCAACTCAAAAACCCACTTGACTATGTTAAGAAAAGGACTACTATAGGTCTGTACTTCAAGAAATTTGAACAAATAGTTATAAAATACCAAAAATACAATATGTTAAAATTTAAAAAATTTCAATATCACTATCAAAATTTCCTCAAAACACTATTTAATTAGTTCTTATGACTTTCCTTTCAAACACGTACAACCACCATTCAAGCAAACAAGTATGATTATAATATTCAGGCTATTCAGTCATGTAAATGAAGTTATTTACCTACCACATGGTTTCCAAAAAAAAATTGAATGTTTTTATAGGTTAATTTATCCTTCATAAATTCCAAAGTTCACTTATTTCCTTTTATACTATCTCCATTCATGAACCTCACAATCTAAATTAACACTCGGCTTCCCTGAAGGTTCTGCAATAGAGTTATCAATGTTTATAGACTCAATGATAGTATTTAAAATTTTACTTTAATACCACCCATTATTTTTCCATCAAGTAAAAGTATTCACAACTCAGTATTGAACCATTTCTCATTATCCATAGGTACTTTTAAAACACAAATCCTGAGTCTTTCTCACTATATTTTATTTGATATAAATAGGGTACTATAGGGTTTCATTACTCTTGCAACATTAAAAGTTTATATAACCTATATTTAAGTTATTAACACATCATAAGACCATTTAAACCCTAAATTTTAACTTGGCATATAAAACAAGATACTACACAACAGATCACAGAGTCTTATTAGTCTCAGTACATAATACAAAACATCTATTATAGGAATTAGAGTCTTTCCTGGGAGTTGTCTATGCTTATATGGTTTCTAGATTATTCATAGTTTTATTACCTCCATAAACACTTGATCCACACTCAATAAAATGAAAAATTTATTTCAAATCTTAGTCAAGAACCCACTTAAATTCATAGTCCTCCTTAATCAGTCTGCATATAGTATTTTATTTAAATCACTAATATGTACAGGATTACTACCTACAATTTGATACAAACCTTAACCAACAATAAATATCTATATCAAGGTTATTATTAACTTTTTTTTTATTTCTCATCCAAATACACAATCTAAACATTTAGGCATTAACAAAGCCATTCTTCTATATGTTCAAACATAGATTATACATGAAATGTAGAGGTAAGTAGATTCATAAGTAAACACTCTTGTTTTGAAATTAACATCTCATCATGAAAGGATTATCAAGATATATTTTGACACAAAAAGTCCATAAAAATTATATTCAATGAAGCTTTAATACAAAACAACTACTTATTAACATAGTTCTCATGCATTTTTCTTGGTAGACCACCTTTCCATTACAGTCATGTCTACCCTATTTTCATCACCCCACACTTTGTTCTATGTACATCCTCACTATATATTCTTTTACAATTTAAATAAATTACAACATAAGGATCATAATGGTTTATTAAATGAAGAAACCTTTTCAAATCTCCTAAACCACGTAGGGTGGTGAACACACTAGCTGCCAACTCACAATTTCCACTTGACACAATAATATTTAAACTAACTTAGGACTCTTAAAAGACCTTATAGGTCTATTCAAACTTTATTTAACATGAAATATTATTATAACCCACCTTAACCATCTAAACACACTCTCAATCCCTCTTTACATGCTTGAAAATTCAAATTACAAAAAAGGTGGGAAAACTCGTAATGGGCATAAATTCAAATTTGAATGTACCACCATGACTCCAAAGCACTTTCTTGAGATATTCTAAGATGCCCCTTCATCAGAATTGGTATCAATAATATTGATAATCTAGGGATGTATAAACTTTGAAGAATAGAAATATGACTCATAATATTGTATTCATGAGATTCATATGCTCATGTGCTTAAGGAGATTTAAAAATGATAAATGAAGAAACTCAAGGGTTGTTTAAAATATAGAGGAATAATATCATTGGTTTTAAGTAGAAGTTGACATCCACATTTTATAATTTCTTTTAGTGATGTAAAAAAATTCCCACCTTGGGTGCCTACCTAGGGTGGCACACATGTGATTTAGGATGATGTTCCAGTAGTCAAATAGATTTAAAAACCTTGTTGGATGAAAAAAGTAGTCCAAGATTAAGGACAATGCCCTTTTTAATGAGGGAGAGTGTAAGGACTCTCATGATAAAATAATATGACTATGTTAAACTAGTGGTTATACTCCCTTGGTGGTGTTGATTGTGAAGGTAAGAGTATTATGCACATGGTAAATGTTGGTTTAGAAATGTTTAAATTATTACCTTAGGCTGCAATTAAAATTATATATGTATTAAGGTGCTATAATAATATCACTTTATGACCTTATGAATTTCTTGATAAAATGGTAATGTTGGTTTAAGTAAATGATCTATCATTCTATAATTATAATCTTTAGCTATTTAGATAGTAGATTTCATGGGTGTAGTAAGTGTGTAGGAATAGGTCATTTCCAATGAAGGAACAAGGACTACACTAGGAATAGTTGTATCATGTGTGATCCTACCTCTAAACCATACATTTTATAAACCTTAACCAATCTAATTTGATTACCCTATATACCATTCACTATTTACTTTAACACTTGTATTGTCATAGTGGTTGTAATATCTATTGGGTGGCTGAACCACCTTTATGATTTTCATCCTTAATGCATGAGATGAAGTAAACTAACATATAGATTATATAGTGGTAGATTTTAGGTTGTCTATTAATTTCTTGCTACCCTAAACTAATGGGAATCATTGGGTTGATCTTATAATCAACTGTAGGACATTTTATGAGAAATCATGCACCATTAGGGAATGACAAAAGATCACCCATTATGAAGGTTTGGGCTAGCCAATATAAGTGGTAGGTTGATCCAAGGGAAGAATGAACACTTTTAAATTTTTGATTAGGTTGAAATAAGGGGTGAATGCCTATTTGAGGAGGGAAGATCTCTAAGAATAGGGTTCATAACTTTTGGCATTTGTAACAACCCTAGGAATTAAGGAAAAAGAGAAGGGAAACAAAAATAGAGCCTATAGAGGAAGATACATGGCTAGTATAAACTTTCATAAAAGATCCATGAAATGGCCTAGATCATTTGGTAGGTATCCTAATCACTTGAATATCATGTTGTTTGACTAAATCAATTTTGTGTGATTATTATTTGAGTTATTATGTTTGAGAGGAGTAAGGTAGTGGATCACTTATTCTATTCATTTTTTTCATATGGTTATGCTTGAGTTGTCTATATTGTTATTGCCCATTGTGTGAGAGATTGTAGTTGAGATATTATTCCATGTTAGTTCTATTTTCTTGTATTTTTTCTTAATATGATAGTAAGGATTGTCATGCAATACTTTTTTTGTCTTAAAAAGGTAACATTCTTCTTGATAGTGGAAGGGGTGTTAGAGGTACAAGCACTGGGGGTGAATTATTGAGCCCAAATAATCCAACTTTAATTTCAATCTTTTTAAACACAACCAATTACCATAAGCATTCATGAAGCATATACATCAATCATAAAAAAAGAACAAGAGAGATAATGTAAGATCAATCACATAACATATAACTTATGTGAGAAATACTCTTGGGGGAGAAAACCCATTATAATCTACAATTTTACTTTTGTATTATAATAACAAGAACTAATTTAGACCATTTGCAACTAATCAAGGAACTATAATCCCACAAGGTGCTACCACAACTATCTAGCTGAGTTGCAACAATAACTAAACTTTTAGAAAGTTTCACCCTGCAAGGAGGATAAAACCACCTTAGATGTTGAGTTTCCACAACAAAACCTATGAAAATATCCACCTATGAATTGATGTATTTAATACCTGATGATGGACCTCTGCTTATCACTCTTCACCTTCACTCATACTCAATATATAAGATCACTATTCTAATAATAGAATTACAACCTACAAGTCATGAAAATAATCCTCAATATATTAAGCTCTTCATCTCATCCATAGGGTACTCTACCCTTCCTTCTCTCCATAATTCATTAACACAAGCCTCTCTAAAATATCTCCCAAGTCTCTCACACAAAGTCTAGAAATCATCATCATTATTTATAAAGCATTTATTATCAACACCATCTTGGTTATTAGGCATTCCTTAACCCTTAAGGCATCTATCTCACTAATATAGCTAAAAAAAACTTCATAGGTCAGCCATAGCATCTATGGGTCACCCTTAAATAACTATACCTTTTAATAAGGCCCTTTTAACCCTTATAGGTCTCATGTGAACCCATTCACTCCTTTAGCACTTCATAGAACAAACCAAGAACATAGAAACATTAAACTAAACATGGAACCATTCCATATTATTTATAGGTCCCCTTTAAGTTCCAAAAACCAACATAGTAACCTTATGCTTAAGTACAATTTGCTCAAACAACATTTTATGCACATAGTCACCATGAATGAATACATAGTTGACTTATAAACATTTGTTCATATTGAATAAAAATGGTAAAATATTCATAATGTACATATATCATCTTAATGGAGTTTAAAACACCTCCCAATATCTAATTCATCAATATATATCCAAAAAATATCAAAACAAGCTCAAATAATTTTCTTAGGTCATTTAAATTCCATGCATGAACACATAATAAAATATAGACCTTATTATATTCATTTGTACACAGTTATATATCTTAAAATTAGGTTAATTAGATGTTTCATGGAGTCATTTTCATCTTTTATTTTTACAACATGAGTAAATTCTACATAGATCGAAAGATATGGCCAAAATATAGAGCATTATTTTTTTACTTTACAAATTCAAATATTCAAATGTAAACAATCACAATTAAACTTTGAACACCATGATCACATATTATGTCATCACTTCTTATATAAATCTCACACCATTTATATTATCTAAACTTTAATACATATGAACCAATGATCAAATGTTAAATATCTAACATTTGACCTCATCTCATGTAATCTGGAAACTTTGACTCAATGCACTCTGTCAATCTCTTATATGTAGCTCAGTATTTAACAAAGATAAATATATATCACTTTGAAATATTGAATTTAATACACACCATTTATTTATATATATGATCACCCACTCACCATTGATCCTTGGAAGAATCTTGATCTTTATCTCTATTCATTGTTAAACCTTAAACATTTCCTACCATCTCATTGCTTCCTGACATCTTTGATAAAATTCACATCTTCAATATCTTCAAGATTTTTTCAAACATTACATTTAAAAAAATTATGTATGGTTACCTTTTCAATCCATCTAAGTATCTAACTTTGAACCTCAATAAATTCTTCTATACTTAAATGCATGATCTAAAATTTGGAGCATATAATCTCCTCACATAGGAGAATTTAACCATGTGAAAAAATAATCCTAGATCCTCACACATGTGAGATATATCACCATTAAAATTAATTCTCAAAATAATTTTCATGGATCTATCTATGTTTTGAACATTTTTCAGAGGCCAACTTTGAACATGTATATCTTTTGATGTGCTTTGGTGAATGATCTAAAATTTAATGCTAAAAACTAGGTACAAAAAAAAATTAAAAAAATATGATCAAATTATCCTAAAACATCCATATGTGTGATATATTCTACCATCAAAATTCTTACTTGGCTCTTCTTTCCATATTGTAAATTTGGCTAAGTATGGGAAAACAATGTCAAAATACCTGAGAGCCCAACTTTGCATTTTCATATCTTTTAACATGCTTAAATGCATGGCCTAATATTTATCACATAAATACTAGGGAAAATACTTAACAAACCCATGTGACCATTTCCTCCTGACTCATCCACACATGGTAATGGTGACGTCAACATACTGCCTAGTCAAATTTTCTACCATTGGACCCAAAGTGTCTAGATGAAAACTATGGATAACCAGATGAATTCCAATTATGATCACAAGCACTAAAGGAATATAAAACATCCTAGGGAGACATTTCACATCCCAAAATCACCATTATCATGCTTAAACATATTTAACCATGTTAACTTTGAATATTAACTAAACACACTTCAAGCACACTAGGATAAGCACATTTCACACTTTGTCACTGTCACTTAGACTAGCAAGGAACTTCATCCAATCACTATGATTTATGTAAGAATAGATTGGATTATGTCAAACATTTTAGAGTGTTTGGAAGTAGGTGCTTCATCAAAAGAGATGAAGAGAATCCTAGAAAATTTGATTCAAGGTTTGATGAGGGAAACTTCATGGGTAGATGAGACAAGTAGAGTCAAGAAGACAAAAGTGTAGGCAAGTGAATCAATTCAAAATTTTGTTGCAAATAATGATGAGTTATTCATTCAAATAAATGATGAAGGTGAAGATGAGGAGGAAAGACAAGATTCTAAATCTCTATCTAGAAGAATTTAGAAAGATCATCCAATCTCTCAAATTATTGGAAATGGTTGTGCAAGGTTGAAAACTAGAAAGAGAATGTTGATAAATCAAAATCAATAAGACTTAGATCTATTATCCATGATTGAACCCAATACATTTATAGAAGATAGCAAAGATGAAAGTTATAATGATACAATGGATGAAGAAATTGATCAAATAGAAAGGAATAAAACATGGGACTTAGTCCCTAGGTCAAAATATAAAAATGTGATAGGTACCAAATGGATTTTCAAAAACAAGATGTATGAGAAAGGAGAAGTGACAAGGAAAAAGGCTATATTGGTGTGTAAGGGATATGCTCAGGTTGAAGTAATAGATTTTGATGAGGCTTTTGCTCCTATGGCAAGGATGGAATAAATTTATCTCTTTTTGGCATATGAATGTTTCAAAGTTTTTAAGGTATATCAAATGGATGTGAAATCTACATTATTAAATGTAAACTTATAAGAAAAATTCTACATTGAGTTACATGAAGGATACTTCATGTCAAGTAATCAAGATTTTGTGTGTACATTGAAGAAGGCTATGTATAGTCTTAAACAAGATCCTAGAGCTTGGTAGATAGGATAGATAAGTATCTTTTGAGAATTTAAAATGGGGTAGATAATATCAATTTGTAAATTAAGATAGAAGTTAATCATCAATTGATAGTTTTTGTATACATTGATGACATATTATTTAGATCTAACAATGATAAACTGAGTAGAGAATTTGTAGATACTATGAAGATTGACTTTGAAATGTCAATTTTGGGATAAATGTCTTTCTTCTTAGGATTAAATATTAATCAACTTGATGTAGGGATATTCATTTAGAAATCTAAATACATCAAGGATATGCTAAGTAAGTTTGACATGATAGATTTTAAGCCAATGGGTACTCCAATGATCACATAATGCAAGTTAAGTAAACTAGATGACTCACCAAAAGTTGATCAAACTTTTTATAGATCCATGATTGGAAATATCTTGTACTCTACTACATCTAGGCCTGACATCATGAAAATAGTGGGTCTTGTAGGAAGGTTTCAAGTTGATACTAGAGAATCTCACTTGAAAGCAGTCAAAAGGATCTTAAGATATCTCAAAGGCACCATATACTATAGTTTATTATATCCTAGGAGTAAATAATTCTATTTAAAATCATATACTAATTTTTATTAGGTAGGATTTAGATGATAGGATAAGTAATAGTGGTGGGGTCTTCTTCATGGGAGAATGCTTGATGTCTTGGCTAAGTAAGAAACAAGCCTCATTGTCTCTATCAACTATAGAAGCTGATTATATAGAAACTTCCTCTTGTTACACACAAGTCATGTAGATGAAACAAACTTTGGAGGATTATAAGGTAAGACAAAATGGACCTTGTCCTATTTATTGTGACAATATGAGTGTAATTACTATCTCAAAGAATCATATTATGAACTTAAAAAGTAAACAAATTCCTATTAGATATCATTTATTGAGAGAACAAGTGATTAATCAATGTGTCAATTTGGAGTATCTACCTATAAAATAGAAGCTTATAGATATTATGACCAAACCATTTTAAAAATCTACTTTTGAGTATCTAAGACAAAGATTGGGTGTCATTTCTTTCTATATAAATCAATAGGCCTTTGGTTAAAAAGGAACAACAAGTTCATGATCTTACTCTAGAAATTTGTGTAGGATCTATAGTATATGGTTAGAATGGATGTTTTTAGGTTGGTTGAGAGCATGTTTCTTATTTGGTGGGTGGCATGAAGTTTTATTGGTGGTCCTTGTAGTAGCTTGAGAGAGAAGGATAGTTAGCATTTGTGGTGGTTATTCATGGTGTGTGCAAATTTGAAGATGTTCAAAAGGTAAAACTATTTAGAATTATTAGTGGGAGTCCTTCTTAGATGTTTATTGATCTATTGAATAATATTTCTATGGTTTTAATGTGTTCTTTCATCATTGGTTGAAGTGCTTAGTTGAACAGATCTTGGGCACAGAGAAAGAGGAAGTTGATAGGACAAGGAGAAGTAGGCTTAAGGTAAGGGGAGTTTATATCATCTATCTAAGGTGGTCCTCTCTTGTTGGTGGTATTTTTAGGTCCTTAAGATTAGATTGTGCCAACTTTATCATTGTGTCAAAGGGGGATAAAATTCCTATTGTGAGAGTGTTTGAAAAGAAAGAAGTTGAGTTGTATATTGATATATATGATGTTTGTTAACATCAATGAAAAATGGGAAGATTGTTGGATATTTGTTATGATGATGTCATGGATATTTGTTATGATGATGAAATGACACCCAATCTTTGTCTTAGATACTCAAAAGTAGATTTTTAAAATGGTTTGGTCATAATATCTATAAGCTTCTATTTTATAGGTAGATACTCCAAATTGACACATTGATTAATCACTTGTTCTCTCAATAAATGATATCTAATAGGAATTTGTTTACTTTTTAAGTTCATAATATGATTCTTTGAGATAGTAATTACACTCATATTGTCACAATAAATAGGACAAGGTCCATTTTGTCTTACCTTATAATCCTCCAAAGTTTGTTTCATCTACATGACTTGTGTGTAACAAGAGGAAGTTTCTATATAATCAGCTTCTATAGTTGATAGAGACAATGAGGCTTGTTTCTTACTTAGCCAAGACATCAAGCATTCTCCCATGAAGAAGACCCCACCACTATTACTTATCCTATCATCTAAATCCTACCTAATAAAAATTAGTATATGATTTTAAATAGAATTATTTACTCCTAGGATATAATAAACTATAGTATATGGTGCCTTTGAGATATCTTAAGATCCTTTTGACTGCTTTCAAGTGAGATTCTCTAGTATCAACTTGAAACCTTCCTACAAGACCCACTATTTTCATGATGTCAGGCCTAGATGTAGTAGAGTACAAGATATTTCCAATCATGGATCTATAAAAAGTTTGATCAACTTTTGGTGAGTCATCTAGTTTACTTAACTTGCATTATGTGATCATTGGAGTACCCATTGGCTTAAAATCTATCATGTCAAACTTACTTAGCATATCCTTGATGTATTTAGATTTCTAAATGAATATCCCTACATCAAGTTGATTAATATTTAATCCTAAGAAGAAAGACATTTATCCCAAAATTGACATTTCAAAGTCAATCTTCATAGTATCTACAAATTCTCTACTCAGTTTATCATTGTTAGATCTAAATAATATGTCATCAATGTATACAAAAACTATCAATTGATGATTAACTTCTATCTTAATTTACAAATTGATATTATCTACCCCATTTTAAATTCTCAAAAGATACTTATCTATCCTATCTACCAAGCTCTAGGATCTTGTTTAAGACTATACATAGCCTTCTTCAATGTACACACAAAATCTTGATTACTTGACATGAAGTATCCTTCATGTAACTCAATGTAGAATTTTTCTTATAAGTTTACATTTAATAATGTAGATTTCACATCCATTTGATATACCTTAAAAACTTTGAAACATTCATATGCCAAAAAGAGATAAATTTATTCCATCCTTGCCATAGGAGCAAAAGCCTCATCAAAATCTATTACTTCAACCTGAGCATATCCCTTACACACCAATATAGCCTTTTTCCTTGTCACTTCTCCTTTCTCATACATCTTGTTTTTGAAAATCCATTTGGTACCTATCACATTTTTATATTTTGACCTAGGGACTAAGTCCCATGTTTTATTCCTTTCTATTTGATCAATTTCTTCATCCATTGTATCATTATAACTTTCATCTTTGCTATCTTCTATAAATGTATTGGGTTCAATCATGGATAATAGATCTAAGTCTTATTGATTTTGATTTATCAACATTCTCTTTCTAGTTTTCAACCTTGCACAACCATTTCCAATAATTTGAGAGATTGGATGATCTTTCTAAATTCTTCTAGATAGAGATTTAGAATCTTGTCTTTCCTCCTCATCTTCACCTTCATCATTTATTTGAATGAATAACTCATCATTATTTGCAACAAAATTTTGAATTGATTCACTTGCCTACACTTTTGTCTTCTTGACTCTACTTGTCTCATCTACCCATGAAGTTTCCCTCATCAAACCTTGAATCAAATTTTCTAGGATTCTCTTCATCTCTTTTGATGAAGCACCTACTTCCAAACACTCTAAAATGTTTGACATAATCCAATCTATTCTTACATAAATCATAATGAGTATTATTACCATTTAATCTAATTTGACATCTATAGAGGATGTAAATAGAAGTGTTGGTTGCCTCTTCCTAAAAGCCATTTGATAATTTTGCATCTTAAAGCACTGTTCTACCCATCTCAACAATAGTCATATTCTTACTTTCAACCACACCATTTTGTTGTGGTGTTCTAGTAGTAAAATATTGTCTTCTTATCCCATGTTCTTCACAAAAATAATCAAAGTTATGAAACTAAAACTCACTTCCTCTATTTGATTTCACACACTTGATCTTTGAACCTTTACCATTTTCCACAAGAGCTTTGAATGCCACAAATTTTGTAAAAGTTTATGATTTTTCTTTAAGAAATAATATCTAAGTCATCATAGTGAAATCATCAATGACAAGCATAAAATAACTATTACCTTGAGTACTTGGAGTTATCATAGGTCCACATAGATCAGTGTGGATCAACTCCAATGGATCTATAGTGGATAATTCATTGGCTTTGTATCTTCTCTTGGTTTGCTTCTCATGAAGACATGCCTTGTAAAGAGAATGAGGAATCTTGGAAGTCTCAAGCATATGCATTACCAACCCTTTTGAATTGATTTTTATCACATTATCAAAATTATATGTCCAAGCCTTTTATGCCAAATCAAGATTTACTCTAATTCACGTATGAAGAAATATTCCTTCTTAGATTCATGGAATACATATATGTTATTATCTATTTTATGAACATTTACAATTAATATGCCAAATTTTTCCTTTCTTATTTCACATACATCATCATGAAAATTTACAACATTTCCTTTATTACACATTTGTCACACACTTAAACTATTATATTTCAAACCTTCTAAATATAAGACATTCTCAGTCCTAGTATTACCATTGTCTAAACTCACCATACCTTTGCCAATTATGTTAATAGATTTATTGTCACAAATCTAACTACATCTAGGTTGGTATTTTTGAGAGAGATAAACTTACTCTTGTCTCTTGTCATATGAATTAAACATACATTATTTATAAACCATCTCTTATTCTTATCTTCTTGAGTATTCAAAACTACTTGAACAAATAATAACTCTTCCTTTGGTGATCTTCTTGGATTTTGCTTTTTTATTATTTAGACTTGGTCTCCTTGAACCATTTGATAGTGTCAATGACTTATATATCATTTTTCCAAAATTCTCTTTTTTAGTTTTTATCTATATGACCTTGTTAGTTATAGTTGTATAATATGATATCCTTTTTTATTTCTGGTGAGAGAGTGTAGTTGTAGTCTCTATATCTGTGACTAAAATGATTATAGGAGAATCAATACCCATTGAAGACTTTATTCATATTTGACCTCCCTTTTCCTTAATTATTAATGATCCATGGATTTTCATTCTTGACCCTTTTGGTGGATATGGAATCCCTTTTTTCCTTGGATAAGAGTACATCTAAGTAAGTCATGTCTTTACTTTCCAATTGTTCCATTATTTGATTGAGATCTTTATTTATCATGACCTATATATTCTTGATTGTTTCCTCTAGATTTTGCACTTGTGCCTTCACACTATTAACTTCATATATAGCATAAACTATATTGTATTGAAGATAATCCATAACCTCTTTGTCAACCACCATACCTTTGATCACCTTCAAGCTATTAAGCCTTTACCAAAGGACCTAATTTGATACTAATTATGATATGTGCAATCACTAAGAGAGGGGATGAATTAATGAAACCAAATAATTTAACTTCAATTTCAATATTTCAAACACTTAACTAGTTACCATAAGCATTTATGAAGCATATACATCATTCATAAAAAAGATTAATGGAGATAATGCAAGATCAATCACATAACATATGAAATATGTGGGAAACCCTCTTGGGTAAGAAAACCCATCGGAACCTACAATTGGGATACTTTCCTATAATAAGAAGAACTAATTTAGACCTATGAAATTTATCAAGGAAATATAATCCCTATTTAGTGCGACTATAAGCCCACAAGGTTTTGCCACACTTATGTAGCTGAGCTACAACAATAACCATACTTTTAGAAAGTTTCACCTTGTAAGGAGGCTACAACCACCTTAGATTATAAGATACCACAACAAAACCTATGAACACATCCACCTATGAACTGATGTCTTCAAAACCTAATGATGGACCTTTGCTTATCACTCTTCACCTTCACTCATACTTAATCTACAAAAGAACTATTCTACCAATAGAATTATGACCTATAGGTTATACAAATATTCCTCAATCTATTCAGCTATTCAACTCATCCATAAGGCACTCTACCCTTCCTTCACTCAATAGTTCACACATGTAAGCCTATCTCAAATCTCTCCCAAGTCTCTCACATAAATTTTAGAAATCACCATATTTGATTTCACTATTTATAGATAATTTATGATTAACACCATCTTGGTCCACCATTAGGTATGAATTAACCATTATGGCATCTATCTCATTGAGACACATCTCAATAAAAACTTCATAGGTCATCCATAGAATCTATGGGTCACCCTTAAGGAACTACACCATTTAATAAGGCCCTTATATCCCTTATAGGTCTCATGTGAACTCATTCACTCCTTTACCAATTCATCAAAAAAATAAAGAACACATAACCACTACCAAAAACATGGACCCATTTTATATGATCTATATTTCCAACTTAAGTGCCAACAACCAAAATAGTACCCTTCTTCTTAAGCATAATTTGCTCAAACAACATTTTGTGTGCAGAGTCACCATGAATAAATATATATTCAACTTATAAACCTTTGTTCATAATACATATGAATGGTAAAATTTTCATAATGCACACATATCATTCTCATGGAGTTTACGATACTCCCTAATAACTAATTCATCAAGATATATCGAAACAAGATCAAAACAAGATAAAACAATCTTCTCAGGTTAGTTACAGTCTATGTACAAAAAAAAATTTGAATATTAATATATTTTACTTAACACACTTCTATATCTCTAAATCAGTTCATTAGATGTATCATTGAGTCTTCTTCATCTTTACTTTTTACATTATGAGCAAATTCTTCATAGATCGAAAGGTATAGCCAAAATACAGAGCACTAGTTTTTTCCTTTGCAAATTCAAATATTCAAATGCAAATGGTCATAGTTAAACTTCAAACACCATGATCATATCTCATGTCCTCACTACTTATATCAATTTCACAAAGTCTATCTTATCTAAAATTTAATGCATGTCTATCAATGCTCAAATGTTAAATATTTAACAATTGACCTCATCTCGTGAAATCTATAAACTTTGACTCAACACACTTAGTTGATCTCTTTTATGTAACTCAGTCTTTAACAAAGCTAGATGAATATCACTTTAACCTCTTGAATTTGATAAAAACCATTTATCTCTATTTTTATGATCACCCACTCACTACTAATCCTTAGAAGAAGCTTGATATTTATCTTTGCTCAGCATTAAACCTCAAACACTTCTTATCATCTTGTTGCTACATAACATCTTGAAGAAAATGTGCATGATCAATCTCTTTGATATTTTATCTAGCATTACCTTGTGAAAAAATGACTACATATTTGGACCATTGCAATCTATCTAAGTAGCCAAATTTTAACCTCAATAACTTCCTGTGCACTTAGATGCATGATCTAAAATTTGGACCATATGATCTCCTCACATAGGAGAATCCAAATATGTGAAAAACTTCTCCTAGAACCCTAAAAAATGTGATATATATCTCCATTAAAATTCCTTCTCAAAATATTCTATCACAGAGCCAACTATGATTATAACTTATCTGGGAGGCCAACTTTGAACATGGATATATTTTGATGCACTTTAGTGCATGGTCTAAAATTTAGTGAAAAATAATGAGGTTAAAAATTGAACAAACCTATATGATCACCTTCTCTTGAAACATATACATGTGTGAGATATGATACCATAAAAATTGTTACTCAGCTCTTCTTTCCACATTGCAAATTTGGTTAAGTATGGGAAAACACTATCAAAATGCCTAGGAGACCAACTTTGCACTTGCATATATTTTAACATGGTTTGGTACACGACCTAAGATTTAGCATAAAATAATTAAGCACAATAATAAACAAACCCATATGACCGTTTCCTCTTGACTCATCCACACATGATAATGGTGATGTCATCAAACTACCTACTTAGATTTTCTTCTACTAGACCCAAAGTGTCTAGATGAGAACTATGGATAACTAGATGAATTCCAATTATGCACACAAGCACTCAAGGAATAGAAAACATCTTAGGGACATATTTCACATCCTAAAATAATCATACTCATCCATAAACATATTTAAACATGTAAACTCTAAATATTAACCAAGAATACTTCAAACATACTAGGACAAACACATTACACACTTTGTCATTGTCACTTAGACTACCAAGGAACTTCATCCACTCACCAGGACACATATATGACATCACCATGACATCATAATGATAAATATCCAATAATGGGTAGGTCTTTCATGTTTTACATGATGTTATTTTGCTTAAGTCCTCTCATGATTGATTATATAATATATCTTAGTGGTTGTATTCCTGAAGGGTCTTATCCTTATGATCATTGTATTTTATCTTTTGTTAGATTTGAGGTTGGTAATCATCTTGACTTAGATATGTTTGGATTTTCACATTATGAGTAGCTAACTCCCTAACCCTAAGACATATTTAATTATTTTTTCTTTTACTTATCTTGCATAATGATGCGAACATGCCTAGAGTTGGGAGTCCTACTCAGGGGTGCCTAGAGTAGTCACTTTATGTTGGTGAAAGGTTGGGAGGTGAGCCCACCTTATGTTTCCCAAATTTTCACTTGGAAAAAAGAGGATCTCATCTTCAATTGTATTCTAGTTGTGTTTTTTTACCTTCTATAACTAGCTAGAAGCCAAAGATTAATTATTCTCTACTAAACTTATTTTAATTATGTATTAATGATTGATTATAGGCTGAGTGTGAGCAATTATTATTAAAAAGTTTACAAAATGAATATTTTTTTATTAATTTAGAGAGAAACTATATAATATTCTTGTTATATCAGATTAATAAGCCTTCTTGTGCAGGATCCTTGTTGAAATTAGAATCATATTAGATGTTTGTATATTCTTGGCTGAGCTTGGCCAAGTGAATGGCCTTAATATATATATTATATCTTAAGTTGAATATTTTGTGGTTGTTTTATGTCTCTCATCATGAGATGCTCATAATATTTTAATTTTTAGATGGTATTAATTTGGAAGACACATCTAATTAGGAAGACAAGTGATTTAGAATGTTTATGTTGATGATATTAAAGATACTATTATGATCTACTTCTATGAATTTAGTTTTGACAAATCCATTTAATGTTAAGGATTAATATAAATAATATAATATCTTAAATAATTATTGAGTCGTGTTAAGAGGAACCTCAATGGGTTTTGACCTTGGATCTTCCTAGAAGGAATTTTCTAAATGAGGAGTAACTCTTGGGTCTATATGACTCTCTTGATAAAATGATAAGCATGCATGTTTGGCTTTAACCTTGGTGATTTCATCCTTATGGGTATAAAAAATGGAATCATTTCCCTATATTAATTTTATTTTCACTTCTAAGCTTCTACTATTTGAATCCCTTGCTTATGGTTTAACATATTAGGCCTATGTGTTAAATCTATAAGTTCTAACTTCTAATGTAAAGAGCAAATGGTTCACAATTTGAGTAGTATCTTAAAGAGTGTCTTGGATAGATTAAGGTTCATTTAGATATTTTTTTAGTTGAATAAACCAATGAGAATGTTAGTTTAATTGATCCAGGCATCAATTTAGGCGACAATTCGGGTGACAGTTCCACCCCAACTGATGACGAAACTTTCGGGAGCCATAACTTTTGCACCATAGCTCCAATTGACTCGCCGTTTGAACCGTTGGAAAGCTAAGAATGAGGGGAACGTCGTGAAATGGCATTGAGCTTTTCTCAATGAAGTTTGACCCCCGAAAACCCAACGGAAGTGCCTCAAATTTCAATTTTAATAGTGCTGTCTAAAAATAGTAAGTTTCTAAAAATAGTAATTCCTCAAATTATGTATTGTTTTAAATATTGGAAGTCATACCACTTCATTTCCCTTGAGATTGGTGACCTTACACATCCTTCCCATGCTTTCAAATTGTGTATAAAAGAAGAGGTAACCCGAAATGTGAAGGGAGACATCTCTTCCCAGAGATAAGCATATATTTGTATTGCGATTTTGAGTAATACTACATCTCTTCTTAGAGAATTCATTGTTATTGTGTTATTTCTATGTTATTGTGATATTTATCAACCAAAACATCTGAGTTTTGGATCATTAATATCAAGAGATCATCTAAGCCTCGATGCCTTACTTTTAAAAATGATCAGTACAAAGTTTAGTTATATTTAATGTTGAGTAAATTTTTGATGTTGTTCTGTTTAGACCTAGAACTCTATTATATCTAAGGTTTTTGACTAAACTAGTTAGAGTATTATTTTAGTTTCAATTCTTAGGCTTCAACTCAGACTAGCTCTATTAGTCAATCGAATTTATATTCCTACCTTAGATGTTTTCTATGTTTTTCTTATTTGATCCTATTTTGGATAAATTATTTTATGCATAAGAATGATATAATCGACATTTAATTTCCTTGGTTACTTTTTGATTAGTTTAAAATATTTTACTTAGTCAACTTTAATCCTTTATCTTAGCTAGGTTGTCTTTGTTATCTAAATTTATTTGCCTAGACTTTCCTTAGATGCCTTGTAGATAGGTCTTTTCAAGGACTTTTTCCTTAGTTTTTATTATGAATTTTTGTGAGTGGTTTAGAGGAAGCCATGTCTCATCATATTGATAACCTATGAGTAATGTTAAATTTGTCTATGGTACAACCAATTTTGAGCTAGAAAGATAGTGGGATGTTATAACATGTCATCATACTAATAACCCACAATCTTGGAGAGAACTATACATGGAGTGATACCTCTGGGCTAGTAGGTTAGCAAGATGTTTCCACATGGAATCATCCCGATAACCCATGATCCTAGAGAGGACCATATAGCAGGTGATGCCTCTTAGATAATAATATATTAGGATATTTCCACATGGCATCATTCTGGTGATCCATGATCATAAATATCTCTATATAGGCTAAAAAACCTATTGGCATATTGATGAGTTGGATGCTACCACATGGCATAATACTATTGATCCATAGTCCTAGGGATATCCATACTAGGTGAAAACCCCTTAGACCACTAGGGGAGTAGGATGTTTCCATGTGACATAATCTCACTACTCTATAGATATGGAGATGTTCATATTGGGCATGAATCTTATGGGCATGCAGGTGAGTAGGATGCTACCACATGGAAAAATCCCATTTCTCTACTATTTTAGAGGCATTCATATCAAGTGCAAATCTTATAGAATAGTGGGCTAGTGGAATATTTTTGTGTGGAATAATCTCATACCTCCACATCCCCTAGGAATTCATATTATCCCTAAATAATGGTAGGGTATTGGGATAGAAAATTAATGACATGTGGAGATTATCTCAAAGATGCCTAAAAATCAACAAGTGATAAGAGTGGCCTTAGGAGTTTGAATAAAATATGGTGTGGCTTTATAGCCTACCAAAGTAATCATTTTGAGCCAACTATGTCCATAGTGGTTGAGGTCAATTTTGATGGCTAGTGTAATTTCATTTACATAGTGACCTTGGAGTGAGCTCATGAATGAATTATTGAATGATGAGTTGAATAAATTGAGATTCCAACCTATTATTTAGTATTTGGCACCATTTATAGGGTAATAGTATATGTAAGGATTACAATTTAATTTTTTTTATTGATTTAACTTTGTTCTTGTGTTGGTTGATTATTTTTAAAGTGGTTATGTCATGCTTATTTTAGGAAAGAAAAAAATGGGCATGACAATCTATGTAATCTTTATTCTCTAAGTGGATAAAGAAGGCCCCTACTAAATATAAATTGCACTTCCAAGTCTAAAGGTGTATAGTTTAAGGAATTTAAAGTGTAACTAGAAATGGTGTATATGATCATATCGAGTTTCAAAAGTGGGAAGTCATCTTTTAGACATGCCTTATTGATGCCCTGGAAGTCAGTGCATATCCAAATTCTACCATGAGGTTTGGTGATAGGAAAAATATGTGACATATAATCTGAATAGTCAATGGGGTAGATGAACCGTACTTCCAAGAATTTATGTAATTCTTCTTTAACTATCAATGCCACCTTTGGATGCATTTTACGTAATTTTTACTTGATGGGTTTGGAATTAGGGTGTGCAACAAGGTAGTGGACTACTAGTGAAGGATCTAAGCTTGACATATCTACATATCTCCATGTAAAGATATCAATAAATTTCTTTAACAATTCTATAAGGAATTCACATTATGATTTAGTAAGAGATGTCCCTAGTTTTACTATCTTGGGTTTTTCTTCAGTTCTGATGTTTACTTATATCACATCCCTAATGAGTGAGGGTGATTTATCTTTTAGATGGGGGAACTTGATTTTAGGCATGTTAGAGTTAAAAATACTTTGCAACGTAGTATTAATATCCAAATAATCTTCTAATTCAATATATCTAGATGGGTTCTCATCTGGATCTGTACAGGACCTTTCTTGTTCTTTTAAACCTTCATCTTCATCTTGGACATGAGATTATTCTTACTCTCTGAAGTAGGTTGATTCACACAAATTGATAGAAAATTATTTCTTATGGTATCTAGATGTCATACAAGCTCTTTCCCCCATATATTCAAATATGGCCTCATCATTATGAAACATATCAAAAATAGGCTCTTGTTTAGAATCCCAATCTATGAGGGAGGGGTAATTAAAAGAGACTTTGATGGTGAATATAGTGGTATCAAGGAAAAGGTTTGTGGTAGCTATCTCTTTTAAGAGACTATAAATAGATCATATTTCAATGTCTTCATTAGGGAGAGGTTGCTCATTAGTTAGGATAGAATCTAAAATGATACTGATCAGGTCATCATCATATGGTTTATACCCTAGACGAAAGTTGGACAAACTTTCTTGGACATTAATAAGCTCCAGTCAACCATATTCTTATTTTTCTAGTCCTTTTCCTATATAATTCATATGTTCCATCATGCGGTAGACCTTGGGGTAACTTTTCTTAGGCAAAATGAGAACTTCATCATCAAGTAAAATCCAAGAATCAATCCCATATTTGATGTATTATTTTGATAAAAACCCTATTCTTTCAAAAGCTATTAGCCCAAATTTATATTTGATGGGTTTTCATTTCTTCATATCAAGGGACCTGTAACTGTGGGGAGATAACAAAAAAAGGTCAATGTAAAAGGTTATATACTCATATTCATCATAGCTAGTGGATGTGATTTTCAACATGGTAAGATCTAGTGTTGGAGTATATGTGGATGTCAATTGGTCAAGATAAATGTATTTTTTAGCCATAAGACTGAGTATGGAATTTTTAGTGCTATAAGATAATGATGGAGAGACAGATTGATCCATCTGGCAGTTGTGATGATCAATAACTCTAGGAATGGTGACCTACATGCATGAGTGAGGAAAATGTAAGGATTGATGAAGAGTGGATGGGAAGGCTTGCATTTCATTGATCCATGGCCTCTTAAAGAGCATATTGTATTGTAGGTCTACATTGGCTACATGTACCAAGGTTTGATGAACCATAGGTCCCACAATGATAAGAAGATAGATAAAACCCATAGATGGTTATTCATTATAATAATATGCCTTTATCATTATAATGTTGGGCCCTAGTGATGATTTAGATTATCCCATCTTCTTTAGGAAGTCCATGTTACACAAATTAAGTGTTGACCCTCTCTCTATAAGGACATAAGAGACATGGTGATGAGAAATGGTGACTTTAATATATAATGGGTAATTATGGTGATGGCCAACTAGTGGTAGATCTTGTGTGCTAAAAGTGAGCTGTGGAGAGGGGGATAAATGAACTAATAATGCTTGGAATTGGTTTATATCAAGATTACTAGGAACTTTTATATCATTAAGGACTTTATTTAATATTTCCATATGTAAAGTAGATGTTTTGAGGAACTCCATTAGGGAAATTTGGGTAGGGTATTTTATAATTATTGAATAATATCATAGGATTTGTCTAACCCATTTGTGGTTTTACTATAGGTATTATCCCTAGGTGAAGTGGATGAGGTGGAACATTGTTGAGAAGAGGTTGTAGGAATGATTATTTTGTTGCATCGGGTAGTGACAACACAATTAGCTATAGCCCTATTTATTTTTAGGATGGGAGATGGAGATGGAGATGGAGTAGACTCTTGGGTTTTGTAGATTTTTATGGTATTACTATAATGGTATTGGAAATTATGGAATTTAGTGTGATTGGATGAGGATGCTTGAATGTGGTTCCGTTAGGGCCTTTGATTCTTTTGGTCATGTTTTGGAAGAGGATCTTTATAGATACCAAGCTACCTATTTCCTGATTAACTTGTAATATGCTCTCCTTCTAGTTCTATATCTCATTTTTTGATCAAGTCTTGGACATAGTGCTTGAATTACATAAATTGTTTAGTTTTATGACCCTTTACCCTATGGTATTTATAGTATTCATAATCACAACACCAATCTAGTTTAGACTGGTGATTGTCCACATGCTAGATCTATGGTAGAGTAACCATGTTAGCAGCAATTAACTATTTTGAAATAGTTTCTAATGGCATCCCCAAACATGTAAGAGGTATTTTGCCTATACAAGGCCTTGGCTTACCTCGAGGAACCTTGTTATAAGAGACATGAGAATATTGTGGAGGCCCTTTTCTCTAGATGGTTTGGACATGTTGTGCTTGTTGTTTTAAGTTTGTCACCCCATCACCTACAACATTTTTATTCTTGTTAAAGACCTTGGGATTATTTGAAAATGAGGTCTCAGTGTTTGATGTGTGTTCATTATGAGAAAATAATTTGATGGTTCCCTTCTTTATAAGTGCCTTTTTAATTTTTATTCCCTTTTCTATAATCTCATCAAAGGTTTTTGCACACTGTACTTTTAATTGATATTTTAATTCCATGTTGAGGTTGTCTACAAAGATTTTGGCTAATTCCTTTTTAGGCACACTACACCTTAAATTTTTTGCCAATCCTTACCAATACTGCAATAAGTAGACAAGGATTTAATTTTTCCTTTATTTTGTGTTATAGAGGTCAATAATAGAGATATCATGTTCTATGTTAAAAGAGAAATTTTTGATGAACTACTCAGTTGATTCAACCAAAATTGAGATTAACCCCTTTGGTAGATTCATAAACCATTGTAATATTGGTCCTATTAGACTCTTAATTAATAGCCTCAAAAAATAGGCATCCTTATATGCTACTTCATGTCAAGTGATAAATAACTCTTATACATAGTCCCTTGGATCACCCTTTCCCTGATAATTTTTGAATTTAGGGACCTCAAAATGTGAGGGGAAGGGGATTTATAGAATGTTGATATGTAATGGTGATGAAAAAAATCATCATATCTATATTTGAGGGCTTGGGATTGAGGACCCACCTGTTGTAGGGTTTCTTTCATCATTTTCCACTTTTGGGCAAATGCAGGATCCCCAAAAGGATTGATGGTCTGATTATGACTACCTTGTGGAATGTGGGTATGGTGATTGTTCTTAGTAATGTTATTGGTATGGATAAGGTTATTGGTATCATTTGTATCATGATTTGGATCTTGGACATTATTGGTGGTATTGGTTTTATTGTGTCGTGGTGAAGGTGGTCATTGGTTATGAAGGGGGAGGTTAATTTTTTTGTGTGAGTTGATCCAAGCAGTCTTTAATGGTAGTATATCTCCTATTAGCATTATTATGATGGCTGAAAAGGGTTTTTCATTGTTCCTCTTACTCTATAAATCCATGGTCTACTTTTATTTCTTCTTGAGGATTGGGTCAAACATGTTGCCATGGGGATTATAATATTTATGGGTAAATGATATTTAAAATAGTGCAATCAAAATTAGGTGGTAAGGTACCCAAAATTTCTATGGTTAATATTATTGCTTCATCATGGTTTTCATAAAAATATTGGTCAATGAGGTTGTGAACATCATCATTGTGGAGGAGGTTGTTTCTCTCATTCTCTACCCGAGGAGTATGCATGTCACTATGATAGTCCTCATACTCCTGATTAGGATCCATTATTTGTCCCCTAGTATTGTTGTCTTGACTAGAGCCTTATCCTAGGTAGAGTTGAGGTTGGGTTTGGATGACAATGGTAAGAGATGAAGAAGATGAAACATGATGAGGGATGGTTGACGGGTTCCAAATACTATCTTTGGTCAAAATGTTAGACTATTAGTGGTCAAGGATTAGGATGTCGATAAATGAGGTAACTAGAAATTATCAAGAGATAAAAGTATTTTAAGAGATCAATCTATAAAAAGGTGAGATAGGATGATGTGATCAAATATCTTTGTCAACTAGCAAGTAGACAAATTAATGGGTTCTAGGGAACAAAGATACCTAATGGAGATAGAAGATAGTGATGGGTGCTAGAGTGATACCTTATAAGGCTATGTATAATGATAATTTCAAGTTGAGATATGATGATGAATAATGATTTGAGGGAGATGGGTGATAACAAAAAATTTAAATTAAAAAAAAAAAAACTAATATTCAAAAGGATGATGGGGGGAGTGGATGGTAGTGGTGTGTGAAGTACAATGGGAGAGGTTGGATGAAAGCTTCCACTCAAGATAGATGTATAAGGAAGATGAAAAAATTATGGGTATGTACAAGTGATAAAAGGAAATGGGTGGAATGCTCAAGGACTCAAAATTAAAAGAGGAAGTATTTAAGACATATACAAGTTGATTTATGGATGGATTGTGGACTGGTAACCAAATGAGGATGGGATGAGATAGGAAAGAGGGATATAGAAAGGATATATAAGATGGAATATATGGGGAAATAATATGAATAAATGGGGTGGATTGGAATATATTAAGGATGTGAAAGATGGATCATATAGATAAACTAACCAAAATAAAATGGATTATGGGGATATGATGAGATGGAAATAAATGGATGAGGGATGATTAATGATAGAGAGGAGGGGTTAAATGGTTGATAAATATATGATTGATGATATAAGGATGAAGTCAGGGGGTTATATGGATGATTTTGGGTAATTTGATAATGGTGTGTGTGTGTGTGTGTGTGTGTGTGTGTGTGTGTGTGTGTGTGTGTGTGTGTGTGTGTGTGTGTGTGTGTGTGTGTGTGTGTGTGTGTGTGTGTGTGTGTGTGTGTGTGTGTGTTAACTTAATAATCCAACCTTGTTCAATTCTATATTCTTTAAAAATGGGAGCAAGGATGTCAATATAGTGTATTACCTTGGGTTTGGTGGAAAAAGGTGGAGATTGGCCATTTGGACTGCAACTAGGCCTTAGTATCTTTTGCTCATGGTGGCAATATTTTGTTCCTTTTTCATGATGGCCTGCATCTCTTCAATGGTCCAAAATAGTTCAGACTAGTTCTTATTACCCATGTTGAATGTTGCAGTGTCCAGGTCTATGTCTTTAAAGACCCTCCCTTCATTATGTATGTGTGTGTTTGTGTGTGTGTGTGTGTGTGTGTGTGTGTGTGTGTGTGTGTGTGTATATGTATATATATAGACATATACATATATATATGTGTGTGTGTGTGTGTGTATGTATACACACACACACACACATATACATACATAATGAAGGGAGGGTCTTCAAAGACATAGACCTTGACACTGCATCATTGAACATGATAATATATATACACACACACACAGACATACACACACACACACACACACACTCGCATAGATATATCATTATCCAATTACCCAAAATCATCCATATAACCCCCCACTTCATCCTTATATCATCAATCATATATTTAATAACCGTTTAGCCCCTCTTATTATATGTGTGTGTGTCTATATATATAATGGAAGTGATGATGGCGATAGGTGGGCCTATATGGATGAAATGACATGGAAGTAAAGAGAGTGGATAGTTTTTATGAAAAATGGATTATGGGGAATGAAAATTATTACAAGGGAGTTAAGATGGGGTAAAGGTCAAAAAGAGAAAAATGATATGATCTGTGTGGGTAAAATAGCTTACAAAAGGATATGATGAAGACGGTATATTAGTATGATGGTATGAAGATGATATGAATGAGGCTAGGATATATGGATGATGATATGATGACGATATGGATGGGATGGATTATAGTTGTGGAAAATAAATGTATATTGATATAATAAAGGGGATAAATAGATGAAACTATAATGGACAGATAAAGTGGATATGGTGATAAGGTAATTACAAGATGAGATGGGGATAAGTGGATGTAGTAGACTAAGCAAAATGGAGTAATATAAGGGTGGAGGGATAATTAATAGATATATTATGAGGAAATGAGGAGGTGGGATTATAAATATATGATGAGGGATGGATGGGTGCTAGGAGTGGATGATTGAGATGTGACAATTGGGTTACAAAAGTGGAAGGTAGATAGGGCATGAAAAAGGGATGATGGTTTAATCCACAAAAGAATGTGAAGGATGAGACTATGGCTGTACGTAAATATGATGTGTATGGATGAAATATAAAGATAAAGTGGACAATAAATTGATAAGCTCTATATTTGGGATGGTATGATATATACCATTGGATGGTTAATAGAAGATAAATGGGTTAATATGGACAAAAGTGTGGATATTATGTGATCAAATATACAAGGATATGAGGTGGATAAGGTGTAAAAAAAATAAAGTAGACAAAAATATGGAATGGATAAGATGTGGGCAATACATGATATATAAGATATGGAATGTGGATAGATATGATGGATTAGGTAAAGATGTGATATGGATTACGTGAATAGGGTATGCATGGATATGTGATAGATAACAATGTGAATAAAGATATAGATGTGAGATAGATAAGGTGTAGGGATGGATAGGAAGTGGATAAGGTATGGATGTCAAAAAACTATGGGATGGATATTAGGTGAGAAAATATATGTAGGATGGGTGAAAGCATGTTAAGGATCTAATTATGATGGATAAGGAGTATATGGAAAGATGATGGTGTTAAGAGATATATCTTATGATGTGTGGATAAAATGAAGAGGTGAAAATGATATGGATAAAAGAGGATGGGGAAGTGTGATGGAAAAAAGGGTGATGGCTACAAAAGGTGAAATGGAATGATGTAGTGTGAGTGATAATATAGGCTGGTCAAAAGATAAATCAAAATTAGTCAAGAAAAAAATGGATGATATTTAGGATGAAAGTTGAAAGTGATATGGAATGAAGAGGTATGTAATCTAAGGTAAATGTTATGAAGATAATATATGGATAGTCAAGATGAAATAATTATGATATGAAAGAATAAATGATGATAAAAGAATATAAGTGATCCTATAAGGTTCTAAGGTATGCACACAAAATTTAAGGGTTTGTTTGACTCAGATGTCAAAAAAAATGGGTCTTGGTATAACACATAAAAAACATGCAAAAATATAACATTAATTAGTAAAATATATGGGAGTATAACATGATGTCCACACCATCCAATGGCTACACAAGTGAGATTGTAGGCTAGTGACCCATTACAAAATTGACTGAACCCTCTCATCCTTACTTGTACCTGATGGCTACTTCAACACTATTCTTGATGCCTATAGTGGAACACCTATTATATCTATAGTCTCATACTCTAAGGTATACACAAGGTGATAGGGAAGTGCCTGATTTACACAATGGTAAATTAGGGCCCAAGTCTATGTAAGAGGCTATCTGATTACCTTGGGTATATGAGTTTAATCACCCCTTACTCTATGGAACCCTTTATGTGTAATTTTGATTAGGATGTAATGATAGCTCTCCTTATTAGTATACTCCATCAGAACATGGAGTGTGGTTAGAGCATAGTGGTGAAATCCATGATATTATCCCTAATAGACTAAGCCACATGCATGGTGATGAATTCCATGTCATGTTCTATCCTAAGGGAAGGATCAATAAATCAAGAAAACACATGATACAATTAATTAACCACTTATAATTACCTATGTCATCTTTTACATGGTATGAAAAATTATTTACAAGAAACAAAAACACAATCAAAATAATATTTACAAGTAATTTTTAAACAATACAATGATCTATCTAAATCAATAATTTATCCATTATGATAAAATCTAAATAAAAAATAACCAAAGTGGCACCCCTCCTTTTAATCATAAATGTTAGATATTTAATAGGGATGCCAAAAATCCTCAAAATCCTACAAGAAAAAAGATTAGTTACTTAAAATATGCAACCCCATGAGTACACAGGGTAATCATGTAACCAAAATGCATAATATTGCTACTTGGATGCAATATCATGAGAATATAATAGTGGGATTGTAAAATAACCACTATGATTACTATTATAATCAGACAATATCACTATTATAACTAATGAACTTGCTACTAAAAATGGATACTAGTAGCAATATTGTAAGACTTAAACTAAACTACCTAAGTTTGTCCTAAACTGATAAAAAAGTCTATAAAACAATAAATAATTATATTTATTTGTTTTAAATACAATTATTGATGACCAAACTAATATAAATGCCTAAAACTGACCCTAAATGTGCTAAACTACAATATCATGACTTTGGATGACAATCCTACCAGTTTGGGGTAATCTCACAACTATGGACATAGCGGTATTGTGAGATATAATTAGATTAGTTTGTGAGATGAGTCTTCATTATCTTCCCTTGTTAATTTTAAAAAAAACTCATACAAAATATAATATTCCAGGTAAGTATATTTTTATATATCAATGAGGTGTTAGATTGACTATGGAAGGGAATGTTTACAATAAGATTCCTTGATAAAAAAAGGATATTTTAAAAACTTATAGTCTTTAAAACCTCAACTCCCTACTAGATAGAGCCTACTTATGCTATTGATGATAAAATAAAAGGAAATTTGAGAGGGATTTTACTAGTTTTTTATGGCCAAGCAATATCGTAACTAAGAAAATCAATCCCACTACTTACAGGCCAATATCACTACTCCAAGAGTCATGAGATTGTCAAATTCTTGCAAGACCTTCCTCCTAGTTTCAAGATAATTCCTCCTTATATCCTACACACATTTTTAAAAATAGAGGGAAAATAACATATAGAAGCATAGAGTAACCCAAAATAGAAGATAATGTAGATCTAATTGCTAATTTAAACAAAGATGTTACTAGACTCTATGTTACCACTAATAGTAGGATAATATCTCTACTTCAAGAGTGGTGGGATTTTTTAATATGTTCAAATATCCTAGCTTCCTAATTAGTACTATATATCTTACACACATAAAATAACACACCTACATATAGGCACACATTCAGTTTAATAGGTCTCAAAATCCAAGATTTTCTAGTAGGAGTTACAATATCACCACTAGAATCCTCAATATTGATATTATTATTTTAATCCCATGAATTTTAGAGTCATGGTATTATTAAACCTAAACCATAATAAAACCCCTAACCACTAATAGCCTATCCTACAATATTGCTACTTATGTTGATGATACCACTACTACAATATTACTACTTGCAGTGCAATCCCACTACTTGCCTGGAACATGTGAAAAGTGAAAATAAGGCTTGATTCAATGTCCATTTGGTCCTGAAATCACCTAAAATGCTTCTAGAAAGATTTTTAACCTAAATAAGGGAGGTCAGTCCCACCTAGTCATCAAAATGTGCACCAAATTTGGGATTCTTGAAATATTATCAAATGACAATAAGATACACAAAATCTAATGACACCAATAGGAAAAGATAGAGAAAGAAAATTATAATTAATATATCTCGGTTACCATCACTTTTACCTTCTCATATTTCCATTCCAATATTTGATCTTGTGTGATTAAACTTGAATATTTGATTATTGGATTGCTTGAAGATGCTTGACAAATGGCTTCCAAATAGGCTATGGATATGGGCAATGGCTTTATGAGTGATTGATTGACTTGATGAGAGTGATAATGGATTTCTTGGAGGATTTCATTCACTTCTTCATTATTTTTGAGCATGGAGAGATGGTTTAGTTTTATAGGCATATGGGGGAAGATCTATGGTCCAAATTTAAATTTGGGCCATCAAGATCTATGGTTGAGGAATTTCCATGGAATTTTTAATTTCATGGAAATATATAGAATAGGAGGATTTTGGAGGTAAAGGGGATAAATTGGAGATATTTATAGAATTTTCTAATTCTAAAAATCTCCCTATAGGATTTAGGGGTTTAGGGAAGGCTAATGTAGGGTGGTGGGTGAGTAGTTGGGATTTTCTTAAATTTAAAATTGGCTAGTAGGATTAAAGAGTAGGTTAGTAGGTGATGGGGCTTTATTATTGGTTTTATGAGAAGATTAATTAGGTTTAGGATGGGGTAAAAGGTTATATGGGATATATGAATGGGTATGGGATTTAGACCAAGGGTTATTATGACTAGGAAATGGGGTAATTAGGCTAAATTATTAGAAATTAACATGGTGAGCATAATTTAATACATAAAAGAATTTTTTCTCAACTAACACATAAATAGTCTAATGAAACTACATGATGGTGTAATCCTTCATAGTTAGTGCCCTTTGGGCCTTGTTCACTATTTATGCTTGGGATAATTATACTTGAGAGCCTATAAGTCAAACACACCTTGTTTAGTTATACCTTCCTATTTACTTAACTTTTATACCACTTTGATTATTATATTGTATCTATATGGTATCACCTAGCTTAATATTATCACTATGTGATAATTACATCAGTCAACTTAATATAACTATGTGCATATTTCCAACTACTCCATCTAATCCTCTACATTTTTGAATGTATGTTCAAATATATCTACCAAATTAACACCATTTATTCCTTAATAGAAAACCCAATCATTTTATCTAATTAATAATAACACCATATTTTTATCAAACTATATCAACCTACCCTATACATTATATTTTATAAAATCAATAAATAACTATATTAACCAACTTGATACAATCTATTATTTAGATCCATTAATTAACAATATCAACCTACTTGATATTTTATATTTCCTATGACCATTCTTCTTCTATATAATATTTATTATTATTCTTCACCATGATTTTACCTCTTATAATATTCCTTACAAGATTAACCCTTTTAGATTCTATATGGGTTCTTATTTCCTTCTTACCTTGTCCAACATTTGTGACAATTATTTAGAGTGCAATTTATCCCAATATCAACCTAGATCTATAAAATGAAATATATTTCAAATCAACCAAAATTAATATCTATAATGTCTCACCTAACTTATGAAGAGCTTGATGAAAAAACCATTTATACTTAAAAAAATGAAGGAATTATTAACAAGCTTCCTTCATCTAGTACAATAGTTGTGGCAACCAATACCAATAATGGAAATGTTCCTCCCAAAAATATTATTGGGAATACCCCACCTAATCTTAATAATTTAATAAAAATACAAATTCCAATCCTCCTCTAGATTAATCACATATCCTTGCACAAATGGTATGATAAGTGACCCTTATTCAAGATTATAGTAGTAAACAAATTCACCAAATGAAAACCCACATTTTTTAAATGGATAATTAACCTCCTCAAGAAATCATGAATCAACCAAATAAACTTTACACCCCTCCTCATCTTATATATGCCAGTGTAAACAATACAACTCAACCACCAATTCACAATAATATGCTTCATAATCTTTAAAACCAACCTTCATCTCCATTTATTATTTTTATAGATATAGGAAATATTTTCCCAAATATCACAAGTGATGGGACTATTGATCCTAATTTACATATTAAATCCTTTGATAATCTCTATAAGGAATGTTTTCAAAGTGAAAATTATGCTAATACCAAGATTATGTTTAGAAACTTTTTTGGAGACACATTGAAAAGATAGAATAAAATTCCTAGACATTCTATTATAAAACTAGAATACATAGACAATGCTCTAGTTAAGGGATTCCAACATAAATAACTTCTTGAAAATAGTCTTAAAATTTTCATTAATTCTAAACAACTTCATAATTAATCTTCTCATGATTTCATCAAGTGATATAAATCATTAGCACATAAAGTAGACAATAACATGAGTAATGAAAAACTATCCAAATTATTTGTTACTACTCTAAAATCCCACATTCAATATAATATTAGGATATTTTTTCCTTATAATTTAGAAGAGACTTTAGACTAAGTAAAAAATGCAATATTTTAATATGGCTCAATTTTAACCATCTCAAAACACCAAAAAGGAATATTTTCCAACTTTAAAAGATGAAATAAATACTAGTCCTTCTCGAAATAAGCCTACCCCATCTAAATAAGGAGCATTCAAATAAAATATTCAACTTCTCACCCACCCTCCCTTTAGTATGTAAGAAATTAATAATCTTTTATATCCATCTAAACCATCCATAAATTATTATACCCCTTCATCATGGTATGATCCTAATAGGTTGTGTTGGTTCCATGCTAATATTGGTCACTCACATGAGACATCATGTCATGCACTCCAAAAACTTATAGTAAATACTATTTTATGGGAAAACTTTAATCATGATCTCATCATCAAATAATGCCATAGTAACTACCTCAAATCATATATTAACAAATATTATTATCCTAATTGTTTTAATCATAAATCTCTAAAAATCATCTCAACCATTTAATCCAAATACAAAACATTTAGTTTTACTTGCTTGTGTTATTGATATTAACTATATTCATTATTACACTAATTCAAAATTTTTAAATGTGTAAAAGGTTAAATATCATCTTAAACACACTCACAAATATCTTATTACCAAATATAATAATCATTCTACCAAATAACAACTCCTTATGAACACTATTACTGCAACCACATCTTCTTCCAACTCACCACTAGAGCCTTAATATAGTATATACAATACTTATAAAACCATACCTCCTAAATTAATTATTATCAATCAATATAAATTTTGTATGGATCTAACCCTAAATCAAAATTAATTTTTCTTGATGAACTTTATTTCATCCCTTTTAAAATTACTTAATGAAACTAATGAGAACATCACCATATCATTGGAATTTTTTCATGCAATAATTTCAAGACAAAAAAATACCCATCTAGTGAAACTAAACCACATATTAAACCTTATAAAGGTCCCACAACTATGATATTCCATTCTATTGAATCTAGTTTTCAACCTTATTCCTCTAAGAACCATTCCATAGAGTGTATTGAAGAATAAATGTTTAATGAGAAAATCTTATTTTGAGCCTATGACTAACCTTTATTTATTAATATTTTGATTAATAATACTCTAATAAGGAAATTTATGGTGGATGAAGGCTTAAGAATCAATGTTACCTCCTTTTTTATAATTAAAAAAATGGATATTATAAAGAAGACCTGAAGCAAATAAGACTTATATGTCATGGATTTGATAAAACCAAAAAAAATGCTCTCTTTTGTATTTGGATCCTTATTAATATTCAACCCAAAATAGTATGCATTAAATTTATGGTTTTATATCTTCCACTATCATACAATATCTTTGTAGGCCATCCTTGGATTCATCACATAAGAGCTTTCATCTCTTCTAGTAGCCAATGCATTAAGTTTAATCACAATGTAAAATATTAAAAGCATGAAGCATATTCTAACCCATGGGGTCTCAAACTAACTAATCCCAAAATTCCATATCCCATACCCACCATTTCTCATATCAACAATCCTCCTTTTCTCAAGTTTTTCAATATGGATCCCAATCTGAAAGTCACTCTTGTTAATTCTAATGATGATAAACCCAATGAGTTAAGGATAACTATAATACCATAAAATTACCTATTTATATAGCATAATTTATTCCTCCATATCTTTTACCATGATAATAGATAATTCCTTTGATCAATGATGATAATAAAATTTTACCACAACACAATGTCTATGAAGTTTCCTATAAATAACATGACCTTTTATGCAATGATTTTGGGGTGACTAAACTCTTTTAGGATCCTCTATCATTAACCCCTTGAATATTTATTAACATTGGCATATCTACCAAAGATACTTGTAATGAGAATTAGCAAAAAACCACTCATGTGTGTAACATCTCTCCATCATATGATGATGACTACATAATTTTCCAAGCTCAATAAGATAATTTGAATGTAATTTATTATTAAAAAACCATTACTAAAATACATGCCTTTAATCAATATTTTCATTTTATTCATATATCTTCCAATTATAATGATATTAAGAATGCCATAGAACCTCAAGGTTATGCCCCTCCTCTCAATACACCATTAGAAGATATTCCACAAGATATCCATCAAAAATATTAATTTCCCTTTGATTTTGATTGTATCATCCAACCTAATACAAATTAGCATGTTATCTAGAATTACAAATGTACCAACTAGCTTGATATAGTTTAATATTTAGTTCATAATTACATTGACTAGTCACTATAAAGTGTCAATAAAAATATATTACCATCCCTAGATTTTTTCCAATTTTACCAACCAACATGATATAGTAAAAATAAAAACTATATCAACTAATTATATTAACCATGTTGATACAAATCATCCTTATTCTCTATACTATACTACATTATCCTAATCGATACTATACAATAAAACTCATTAAATTCTCCTCAAGATCTTAAGATTACCTTGGATGGTAAATTCATTATTGTTATACAAATCCATTATAAATTTTAAATCAAAGGTGATAATATTCTCAATATTAAAGTAGATGTAAAATATTATTACCCATTACCTATTCTTCCTAGTGATAAAGCTATCCTAGAATTAATTCATGCTATAGATCCTCAACTTCCCTACTAACATCACAAACTTGGACATTTTGAGAAAATTACTCCTTAATTTAATAATTTATTTTCTAGTGTCAACCCTAATAATAATCCTATTTTCTAGATTCCTTTTTATCCATATCACTTTCAAGATGAAAATGTAATGTTTATCAAATAAAATAAAAAATCGATTCTAGTAAAATGGAAAATCCTAAGTTCATTATTTTCTCTAAGGTGATTTTACCTAAAGGGAAAGATAATTATAGTCTATTTTTATTAAAAAAAATATTATGAATTATTTGATTATTCATATTAATACATGCCTAACATATACCCTAACATATTTTTCCAAGGAAGTTCGATAATGAGTTTTCCACCTCTTTTCAAAAAGAATTAATCAATACCCTAGACAATAAGTTCATTCAACTTGTATATTAATCAAAATGGGTATATAACATAGAACCCATTCACAATAAATTATATGGTCATTTTAATATGTATAAATTTTCATAATTTAATCTTAACATATCCTAAGTATAACTTTCCTTTATCCTCAATTGATGTTAGTATTGATTTCACAACTAATTATGATATGATTTCCCTTATGGATAGTTTTTCAAGGTACAGTAAGATTCAAATTTTTCATATTCTATGTGGGGAAAATATTCTATGTTAATATGCCTTTCATCTTTAAACATTTTTTATATATTTATCAACACGTAATAACCCATATTCTCCATGATATCATTCAAATAATATTTAAAACTTATGTGGGTGACCTTATAGTCAAATCCAAGCATCGTTAAAAACATATTTATGACCTAACTACCATATTTTGATCTCATTATTAAGTATAAAGTTAGGATTCATCTTCATGAGTATGTTTTTTATGTTACCTATGGAAAAAACTTATGATTCTTGGTCTCACTATGAGGTATTGATGAGGATCCTTATAAGAACGATGCTATTGTTAATAGGATTATACATTGATCCATTCCTGACATCTAAAATTACCTTGTAAAACTTAAGGTAATTTTTGGATTTGTGACTAATTTATCTTACCATATATACTTAGTAAGCTCACTTCTCAATAAAGGTTTGAACTTGAATGTACCAATTATTGTCAACAATCCTATAATAACATGAATAAATCATTATAATTATTTCCCTCTTGTCTTGTATAAATCATTTACCCCATTAAATTTGGGGAAATGCTTGGACAATAATATAAGTTTGGAATATAATATGTCATTTAATATATTATTCATGCCTTGATATATTATGAGACCCATAACACAAAATTGGAGTGATACTATCTCAAAATCTACTTTTCCACAAAAAATCTTTTGTACTATATTCTGTATCAAACTACCTATGCTATAGTCTATTTTGTTCTCCTCCACAATTTATTCACTAAGACATTCTTTATTAGAGATTGAATCTAAAAGTGGATGATTCTATTAATAGAATTTTACCTAAGAATCATCACTCAAAATATAGTCAAGGCCAAGTTATTTCTCATAAAAATTCCAATACAGCCCTATTATCTCAATATTATATTAAGGATACTCTTGCATAAAAATGTGTCCTCTTGATCAATTATATTGATTAAGTTATCTCTCTTAAAGACTAATTAAAAAATTTCATGGTTAATCTTAAGGCTCAGAATCTTGAATAAATATACAGTAGTCTCTAAGCCTAAATCATCTACCAAAGTTACTATAAAATAACTACCTAAATTTACCATTGACTTGCATGATAATACATGAAAACTTCAACTTGACAGAGCCAAGTTCCTTAAGGGAGATAAGACAAGATCTATCCTAGCCAATCCTTATAGAAAAATCATTACTTTATATTTTTCATTTAAATTTGATGTTACTAATAACATGGTTGAATAATAATCTCTCATCCTTAGGATGCAAGCAATCATAGATATAGATATTCCCTAACATTTTTTTGGTGACTCATAACTTATATGTCACCAAATCAATGGAACTTATTAATGTAAAAGTGAAAACCTTATTACATATCATTAGCTAACTTCTAATATTACAAAATATTTTTCATATTTCACCATTGAAACAATCCCATGAGAGAAAAATTCCATAGCTAGCTCTCTTTCTTCCTTAGCCTCTCTATGTTACCCTCATTAGGCACTACATGACTTAAAATTAGTCATCCACATTAAGAAATATACATCGACATTAATACCTAAGGATGATTCCATTATTTTCAACATTTAAATGATAACCACTCTAAAAATACCATGGTATAAATACATCATCCAATTTATTACACGTCATGTTTATCCTCCCAATAATTGTTCCTATGAAAATATGAGACTCTAAAAGTAATCATGTAAATTCATTATTATACATGATATCCTTTACTATTTTAATTCCAAATATACCCAAATTTGTTTTATCACTCAATAATAAGTCCCTTATCTTCTTTAGTAAGAACATGGGGTAATTTTTGGTGGCCATTGTATTGGACATTCTACATCCACAAATTCCTATATATGGGATATTACTAGCCCAATCTTGACAAATATTCCATCACATTTGAAAATAAGGGTAATAATTTAAAGCCCTTGATGATCTTATTCATTATCCTTTAGTTTACATTTATACCCTTGAATCTCTTTATCCATTCTAAATGGAGGGATAATATCTCATCAAAAAATTACATTGATCACAATATGACCATATCTTCATTATTACTACCACTGAGGACTTTACCAAGTGGGTAGAAATAATTGCCCTTATCAATGTTATAGGCATAATCATATCCAAGTTCATATTTAATAAAATAATATTTCATTTTATAATTAATCATAGAATTATACCTAATAATGGTGGGAAGTTTAATAAAAAAACACATGAATCAACTTTGTGTAAAATTCCAAATTATGTAAAAATTTTCCACACCTTATCAGCCTTAGTGAAATGACCAAGAAAAAGACATCAAAAAAAAATTTAAAAATTTTTTTCTCAAAAAATATTACATGTTCTCATATGGACTATAATATCAAGCTATATCCCACACTTTGGTCTTATTTTACTAATATCCATACTTCCACTAAGGTAACTCTATTCTCTTAAGTTAAGGATTTAAAGATGTCTTACCACTAGAAGTATATTTACCCTATTTTTGCATATTTATTCATGGAATAATTCCCAATAAATATCTTATTGAATCATGAATTCATGATTTATTTCTAATTGATGAGAAATTCATGAGTTATTTACAACACGATCATCAATACAAAAATTTCATAGGTAAATAACATAACAAAAAAGATAAAGTATGTACTTGTACATTTAAAGGCAGTATTGAAACTAGACTATACCAATGACAAAGAGGGAAAGTATGCCTAAAAGTGGTGGGGTCCCTACTTAGTTATATACATCTTTTGACCTATCACTTATAGATTTCAATTAAATGGACATATCTTAAAGTAACTAACCAACACTCATTTATTGATGAAGTATTTTTCATAAATTTGTGTTCCTCCCAATTATATTTTATTTATAACTTTCCATTTGATGTACATATTACTTTCATGATTATAGTTAGTTAATATATTATATTGTTTTAACATATCTCAAATTTTCTAATTTGACTCTGCTATATTGCAACATTTATCTACACACCTCCAAGTCTATTTCATATTATACCTAGTACCTATACTTATCCCTTAGGTCTTTTATCATTTTTACACCTATTGGTTCTTCAATTTGTGATTTACATTGTAACACCTTTATAAATACAACTAGGTATTCCACATAAATTCCTAACCTCTCAACATAATAAGTTTATGTTTATAGTCAACCAGTGTTTCATTTGTGATTATTTGGTCCATTTTATCACTACACTCAGCCTTTCGGTATTTATTATAATAAATTTATCTTACATATACCTATTGGACTTTTCATTTTGTGAGTTGCATAGGAATACCTAAGGAATCAAACAAGCCCTCCTTACATGCATTTATAATCTTTATTACATAGATTTTTTTCCCCATACTTAGCTAGATATATTATTATAAACATAATGCAATGGTAGATAATATTATTTTTCCGCACTTAGAATCAATTGTATTTTCTTGTGGTAAAAATCTACCAATCTATATTCATGTCTTTCATCTACATTTTAACTTCTCTTATGATGATGTTTCATACCTACCTATATTTCACAACCTAATTTAGAACCATTTAAAAACTATGGATTATTTATATTGGCATAAATGAGATTTTATATGATTTTTTGATTAAATGATTATCGTATCATGGACACAATACAGATGTTATGATTGTTTAATTGATTATGACACTATTATTGGTATGATTATGTTTATGGTGTTGATTTCATTTTATTATTAGGTAATGAACATTGGATGTTATAATTGGTTTATATATTATTTATGTGTTCCTTTCATGACTGTAGTAATTACAATGAGCTAGGTTTGGTCAATGGAATCCAGCTGACAGGGTTGTGCATGTGGCAAGTCAAAATTGAAATACATTAGTTTAAAAAATATAACAAATATTTTTTGGTTAATTTGTTTATTTTTGAATTTACTTGGTTCATTTGGTCCTTAATTTGAGTGGAGAGTTTGAGTCTTATTTTAATATTATTTTCCTCATTATTATGCAATAATTATTTATTTAAAGTTTCTTAATGGTCTTATTTATCATCATCTTGGTTGATCATATTTGGTTTTCCATTATTAGTGGAGCATGTTTTAACTAGATTCATAATAACTAAATAATTTTAATGAGGAATGTACTTTATTTAGTGTTGTTTCACATAATATGTAGGCATTTTAGAATTTGTATTGACTTCTATAATCTAGTATCATCATCATATCATCTTGGTCTATTGATTGTCACCATTTATAAGTTTTTGGATTCATTTTATTTGAATTACATTACTTTTTTGGATTCATGTGATTATATGCTTATTATTTAATCATTTATACTTATTCCTTTAATTAGCTTATTTTATTGTCATTAGACAATGGAAATTGATGAATTTTAGACCCATAGCCATCATGTGCATGACAATGATGTATGTATGTTTGAATTAGTGTTTGGTTCACTGGAATTATTTTTGAAGCCTGGTTCTAGCTCATTATTTTTTATTTGGTTTTGTTGAAGAGTCGTGTAAGCTTAGTAGTAACCCTAACTATCTCTACAAAGTTGTGGGAGCTTGTTCACTATGGTAGTCTCTTGAGATTTGCTGGCTTATTTTAGACTATTAAGGTTAAAATTGTTAGTGGTAAGACTGTAGTTCTATAAAAATAAATGGGGGACATAGGGGAATAAGGATTTATTTCCTCTATTTTATTGTAACATGACCAAGTTATTCCATTTTATTTTCAAACTTTGAAGGTATTTTTGTATCTCTTTTCTATGGGAAAGAGGCATGTATATAGTATGATAAGCATAAAAATAGAGTATGGACTCTTTTGTGTGGAAAAATAAGGAATAACTAGACTGAGAACACTTGAATCAAGTAACTTTTTTATTGGGCTCTATTTTTTGTCTTTTATAACTAAGGACATTTTAATAAATGTGAATGTTGGAAGAAATTGGTGTTCTATTTGTAATGTGATATACATGCACATATTTTTATTAATATTATTCACGTCATTTGCTCTAGGTTATGTTAAAAACTATTGTTATTAGTTTGGTTTTTCTAGGTTTTTCAGTCGCTTGAACCCTATTTGTTAAGTGAAGATTAAGTGTTCATGGTATATATGTTTCATAACTAGATGTGATAACTTGCATCCATGGCACAAAAACTTAAAATTTGTGTTGACATATTTGTTGTTTTTGGTTTTATTTATGGGTTTGTCATGTGGTTATGGAAACCTAGAAACTCCTTACCACCATCTTGTAAGTCATGCTACACCATCAAGATGATGGATGGGGTGGATAGGTCTACTAATAGGTGCCTCATAAGGATATATGTGTGGTAATTTTTTAATCTAAAAGTTATTTTTCTCACACATGAATGGCCCTCATGATGATTTTTAGATAATGGAGTAATTTTATAATGAATCATTGGATTTAATTTCATTTTTACCATGCCCATCTATGTTATTTTAATTGCATTTCATGTCTGTATTAATTTTATTATATCATAAAGATTTTATTTAATAATTATTTGAAAAAATGTGTCATATGGATCAGTTTAATATCCTCAAATTTATACTTGACTGTGTATGGCTGGAAGGGAAAATGTATGTGAATATGTATAATACTATTTTTTATTCAATGTTTATATTAATTGAAACTTATTTGTTTTATTTCCAATGTATGTGAATAATAATGGACTAAATATTATGTTGGTGCAAATCCTTTATTTGAGCCTTTGAACTATTTTCATTTTATTTATATTTTAAAATCATGATGTTTCTACTTGTAAAGGAATGAATGAATACTTTGATTATGTTATTTGATTATTGTGAACTCTCTATAAGTTGGGAAGATATTTTCATGATTTAAATCTTGATATTGTTTAATTTGATTACTTAGATAGGATGCATAAGCTAATATAACCTAAGTCAAGGCATTCAATTCATTTATATTTGGTTTAATTTTTTGAATAATTTAGAAGGGAATCTTTCTTATCTTTGTTTTGAAGCCTTTTTGAAATGTGCTGACTATAGACTCCCTCTAGTTAAGTTTTGGATTATGTTCATTTTATTACAATGGTATGGGAAAACTATTGGTTGTATGTGTTGATACCTCTATGTATATCATAGCTGCTCTTAATTTCTAATAACACTTATCATTTTAGAATTATAGGAGTTCATAACATGAATAGTAGCTTTTGGTAATTTAGTTACCTATGGTAGAATAGAGGTAGAGTAGATTGACTCTTCCACAAATTTATATTACTTAGTGGTTGGGAACCACTATGCTCCTTATGGATTTTGAAGTATTTATGTTGATCTTAATGAGTTAAGATCAGAATTTTATGTTAAAGACTAATCTAGATGAATATTTATAGTGAGATCTATACTAAAGTGATTTAGTTAAAAAAGAAGCAAAAGAGAAGGGTAGGGCAAAAATAGAATGTGTGATTATTGATCTTTGAATCAAACATTATGACAAAGTTTTGATTACAACTGAACATGCAATTAACCATTATATAATGCAAAATATCATAAGATCATATCTCACCATACACTACGCAAACTTCTAAGGATAATATGAAAACATATAAGTAAGAAATGGATATACTTTAAGGATTTGTTACCAAATTCAAATAACATCAGCACATCTAAATATAGAATAAATGAAATGAAGCAAATTCAATATCCTTTAACTAATCTAGCATAAACACAAATTAGTGACCCTATATCATAGATGCAAATTTATATATTTCATGAAACCATTCAAATTCAAGCTCTAGAACCAATAATTGAGAGAAAAGAGAAATTAACAATTAACACAACAAATTTGGACAATCCTTGTAGAATTCCTTGATTGTATTAATTGCTCTAAATATACAATTTTTTCTCAAAATACCATCCCTTTACAAAATGGTAGTACTTACTTTTATAGAAACACAAGGTAGTATACCAGTTAGTTACAAGATAAAAATTTACAAAGAATAAGGACAATTATACTTTTCTATAAGGTTATAGCATACATTTGATTTTATAAACTAAATTGACCTAGAGGAAAATATGTTAATAGACTATCATATGCCTTTAAAAAAGGATATTCTATTTTTAAAATGTTATAATTTTTTTACAAAATAAAATATTATTCAACTAATTAGTTGATGGGCCCTATGATAGAGAACTCACTTGCTACTATTAAAGGATGTTCATGGCCTTTTGGTACTACTCATCCTCCCTATCAACTAGCTCATTCAATTTTTTTATCATTTCTAGCCATAGATTATTTGATGCTATTGGCCTCCATGATCCTTTCATCTGCATTGAAGATCATGTCCAAGATCCTACTATTATCTACCCTAGACTAGCCTTAACTTTTACCTTTTATTTCTTGTATCACCAAACTAGCCCTATGTTTGAATTCCTCATCCTTTAGGATTCCTAAGATAGTGGGTTGTGCAAGGTTACTAAGAATTATCCCAAGAAGTTGTTTAATCCTTCTTATTAGCTCCTCATCATCCTTCAAGAGTCTCTCTAGTTATTGTGACCAAGCACACAAAATCTAAACTTTTCTAACAACAATTCCTATAATTGCATTCAGATGACCCAAACTATTATTTTAAACTCAAGAATCTAACTTCTAACATGCATGTTGATTAACCCTATTATTTGATCATCTAAAGCTTGTCATTAGGTTATTAGACCCTTAGCCACTATATTCTATTATCCCAATGCATGTTGCCTTAGATTCATTGCTTTCAATGCATCAAATGTGTCATAAAAAGATTCATCAAACATTTTGATCATTACCTCAAACACTGATAAGATATCTTGTGTCTCTAAATTATGTTTATCCTTCTCCAAATGATGCATCCTTTGGTTCATACCCTTGATGCCTGATCTAATGTGAGGTGAATGAGCCTCAACTAGGATTTCAACATCTTCTTCGTGAATGGGGAGCTCACCAAGCTACTGCCCTCAACTAGATTTAAGCCTAAAAATGGCTCAAGCTTCTAAAATGTGAAATGTTTAGTACCCACCATGGCCTTTCTAGTTGTCACTCTCTCTAATCCATCTATTTTTGGATTAAATTATACAGTGGTAGTTGGTTTAATGTAATTTGGAGATTTAAGAGCCTCTATTTATGTGTTGCTTGAATCTCTTGGAGTATTTATTTTCTTTTTATCTGACCCTATAGTAGCCACTATTCTTCTCTATTCCTCCTCTTTCATCAAATCACTTATCCATGGCTTGATATCATCATGTAAATCAATATTAATAGTCTTGGTTAGGGCCTATGACTAGTGCCAAGTAGTAATTTTTTACATTTTTCCATAGATAAACCAATAAAGGATGGTTGGTCTATGGATGGGGTATTCATCACTAATAAGTTTATTTCACTCATAGGGTGAGTGAAATTCAACTTGGTCTTATTTTTCCCAAGTGGGACTATTATTAATTTTAATTTTCTCTTCCTTAATGGAGCCACTAAGACTAGATCCAAGGTAGGTTCTTTCCCCTTTTCTTTCTTAGGTTCCTCTATTTGGGCTTGTGCTTATTTATCATGTTCTTCCTCTTCATCATACCTATATGCCTCAATAAGGACCTTGAGGGAATCTTCCACTATCTCATCTGGCTCCAAGACAATCATTTCTAGGTATTCAATAGGGGATGCTAGTCCCTAAGGAAGGTTTGAGGATGAAGGTCTCTCACTAGGTCTTTCTTCTATATTTTCCTGATCAATAACTTATGTAATCTATGCTCGAGGTTGTTTCCCTTCCATGTATGATTTATCTTGAGGGGGCCTTGAAGGTCTAAGAAATAAATGGTATTTCAGAGGTCACATTTTCCATATGTCTCCATGGGGCTTCTGAACATTGGTCAATCTATACTCAATTCTAATGTTATAACCCTTAAACCTAGCCAATATTTATTTAAAATTGTTTTCTTTGATATATAAGGTGTCATGGACATTGAGTTAGTGATCATATACTAGCTTGGGCAATTACTTATATTTCAAATGTGTGGAGACCGTGCCCTTAGGGTCCCACTACTTTAGATCATTAAGTTACAATTTGAAATATTATTTATGCATGATACAATACTTATCTAATCCTAATTTTATAACATATGTATACCAATGGTCATAGGAAAGGGATGGAATAGCCCTTTCTCCTTATCCTTTCACACTCTATCCACACCATGAAGAAGTTGGTATGTAATTTATTACTCTATCAACTTGATGGTAAAATAGAGGGATAACTTATAAGGATGAATCACAATCCATTCAATTATGATTATTGTACAATGAGGAAATTATTAGTTCCCCTGGAGGGAAATTTTTTAATGTCTAGACAATACCAATTATCATTAAGAAATATATAATTGTAGGTTATTTTATAGAGGCAATAAGAAGATGTCTCAGAGAAGCAATGATTTTGCATAGAGGGAACAACATATAAAAATATACAGAGGTTGTGTATTTTTTGGTATAGAGGTAGAATATTTTTTTATAATATGTAAATTATAGAGAGGTATTTGTGATCAAAAGGTTTATAATAAATCTTTTGAGAGTGTTGTCTTCCTTGAAGAGAGAGAGAAATTACCTATTTTAGAGATATATATTTATAGGTGGTCATTTTGGAAATGAAATATATTTGTGATCTATGATTAGAGTACTTGAAAGTTTGATAAAACAATTTAAATTTATTCATTATGTATGTTTAATCATTATATTTAAATCTTATTTTTATGGAATGGTTCAAATGAACTCGGGGACCTAGCCAATTAATGAACCCCATAAACAATCTTTGGTCTCTATTTTATTATTTTATTTTATTTTTTCCTTAGTATATCAATTTTTAATTATTATTGATATTTGGAATTTAATTACTAAAATTTAATTAATAAACTATTTATAGAGGATAAAAATATTAATTGAATGTTGTACTTGAATAATAAAATTATGAGTTTACAAAATACTCATTCAGAATTGTTTAGTTAATTTTACGTTTAGATTAAAATGAAAGTAAATTCCTTTGATTTAATTAAAAATTTGGAAAATGAATTATTTTAAAAATCCATTTTAAATAAACATAATTTATTAGTATGGGGATAATTACTATGTATGGATCAATTCAAAATCAAAGCAATTAGAATGTAGGGATTAACTTCTAATTGTGTATAATTTTTATTATAGTTTCAATATTGGTTGGATTCTTTACAGACTATTGTTTACTTCATTTATAGTGCTGGAAGTATAGATTATTTGTAGGAATAGGAAACCATGGGAAAGTTGTCTAAACAATATAATCTTGATGAGTTTGAGTCATACAATCAATATATCTAAGAAGAAAACTCTTTATTGAGATCAAAATTCTACTCCATGGAAGAGGAGATTAAAAAGTTAAAATATGATTTGTAGACCAAGGATGAGCTCTTGACAAATTTTTATAATGGTGAAAGAATGGAGGAATTTTCTTCCACATCAGATTCAGGAATAATGATAGATGAATACATTGTAAGCCATTATGTAGTACTTCCTCTCATTCAATTTTAGATATTGCTTTTGGTGTTTTTAAAAAACACACAAAGATATTGGGTCTAAACTATTAAATAAAATGGAATTTTAAGGAAAAGACCTTAGTAAAAATGAATAAGGCATAACTAACCCCATATAGGTAGAGGATAGGCCTTGTTTTGTAGGTTTTGGGTATACTAGTGAGAAAATGGAAATTGGAAAGAGTCTCAAATCCATAGTAGGAAGGCACGCTTCCAACTACCAAGAATATAAGACACTAATTTTTTAGAATAAACCATCACAGGTGGATGAGAGGTTTAAGAGAACTAGAAGAAGAGGTATTGAGATTACACCTCCTCTATATTATACAAAACATAGTACTAATAATTTGGTAAATTCTAATGCTTCTAATGCACTCTTTCAATTTGAAGAATATGGCTATGATATAAAAAAAATGTGGTATACTTTTCATTGTAGTTTTTGTGGGTTAAGTAATCATTTTGTTGCTTATTATTGGAAGAGAAAATATCTACTAAAATTATTGCCTTGTATGAAATATAAGGTAGGTGCTAATGATCATTCAAAGGTGAGAACTGGTAAACAAGTTTCCTCATCTAAGAAGGACAAGAGGAACTTTTGCACTCACTATCAAAAAAGTGGACACAAATTTGAGAAATGTTGGAAAATTCAACCATCACACTCTCTTAAATATAATAAATATTCCAACTTATATTTAAATTGTGAAAATAAGGATTTGTTATCACAAGACTTTTAGTCTAAATATCTATGCAGTTTTTGTGGATAAGATAATCACTGTGTTGTGTTATATTGGAAAAAAACTAGTTAGTAGGATATCTATGTTTTCTAAGGAGAAACAAATGGGTAATAATTATTGTACTCATTATAATATAAGTGGTCACCAAAATGATAAATGATGATTATTACATCCACAACTATGTCCTAAGTATTGTAGGAAGACATACATGAAGAATGATACATCTGTAAGTAAAAAGGAAGTTGTTTCAAACCCACCAATTTTGGAAGCAAAACAAGAGGAAGACCACTTCTCTACTGATTATCCACAAATGAATCCATTCAAATTTGATTTTTATGGTAATGATCATTTATTTTCTAGTGGTAATTTTCCATGTCTATGGTATTAATTAGCATGCATATGTTCATAGTAGTTTTGATATTCTAGGGAATATATTTTGACTTTGGACAATTTTTGGAGCTACCAGCTATGAGAAAATCTAAGTGAAAAGTTTATCATACTTGGATTATTTTTCTCATATTTTTGGTTTTGATAAGCTTTATTTTTAAATCTCCTATTAAGTTTTTGATTTCTTGATGCATTTGTAAAGGAATTAACTCATATTTAAACTTGGAGATATTCTCAAATGATTTATGTTTGGAATATGGTTTAATGGAGTGACCTATAGAGAAAAACAAAGGGACAGGTTTATCATACTTGGATTATTTTTCTCACATTTGGGTTTTAGAAAAAAATTATTTTTAAACCTTGACAACAATATATTCAAATTATATGGGGCATGATTAGTATGTATATTTTGGGAAAATTTCCATTTTAGTATATATATTGAGTAGGTAGTTTACGTATATCTAAAATTTGGTATTGTGTAGATATTTATTTCACTCGCATTTTAGGGATTTAGTTTGATTTTTGAATTATTACTATGATATTTTACAGAAGAACTATTTGCATTTTCAGAGAGTGATTTGACCTTTTGGTGACCAAAAGGGTCTTATTGGGGAGGTTTGATCCAGAAGATTTTCACTCTTCATATGATTTAGGATAATTAATTAATATCCTATTTAATGATATTTTTTAATTTACCATAGGATATATTTAATTAATTAAATATCTTATTTAATGATATCTTTTATTTTACCATGGGATATATATTTAACTAATTGATATCCTATTTAATGGTTTTTAATCTACCATTATATATTTTATTTATCTAAGTCCCAAAAATATACTATTCCTACTCCCATGTGGATAGTTATTTAAAATAGCCATGGGATATTTTTTTAAATATTTATCCCATAAATCAAGAATCCTAACAGTCTTATATTATTAAAAAAAGACATAAATATTCTTTTAAATAATTGATGTGGTAGTTTAGTCATGAGTTATTTAAGATAAGCATGGTTGCATGATTTCTTTTAAATCCAAGTCTTCACTCCACAAAAGAAATATGGCATTGACTTATTAGAGGATTTTTAAAGAAATTCATGGGAATATTTTAATTCTTTAATCTCATAAGTTAAACTTCACTTTATTTCCCCCACTTGAAAAGAATGATATGGTTGGTGGAAATATATTTGGTTTTTGATTTATTTAAGTGGGGAGATTATGTTTTTGTTATTTGGTGGAGATTTACATTAATATTTTGTTAAAATACTATCCCATGTATTTAAATCCAAGATTATTTGAGGATAATGTGGAATTTGATTTAGATAAGTTTTATTTTCATGGTAATCTTGTGGTAAAATATACATGGTATATATGGCATGGAAATAATGGATTATATTAAATTATCCACCAAGCCAATAATCTTGGAATCAAAAAATAAAAATAGATCTGTGTTGGAAGATGGTGAGCATATTTTGGATTGTATTTATCAAAAAAAAAGCTGGCCCAAAAATGGTGAAAACTAGTTATTACAAGAAAAATGTGTGAATGCAGAGGAAATACTAGAAAACCATGTTGTTGAAATAGAAAAACCTAATTCAGGAGAATTATTAGTGCCCTTAGAGGGAAATTTTTTAATGTATAGATAATACCAAGTAGCATTGAGAAATATATAATTGTAGGTTATTTTATAGAGGTGGTAAGAAGATTTCTCAAAGAAGTAGTGATTTTACACATAGGGAACAACGTACGAAAATATATAGAGGTTGTGTATTTTTTTGGTATAGAGGTAGAATCATTTTTTATAATATGTAAATTATATAGAGGGATTTTTAACCAGAAGGCTTATTATAAATCTTCTAAGAGTGTTTTCCTCCTTGAAAAGAGAGAGAGAGAAATTGCCCATTTTAGAGATATATATTTATAGGTGATCATTTTGGAAATGAAGGATATTTGTGATCTATGATCAGATTTATTCAAAAGTTGATCAACCAATTCTAAGTTATTTAGGGATGTAAGTTTAATCATTTTATTTACATCTTATTTAAATGGAATGGTTTTAATGAACTTGGAGATGTAGCTAATTGGTGAAACCTGTAAACAATCTCTAGTCTCTATTGTATTATTTTATTTTAGGTTTTCCTCCATATATCTATTTTTAATTATTATTGATATCTTGAATCTAATTACTAAAATTTAATTAAGAGACTATTTACAGAGGATAAAAATATTAATTGAATGTGTTATCTAAACAATAAAATTTTATGAGTTTACAAAGTACTCATTCAAAATTATTAAATTAATTTTATATTTAGATTAAAATGAAAGTCAATTCCTTTGATTTAATTAAAAATTTGGAAAATAACTTATTTTAAAAATCCATTTTAAATAAAAAGTATTTATTAGTAGGGGGATAATTACTATTTATGGATTAATTTGGTATCAAAGAAGTTAGAAAGTAGGGATTAACTTTTGATTGTATGAAAATTTGATTACAATTTCAGTATTTGTTGGATTTTTTCTAGACTATTGTTTACTTTATTTGTAGTGTTGGAAGTATAAGTTGTTTATAGAAATAAGAAACCATGGGCAAGTTTTCCAAATGAGAGAAGCTTGATGATCTTGAGTCATATAATCAATATATCCAAGAAGATAACTCTGTATTGAGATCTAAATTCTACTCCATGGAAGAGGAGATTGAAATGTTGAAATATGATTTGCAGACCAAGGATGAGCTCTTGGAAAAGTTGTAAAATGGTGAAATAATGAAGGAATTACCTTTCACATCAGATGTAAGAACAATGATAGATGAATACACTATAATTAATTCATCATGTAGTACTTCCTCTCATTCAATTTTAGATATTTCTTTTGGTGTTTTTGAAAAACACACTAAGGGTATTGGATCTAAACTATTAAATAAAATGGGATTTGAAGAAAGAGGCCTTGGTAAAAATGGAAAAGGCATAAATAAATCCATACAGGTAGAGGATATGCATCATTTTGTATGTTTTGGGTATACTAGTGAGCAAATGGAAAATGAAGAGAGTTCTAAGTCTATGACAGGAAGACAAGCTTCTAACTACCAAGAATATAAGCCACCAGTAATTTTTTAGAATAAACCATTATAGATGGATGAGAGGTGTAAGATAAATGGAAGAAGAGGTATTGATATTCCACCTCCTCTTTCTTATAAAACACATAGAACTAAGAATTTGGTAAATTATAAATCTTATAATGCACTCTTTCAATTTGAACAATATGGCTATGATACAAAGAAAATGTGGTATACTTTTCCTTGTACTTTATGTGGGTTAAGTAATCAGTTTGTTGCTTATTATTGGAAGAGAAAATCTCTAATAAAGAAGTTTTTTCCTTTTATGAAATATAAGGAAAGTTTTAATGATCATTAAGAGGTGAGAAATGGTAAATGGCTTCCCTCATTCAAGAAGGACAAGAGCAACTTTTTCACTCATTATCACAAGAGTGGACACAAAGTTGAGATATGTTGGAAACTTTAACCATCACACTCTCCTAAATCTGGTAAATATTCCAACTTATATTTCAATTTTAAAAATAATGATTTATTATCATAGGATTTTTTGTCTAAATATCCATGCAATTTTTGTGGATTAGATAATAATTGTGTTGCCTTATGTTGGAAAGAAAACTAGTTAGTAGGATATTTGTGTTTTCTAAGGAGAAAAAAATGGATGATAATTACCGTACTCATTATAATCTGAGTGGTCACTAAAATTATAAATAATAGGTATTTCATCCATAACTATGTCCTAAGTATTTCATGACGACATCCATGAAGAGTGATGCATTCATAAGCAAAAAGAAAGTTATTTTAAACCCACCAATTTTAGAAATAAAATAAGAGGAAGACCACTTCTCTACTAATTATCCACAAATGACTCCATTGATTTTTAATTTGGATGGTAATGATCATTTATTTTCTAGTGGTAATTTTTCATAGTTATGGTATTAATTAGCATGCATATGTTCAAATTAGTTTTGATAGTCCAAGGAATATATTTTGATTTTGAACAATTTTTGGAGCTACCAGTTGTGAGAAAATATGAGTGATATGTTTATCATACTTAGATTATTTTTCTCATATTTTTGGTTTTGATAAGCTATATTTTAAAATCTTATAATCATTTTTTGAGTTATTGATGCATTTTTATAAGAATTAACTCATATTTAAACTTGGGTATATTCCTAAATGATTTAAGTTTGGAATATGGTTTATTGGAGTGACCTGTAGAGAAAAACCAAGGGATAGGTTTATCATTCTTGGATTATTTTTCTCACATTTGGGTTTTAGAAAAAAATCATTTTTAAACCTTGACAACAATATATGTAGATTATATGGGACATGATCAATATGTCTATTTTGGAAAAAATTACATTTTAGTATATATATTGAGCAGGCAATTTACTTCTATCTACAATTTGGTATTGGGTAGATATTTCATTCAACGGAATTTTAGGGATTTAGTTTGATTTGTGAATCCTTACCATGATATTTTGTAGTGATATTTTATATAAGAACTATTTTTATCTTAAGAGAGTGATTTGACCTTTTGGGGACCAAAAGTGTCTTATTGGGGAGGTTTGATTCAGAAGATTTTCACTCATCATATGGTTTGAGATAATTAATTAATATCCTATTTAATAGTATTTTTTATTTTACCATAAGATATTTTTAATAAATTAAATATCTCATTTAATGTTATCTTTTATTTTACCTTGGGATATATATTTAATTAATTAATATCCAATTTAATGGTTTTTAATCTATCATTAGATATTTATTTATCCAAGTCCCAAAAATAGACTATTCCCACTCCCATGTGGATAGTTTTATAAAATATCCATGGGATATATTTTTAAATATTTATCCCATAAATCAAGAATCCTACCACTCTTATATTATCAAAAAATACATAGATAATTTTTCAAATAATTGATGTGGTAGTTTAATCATGGGTTACTTAAGATAAGCATGGTTGCATGTTTTCTTTTAAATCCAAGTCTTTACTCCACCAATTAAATGTGGCATTGAATTATTGGAGGCTTGTTAAATAAATTCATGGGAATATTTTAATTCTTTAATCTCATAAGTTAAATTCCACTTTATTTCTCCCACCTGTAAATAATCATATGATTGGTGGAAAGATATTTGTTTTTTGATTTATTTAAGTGGGAAGATTATGTTTTTTTTTTATTTGGTAGAGATTTACATTAATATTTTGTTAAAGGATTATTCCAAGTCTTCAAATCCAATATTATTCAAGGATAACATGGAATTTGATTTGGCCAAGTTTTATTTGCATGGTAATATTGTGGTAAAAGCTACGTGGTATATATGTCATAGAAATAGTGGATTATATTGAATTGTATACCAAACCAATAATCTTGGCATCAAAATAGAACAACAGATATGCATTAAAATATGGAAAGCCTATTTTGGCTTGTATTTATCACAAAAAGCATCTATCCCAAAAATGAAGAAATCTCATTATTATAGGAAAAATGTGTGTAGGTAGAGGAAATATGAGAAAACCACGTTATCTAAACTAAAAAAATCCCAATTCAAGGAAACTATGAGTGCCCCTAGATGGAAATTTATTAATGTCTAGTCAATGCCAAGTAGCATTGAGAAATATATAACTACATTATTTTATAGAGGTAGTAAAAAGATTTCTCAAAGAAACAATGATTTTGCATAGAGGGAACAATGTACAGAAATATACATAGGCTATGTATTTTTTTTGGTATAGAGGCAAAATATTTTTTTCTAATCTATATATTATAGAAAGGGATTTGTGACCAAAAGGTTTATAATAAATCTTCTAAGAGTGTTTTCCTCCTTGAAGAGAGAGAGAAATTTCCCATGTTGGAGATATATATTTCCAAGTGATCATTTTGGAAATGAAGGATATTTGTGATTTATAATCAAAGTTATTTAGAGGTTGATCAACCAATTAAAATTTATTCAAGGATGTAAGTTTAATCATTGTATTTACATCTTATTTAAATGGAACAATTTGAATGAACCTGGGGATGTAGCTAATTGGTGAACCCTATAAACAATATCTGGTCTCTATTTTATTATTTTAGTTTAGTTTTTCCTTAGTATATCAATTTTTTATTATTATTGATATTTGGAATTTAATTACTAAAATTTAATTAAGAGACTATTTGTAGAAGATAAAAAAATTAATTGAATGTGTTATCTGAATAATAAAATTGTATGAGTTTACAAAATACTCATTCAAAATTTTTCAATTAATTTTACATTCATATTAAAATGAAAGTCAATTCCTTTGATTCAATTAAAAATTTGGAAAATTACTTATTTTAATCATTTATTTTAAATAAATAGTATTTATTAGTAGGGAAAATTACTATTTACATATCAGATATCATCATGTATAATATTAATAGTCTTAGTCAGGGCCTATGAGTGGTTCTAGGTAGGGAATTTATACATTTTTCCATATATAAATCAATCAAGAATGATTCATCTATTGATGGGGTATTTATCACTGAATAAGTTGATTTCACTTGTATAATGAGTGAAAGTAAACTTGGGTTTATTTTTCCCAATTGGGACTATTTCCAATTCTACCTCTCTTCCTTAATGAAGCTACTAAGACTAGATCCAAGGCAAGTTATTTCCCCTTTTCTTTCTCATCTTCCTCTATTTGGGCTTGTGCTTCTTCAACATGTTCCTCCTTTTCATTAAACCCATATGCCTCAACAAGGACCTTGAGGGCATCTTCCACTATCTCATATAGCTCTAAGGCAATCATATCTAGGTATTCAATGGGGAATATTGGTCCCTAAGGAAGGGTTGAGGATGAGGGTCCCTCACCAGGTCTTTCTTCTAGATTTTCCTTTTAAGGACCTTGTATAATCTTTGCTTGGGGATGCTACCCTATAATTTGTGTTTGATTTTGAGGGGGCCTTTAAGGTCTACACAAAAAATAGTATTACAGAGGTCCCATTTACTACATGTCTGTAGGGGGATTCTAAACCCTATTTAGTCTATGCTCAAGTCTAATGTTATGTCCCTTAAGCCTAGCCAATATTACTTCAGAAAAAATTATTTGATATATAAGTTGTCATAGACAACTGAGCTGGTCATCATATACTAGCTTGGGAAATTACTTAGATTTAAAATGTGTGGAGATCATGCCCTTAAGGTCCCACTAATTTAGATCATCAAGTTTCAATTTGAAATATTCTTTGTGCCTAGATACAATACTCACCTAATCCTAATTCTATAGCACAATTCTACCAATGGTCATAAGAAAGGGATGGAGGAGGCCTTTCTTCTTATCTTTTCACAATTTATCCAAACCATGAATGAGTGGATATGTAATTTCTTACTCTGCCAGCTTGATGAGAACATAGACGGGAAACTTGTAAGGTTGAATCAAAATCCCTTCAATTTTGATTACTATACAATCTAAATCTAATCAGATGTTTCCCATTATCCCAACATATTTATTGAGTAGAGGGTTTACCTAGGCATATGGATCCATGTGATGGTTTCTACCATGGATGGATACATATATTCATAGATGAACTAGATTTTTTTCCTATATTTGAATATGTGTAGCTTTGGATAGTGATGAGAAACTATGAATTTTACCTTAGGTGACCAATTTTTTTATACGGGATCTTGGTGGAGACTAACAAGGCATCCAATATATAGGACATGATGAATAATTATGTACTAGTCTTTTTCTTAAAGGCCATGAATTTCCATTCTAGATAGATGTTGATCATATATTCAACTGGGGGAGTGAGATCTTTCTCTACCATGAAGTAGATGTAGGACACCCAACTCTTATTGACATAAGTGGTTAAAGGGGCTCTTGATATTATATTTAATAGAGTTATGATTACCCTAACTCCCTATCTAAATTAGGTAACTAGGATATTTCTAGTAGGGTCTTGAATCACATGGTTCCATTGGAGAAACCATGGCTTAAGGATGGTATCCAAGTCATTCTTTCTAATCCATTCCTTGATGGTGGGCAAGTCTACCTGGGGATTCCAAAGTTTGTAGTAACTTTCAAAGGCCAATGAGAAAATTTATGTTATTATTTTAAAGGTCCTTTCATTAATAATCCAACCTTGTTTAATTTTATATTCTTTAAAAAAGGGAGAAAGGACGTCAATATAGTGGATTACCTTGGGTTTGGTGGCAAAAAGGTAGAGATTAGCCATTTGAACTACAACTAGGCCTTAATATCTTCTACTCATGGTGACAATATTTTGTTCATCCTTCATGATGGTCTACATCTCTTCAATGGTCTAAAATAGTTTAGAATAGTTCTTATTGCCTGTGTTCAATGTTGTAGTGTCCAGGTCTATGTCTTTGAAGACCCTCCCTTCATTATCTATAGACAAATACAACTCTGTATCATCCCTATATTTTTGCCTTCAAGCTACTATGGCTTCTAAGCCTGTAAATTGCTTGTTGATGTATTGAAAATGGTTTCTAGGTTAATTCTTTAGTGCTCAAATTACAATTGGACTTTTTTCAACTTGATTGTGATCAATCTAAATTCAACTTAGGGTATTTTATGCAAGTTTATGGCTCTCCTGAAGCTTTAATGGTGAAGGTTTATTTAGACCTAGGCTCATTTATGCTACAAATTTACTTTTGACCTTTGCCTTTATATGGTTTCATTTTTTAGCACACAAGATCTTCATTTTTATCATTTTATGCTTGTGTGGTGCTTATTTGGCATCTATCTAGAAACTTTCATGGAAATTTTTCATAAATTCCTTCAAAGAACTAGCTAGTATGTTTTAAAATTTGCCTTTTGCTTCATGTCATCAGATCATCACCCAAGGATCAATGTGGGTCATTGATCATAATATGAGATTATGCCTATTATTGATCGTCTTTGCATTGAGCCTCATGGTTGTGCCACTTGGTGCCTTTGTGAAATTTTTGAGATCTATCCTTTTCACTAGTCATATATTAAATGTGAGCCTACCATGTGTCAAACTTGTAGGCTCTCAAAGCTCTATTGAATAGTTGTCATTGATTTTACAATATTGGATCATTCAGTCTCAGTGAAACACGAGTCATTGATCCTATAATATGTATAAACTTTAATCAGTGCATGGTCATATAAAGGAACTTAGGGTAATTTTTTTTTAGCTAGGTTTATTTCATGTCAATAAACATGCCACATATTTAAGCTAAAATATTTTATGATAATTTTATAATCATGATATCAAATGACCCCTCAAATGATATAAAACATGCCCCTTTATCTAAATAAAATATTCAAAGAGCTTGAATTTTATGGCCTCATAGATGTCAATGATGGAGTTGTAGATGTTAATGATGGATTTATAGACATTAATTATGGCCTCAAAAATGTGAAATGATGGCCTCATAGACATCAAATTACATTCAAGATAATGTCAAGTCAAAGTTTAATGAAGTTATTTAGGTTTAGTAGGCTTAAAGTTGATGATCTTGTAGACATCAATGATAGCCTCATAGACATCAAATGATGCTTGTGAAAACATAAATTTTAAGCTCATCAAGTTCTTGTATTCCATATATCTTATATTTAATTCACTTTGTTCAATCAAGAGCTATGATGAAGTGAGAGTCATTTGATCAAGATCTGAGTGAGTGTATATCATTGGTTCATGAGTCTATTAATATTTAAGCTTTAAATGTGGGAGTGCCACATGGAAACTTTGTAGGGAACCCATGATTTGACCCTATTAACCTTTGGGATGACCCATGGATCATTTATCTTTTTTGCATGCTTTATATGGTGACACTTTTCATCTTTATAGGACTCCTTTCACCCTTTGACATTTTAGCATTATCCTTGCTTCATTCAATAATTATATATACAAGTAACTATAGACCATCGATCATGTTCTAGAATGCTTACAAGAGATTAGCTTCCTCAAATAATTAACCATGACCTTAGTTTTATCTTAAGGTCTGGTTTTATTTAAAAATATAAAGGGGCTTTAGGGTAAAACTAAGGATTAAGCTCATATTTAATGAAAGGGACCCGCTTAACCTTAGACAATCTCATGTCATTAGATCTTCAGTTCTACTTAAGTATGAGCCATTGACCATGATCTTCATAATGAAGTGGGATTGGTTTGAAAGGTAAAGGCTTTATGATCTTCAAGCTTTTTTCACTCCTGATCAAAGGATCAATGAAGTGAGAGTCATTGATCCTATAAGAGGCAAAAGCATCTAAATCAGGACTCAAGATGAAATAAGAACCTAGGATAAAGTGTTAAGACTAAGGTCTCATCAATGTTGATAAAAATAAATGGGAATTTAGAATTAATAATTTAGGCTAAATAGGTAACAAAGGGGATCATGCTTATAAAAATTAAAAGGACCCTACCAATGCAAAAGTTAGACTTGGTTAGAAATAAAGGAAATGAAAAAGGATGAAAATAATGGAAAGGGACAAAGCATGGTTTTAGGCTAGGGTTTGGTCATGTTGCAAAGCATGATTAAACCTTTGCATAAAATTAAACTTAAGTCAAAATTTGAAGTATTCCTACCAAATGCATTCCCATTAAATGTAAATTTGAACCAAGGGTTTATGCTAGGGTTTTTTGGGAGGAGCTTTCAGAATATGAATTTAGGTTCAAGTTTTCTCAAACCAAAGGCTAGTGAAAGATTTAATAGATTCAATCTACAAATTCTAATCATGATCCATTGGCAAGATCTCCATGAAACCTTCAATTTTAAGATGTGAGGACCAATTATTAACAACATTAGGTAGGATCAAAGTAGAATTACAAGTAAATAGGTCATTCTTATCAAAATAGATGATCTTCAAATTTTGATAATGATCTAATCATATCGAGTTTTCAATCTTAGGGTTTAAAGTATCTCAAGGGCCCCAATGATCAAAAAATGGGGTTATATTGACCTCAAAAAATGGTGACTTCCAAGGGAAACATATAAATATGTTAGAACCTAAAAGACTCTAGTTTAGATAAATAATTAGGTCACTTATCCTACTTGATGAGTGTTATTATCAAGATCTATTCATGGTCGAAACAAGCCTTGCACATGTAGGACTAAGATCAAATATAAAAACATAGCCATGTTGTATGTGTGGTTTGATTCCATGGGATTCAAGGTGAAACTTCCAAGTTTCATGTCTTTTTCACTAATAGTGACTTGGAGAATGTTTAGACATTTATGAAGAACCATGCTTTTAGTTCATGGAAGGCTTGGGAATTTCTATGCTACTAGCTAGGTATCCATAGCCCCAACAAAGATGCCTTTTGATCCTCCTGAGGCCTTAATACACTACCAACTAGGCATCTATAGCCATAATGGAGATTACCAAAATCACCTATGCTTGGAAAGCTTTTGATTTTGCATTGATTTCTTATTTTTGTATTTTTAGATCTTTTGATTTTAGCAAGGTTGGGAACTAGGGCAACTAGATTTGTCGATTTGGTAAAGTTTTTGATCCTCAAAAAATCACTTATGGTTGTAACCATTTTCCTATGCAAGGATGTTTGTTAAGTGCAAGCAGGACTATGTCTCAATAGATTAAGCTTTTGTCCTATAAATGTAATTCTTTTTAAAACCAATTTTAGGTCAAGACAACGTTTAATCTCTCATTAAATAGTTGGCCTCTTCCATTAGTCTTTACCAGTTTCTTTAAATCACAACATTAGTCTCACATTTCAAACCCATGGTTAGCATATGTATAAGGTTCATAGCCATATTATTAAACTTTGGAGTTTCAAACAGACTTAATAAACTTTGAGCTAAGGGTTATCCAAAAGGACTTATAAAAAGCAAATAACAAGGCAACATGAGTAAAAACCAAAAAAAGTAGCAAAGAAAAAAAAACAAATATATACATGCTTATGTACAAATAAGGGATAGGAATGAAATAATTGAATGAAAATAACTAGCCTACCTATATTATTTAACCATTTAATTGATTTACTCCATGAAGACCTTAGGGAGAGCAATACAGAAGTAATGCTTGAGGTACTTCCCATTGGTGAGTAGTGTAAACTCTTCTCCTTATAAGTATTTGAGTCTAAAGGTGTTGTTTCTAAGTGTGTTTGCAATCTGATAGGGACCTATCCACATAGGTGTGAACTTACCATGCTTTCCCTTAAGCTCATATGATCTATCCTAAAGGAGAACTAAATCTCCTTGTTTGAACACCTTGATCTTTAATCTCCTATCAAACCACCTCTTTACCATGGTCTAATGTCTACTAAAATTAAAAAAAGCCTTCTCACATGCATATTCCATCTGAATGATGTCTAAAAACCTTGAATTTACAAATTATTAATCTTCTTCCATATACTCTTGCATAAATGTACAAGTTGGCATCTTGAGTTTGATGGGGAAAATAGGCTCTTGGATATATACTAGCAATAAAGGAGATGATTTAAGGGCCTACTTGATTCTTGTTCTATTTGACCAAAGGGCATACTTGAGAAGCTTATGCCATGTTCTAGGTTTGTCTATAGTAGACTTCTTAATGAATTTCATCAAGTTCTTTTTAGTTAATTCAAACACTCCATTACCTTGAGGGTAATGGTTGGATGAGAACTTGAGGATTATGTTGTTATCATATGCCCAATTTATCATCTCTATGAATATAAATTATGACCCATTATCACATACCAAAGAGATTGACATTCTAAATTTGGTGCATATGTTCTCTTATAAGAAATTGATTACTTATTTAGTCCTACTTTGTTTGGTGGATACAACTTCATTACACCTTGTATAATAGTCAGTAACTATCAGAACATAATTATGACCTTATAATGAGTTGGGGTTAATTAACCCTATAAAGTCTAGCCCCACTGGGCAAAGGGTTTGTCAATAATAACTAGTTATAAAGGTATCATTGCCTTTGTCTCCTTAGTGTTGAATATCTAGCATGAATGACATTCCCTTACATTTTTATGAGAATCTTTGAATATGGTGGGCCAGTAGGTAGCTAGCTCTGAGGATTTTGTGAGCTATGGTTCTTCCTGAGGGATTCCCACTTCCCAAATTCTCATGAAAAGTGCTCATTATTTCATTAGCATCTTCCTTGGAGACACATCTTAGGTACACACCTTCAATGTTTTTTAGTACAAGATCCCATTCTTGATTAGATAGTGAGCTGACTTGAGCCTTAAAGCTCTTTTCTATTTCCTGGTTATCCTTGCAAGATAAGTTCAATTGATTAGTACATGAATGATGGAATCATACCACTCACTAGATTTGAATCTTTACTAATCATCTTTCATAATACTTAGATTTGGGATGATATTAACAATCATTTAGATCAGACCTTGACACCTTATCAATTTTGTAGTCTTTGAATGATGTCTAAAAACCTTGAATTTACAAATTCTTGATCTTCCTCCATATACTCTTGTATAAATGTGCAAGTTGGCATCTTGAGTGTGATGGGGAAAATATGATCCTAGCCATATACTAGCAATAAAGGAGATGATTTAAGGGCCTTCTTGATTTTTGTTTTATTTGACCAAAGGGCATACTTGAGAAGCTTATGCCATGTTCTAGGTTTGTCTATAGTAGACTTCTTAATGACTTTCATCAAGTTCTTTTTAGTTAATTCAAACACTCCATTACCTTGAGGGTAATGGTTAGATGAGAACTTGAGGATTATGTTGTTATCATATGCCCAATTTATCTTCTCTATGAATATAAATTATGACCCATTATCACATACCAAAGAGATTGACATTTCAAATTTGGTGCATATGTTCTCTTCTAAGAAATTGATTACTTTTTTAGTCCTACATTGTTTGGTGGATACAACTTCAGTACACATTGTATAATAGTTAGTATTTATCAGAACATAATTGTGACCTTATAATGAGTTGGGGTTAATTACCCCTATAAAGTCTAGCCCCCACTGGGCAAAGGGTTTGTCAATAATAACTAGTTATAAAGGTATTATTTCCTTTGGCTCCTTAGCATTGAATGTATAGCATGGAAGACATTCCCTTACATGTTTATGAAAATCTTTAAATATGGTGGGCCAATAATATCTAGCTCTAAGGATTTTGTGCACTATGGTTCTTCCTGATGGATTCCCACTTCCCAACTTCTCATGAAAAGTGCTCATTATTTCATTAGCTTCTTCCTTGGAGAAACATATTAGATACATACCTTCAATGTTTTTTAGTACAAGATCCCATTCTTAATCAGATAGTGAGTTGAATTGAGCCTCAAATCTCTTTTCTATTCCCTGGTTAGCCTTACAAGATAAGTGTAATTGATTAGTAAATGAATGATGGAATCATACCACTCACTAGATTTGAATCTTTAATAATCATCTTTCATAATACTTAGATTTGGGATGGTATTAACAATCATTTAGATCAGACCTTGACAACTTATCAATTTTGTAGTCTTTATTTCTATGTCATACTCTTGGAGAACATGCATCCACTTACCTCTTCATTCTCTAATTTTACACTGGCTTAACATTATCTTAGTAGCTAGATCCAGTAGAATAATATGCACCTTATTTCTAAGAATGTAGTGCTTAAATTTATTGACAACTTTAACAAATGCAAAGGCTTGCTTATTAATCAAAGGATAGTTTAACTCAATTTTTTTAAAATTAGTACTCATAAAAGAAATTGGATGGTTAGATCATTATATTTTTTAAGTTAACATAGAAATAATAGTATGATCAGAGGAGAAAGAGTAGAGATAAAAGTCATTTGAAAAGTTAGGACTTATCAAGATTGAAGCTTGATTGATTGGACTTTTTATGTCTTCAAAGGCCTTCTTGGACTCTTCATTCCATAAGACTTTGGCATCCTTCTTAAGCATGTCATTCCATGATTTTACAATCTCTACAAACCCAAAAATGAACTTTCTCACAAAGTTTATCTTTCCAAAAAATGATTTCAATTCTTTTTTACTATTAGGAGGCTCTATCTTGAATATAGATTCCACTCTTTGAAGGTCTATGGAAATTTTATCCTTAGTGATTTCATGGCCTAACATTTTACCTTCATTAACATAAAAGATGATTTTTTTAGGGTTAAGGGAGATTCCATACCTTCTAAACCTTTCAAACACTTGCTATAAAATGCATGAAATTGTCTTCCCTACTCTTGGAAAAATAGTTAGATCATCCATGTAAATTATAATGCACTTGCCAATCAGGCCTTGGAAGGCATGGTACATGGAACTTTGAAAAGTAGCTCATGTGTTTATCAATCGAAAATGAATTATCTTGTATGCAAAGGTGAACCACTTAGTGGTGAAATTTATCTTCATCCTATCTTCCTTATCAACTAACACTTCATTGTATCCTAAAAAAACATCAAGAAAAGACATAATGGCTAAACCGAAAATAATTTGAATTACCTAGTCAAAAGAGGGAGGATGATAATTATCATTTTTAGATGCTTTATTTAAATTTATAATTTAAATACATAGTCTGATCTCATAATTATTCTTCCTGACAAGCACCAAATTGGCAACCCAGGTAGAGTGTTTGATGGGAAAAATAATTCTAGCATCTAGCAATCTCTTGACTTCCTTCAAAATCATGGAATCTAGGATAGGGTACATGGGCCTTTGTTTCTACCTAAAATGTTTTCAAATTTCCTTAAGAGGTATAGTATGGGTGATGACCCTTGGATCAAAGATCTTCAAGTCATCATCAGACCAAGCTATGACATCTTTATACTTTGTTAATAGCTCTTTTGGCTCTCGTATTTTTATCTAGTGCAATATTTTCCAATGTTAAGTAGTTGAGGTTGATATTGAGGCCCAAGATTAATATCATATTAGTCCTTCCCATTTACTTTGGGAACTTTTGAATATTTAGCTAGCTTAACTGGATCAAACAACCTCTCTAAGGCAATCATCCCCTTATAGATCTTGTTATCATTTAATAGAATGAATTTACCATCAAATTTTCCTTCTCTAAAGGCATTCTAATTAGTCTCATCAATGATCTAAGATTTAAATGTTCTTGAACTAGTCACAAAGTTTAGGATATGTTGGTCATCACTAAAAACCTACAAATGGTTCACATTATCTAGGATAGAAGGGAAAGGTATAAGATCAATACTAAAGATGGGGGAATCTTTGTCAGGCATGAGATTATCTATAATAGAGGCAAGCTCATCAACAAATTATTTTCTTCCCTAAGGAAAAAGATAATGTTAAAGGCATCAAAATACTCAATTAGATCTTAGAACCTAAATTTATACCTCTTAAGGTAGGACATTTTACATTAATATTTACTCCTTACGTGGTTGACTACAAGTTCTGAATCACCATAAACCATTAGTTCTTTGACCTTGTTTTTTATTAAAAATTACAACCCTAAAATGTGGGATTCATATTCTAAAAGGTTATTGGTGTAAGGGAATTGGAGTCTATAAGAAGCATGGTATTTATTACCAACAGGGTTAGTTAGAACAATGCCTACTCTAGATCTAGTCTTATACCTGGCCCTATCAAAATGTAGTTTTCATAGCATAGGCACAATATTATAAAATTTGAGATCACTAACTTTGGTAGTCTATAGGGTGAAAACCCCTAAGTATAAGTCAATTATGTTGACCCTTTCATTGACAACATTATATATGGTGATAATGTACTTCATTCTTGGTTCCCTTTCAACTCTAATTTGGTTGGGAACTCCCTTCCAATGTATTCAAAGGTGTGAGAAATCTGTGGACATGTATCCATTCAAAGACTTTATCTATTCTCAAATTAATAATGATCCATATGCATTAGAGATATCCACTACTTAGATATAAATATATTGTTGGACTCTTGATCAAAATCTAATTGCATGTGGACATCTAGGAATTCTCCAGCCACTTTGACCCTAGACTTATCTAATTGGGTGACAAACCTATCAAACTTAATGGGGGTAAATCCAAGCTATTTACAAACACCTATAGACATAATATTGGTAGAGGCACTAGAATTCAAAAAAAATTTATCCAAGTTTTTACCAAACATTCTAATTGTGAGTAAGAAGGGTGGAGACTCTATTTTGGCTTTATACATGGCTACATTTGTATTATCATCCTTGGTCACTTTGCTAAACTTCTTTGACAAAGATCCCAATAACAAATCTCTTTATTTTGTGATTGGTGTCAATTCATAAAAGGTTATATTAGCTTTTATTTTATTCATTCCCTCTACAATGTTATAACCAATCATATTGGAAGAATTGGAAGCATCAAAACTAGGTTTAGGAGTATTTCCCTTTGAAGGTTCTACATTATTATCTAAAGTGGTATCTAGAGGAGTACCAAAGTTGTTTGGAGGTGTATAAGTAGTCAAAGGCTGCCTCTATTCTCTATTATTTAGAGGATATGTCTTATTCAATAACTACTAGAAGGCATGAACCTCTTTAGGAACATCATCTAACTCATTGTCTTCTTGGAAGGGGAAATCAAACATTTCCACCATGAAGGTTTGATTAGAAAGTTTGGATCTTGAGGTACCTACACCATTATATTTATTAAGAACTAATTAAAAAGTGTCTAATTCCTCTTGAAATGCCTCAAAATATTTACAAAATTTAATATAATCAATCTCACCATACTTAGTAGTATAATGGACTCTACAAGAATTTGGCAAAGCAAATTCAATGAGATTATTATCCATAGAATTATTTTTAGAAGATGGTTTATTATTATTATTATTATTATTATTATTATTATTATTATTATTGTGAAAATTATCATTATTGAACCTATTGTTGTGTCTATCAAATAGTTTAAAAGAGAAGTTCCTACAAGAAGTCTCCCTTGTATTACCAACCTCTTTTTGCAATTGAAGGAAGTCAGTGCTCAATTTTTGGACCATTTTTAGAATTGACTCATTCTCACTTTTATGGGTCTCTAAATTGTGAACCTAGTTTCTATAGGTACCAATGGTTGGTATTAGAGCACTTTGATCAATTGTATTAAATCCACTATAATTAGGGTGGTTCAAGAACCCCAAATTTTGGATAGGAACAACATGATTAAGTGGCAATTGGTTTATATTTGGGAGCTAGTCGAGTGCAGGAATATTATGGTTATTGTTAGGAAAGCCATTTAAAGTAGGCATGTGTGTATTGAAATTAGGAACAGATTAAGCCATATAACCTTGAGGTTACATTTGGTCATTAATGACCATAACCTCAACATAAGCTAAGGATAATGTGTTCATTAGACCTACAACTCTTTTGATGAACACTAAGGTCATAAGATCAAGAGCATCTTTGTATATTTCCAAAGCAAAGGCTTGATAAAGATTATAAGGGTTAATGGTTCTACTATACATATTTTGGAACCTTGTATTTAAATATCTTATGTGTTTATTGTCATCCCTCCTTAAGGTGGTAAATTGTTGATACAAGATAGAGGGGCTAATTATTTTGCCAAATTGGTCAATGAAGATGTTATTCAACTCATCTCAGGTAGTGATACAGTCATTAGGTAGTTTTAAGAACCATTCATATGCAACATCTTTAAATTTGAATGGGAACAATCTACATGTTACATCTTCATGATTTATATTTAGCAATCTTACTGCAACCTTAAATGATTTAACATGTTCCTCTGCTATCCCAATACCACTAGGATTAAAAGTTGGTAAATACTTTTTAGGATTGTGAGGGAGGTCATGAATTACACCTTCTAAATTTATAGAAAAGCTTTAAAACCAATCCATACCTTAAGGAAGGTTGAATATATGAGTACCTTGGAGTGGTGAAGATGACAACGACTTTAAACACCTATATCTACCCTTATCTCCTATAGTTATCATATGGAATTCCCACTCAAGTAGAGATTCTCTTATCTCTAAATGTGATTTTGTTTAAATTATTTGTAGTTCTAGATTGATGATTTAAGATCCTATTTGAAATACAGTGTATCAAACCAATCTTTATGAATAATGAGGATCAGATTTATGCTTTAAGCTAATTTTGTAAAGATTTATGTGAAGAATAATAAAGGGCATCAAATTTCAACTAAGTTAGCTAAATAAAATGTCTAATTATACAAATATGGCATATATTTACAAGTCTAATCTCAAATTAACCCATATCTATGAAATATATACCAATATTTGATCAAAATAAGCTATTATAACCTCAAATACTATATATTCTCAAAATTTAAGCTATCTTTACTAGAATTGATCATCTAGTCTCAAAGAAATTTGATCTTTGTCTAAAGGAAGTATAAAGATGAGTGAAAGATCACTAAGATCATTGATATTTACACTTTTGAGCAAAAAATTACACAAAGGTGAAAAGATGACATCAACCTTTGATTAAAAAATGCTAAAACTATCAAAGATTCAAAAAATTCACAAAGATGGGCTTTCCTTCTAGTGCCAGTATAAACTTGTCCTATTGATGCCTCTATGTGTATCATAGGTGCTCTTAGTGTTTAAGAACACTTATCATTTTATAATTTTTGGGAATTCATGGCATGAGTAGATAGTTTTGGTAATTTAGTTACCTGTGGTGGAATAGAGGAAGAGCAAATTGACTATTCCACAAATTTATATTACTTGGTGGTTGGGAGCCACCATGGTACTTATGGACTTTGAAGTATCTATGTTGATATTAATGAGTTATGATTATATTTTTATGCTAAAGACTAATCTATATGAATATTTATAATGAGATCTATACTAAAGTTATTTGGTAAAAAAAGAAGCAAAAGAGAAGGGTAGGGTAGAAAGAGAATGTGTGATTGTTGATCCTTGACTCAAACATTATGACAAAGTTTTAATTACAATTAAACATGTATTTAACCACTACATAATGCAAAATATCATAATATTAGATCTCACCATACACTAGGAAAATTTTTAAGGATAAAATGAAAACATACAAGTAAGAACTAGATTTACTTTAAGGATTTCTTACCCAATTCAAATAGCATTAACACATCTGAATATAGAACAAATGAAATGAAGCAAATTCAAGATCCTTCAACTAATCTAGTATAAACACAAATTAGCAACCCTGTATCATAGATGCAAATTTATAATTCATGAAACCATTCAAATTCAAGCTTTGAAACCAATAATTGAGAGAAAATCCAAATTAATAATTGACATAATAAATTTGGACAATATTTATAGAATTCCTTAACTGTATTAATTGTTCCAAGTATGCAAATTTTGCTCTAAATTCCTTCCCTTTACAAAATGGTAGTATTGCCTTTTATATAAGGACTAGGTAGTATACTAGTTAGTTACAAGATATAAATGTATAAATAATAAGGACAACTATCCTTTTCTGAAATGTTCTAGAATATATTTGCTTTTATAAACTAAACTGACCTAGAGGCAAATATGCTAACAGACTAGCATATGCCTTTATGAAATGATATTCTATTTTCAAAATGTTATTAAATTTTAAAAAAATAGAATATCATTCAACTAATTGGCCATTGGGACATATGTTGGAGAACTCACTTGCTGCTACTGGAGGATGTTCATGCCCTTTTGGTTCTATTTATTGACTAGTTCTAGGTCCACAACCAATTTTAGGAGACACTCATCTTCCTTACCATCTAGCTCATTTAATTCTTTATCATTTATAGCCATGTATTATTTGATGCTCTTGTCTTAAATGATCCTTTCACCTACATTGAAGATCATGTCTAGGATCCTACTATTGTCTACCCCAAACTGGTCTTAACTTTTACCTTTTATTTATTTTGTAACCAAAGTAGCCCTATGTTTGAATTTATCATCCTTTATGATGCCTAAGATAGTGGGTTGTGTAGGGCCAATGAGGATTGTCCTAAAAATATTTTCAATCTTTCTTATTAGCTTGTCATCATACTTTAGGAGTATCTATAGTTCTTGTGACCAAACACACAAACTCTAGACTTTGTCAATAACAATTTCTAGAATTGCATTCAAATACCCTAAACTTATTATTTTAAACTTTGAAATTTGCCTTCTAACCTAGATGTTGATTAACCTTTTTATTTTATCCTTTAAAGCTTGACATTAGGCTATTAAACCCTTAGCCATTATATTTTGACATGCCAACATACTTTGCTTTAGCTTCATTATTTTCAATGCATCAAACATGTCATAAAATGATTCATCAAGCATTTTGATCATTACCTTAAACACTAATAAGATAACTTGTGTCTCCAAATTATTCTTCTCCTTATCCAAATTATGTATCCTTTGCTTCATATCCTTGATGCCTACTCTAACCTAAGCTGAATGAGCCTCAACCAAGATTTCAACATCTTCTTCATGAATTGGGAGTTCACTAGGCTACTACCCCCTAACTGGTGTTAAGCCTACAAATGGATCAAACTTTTGAAATGTGAACTCTTTGGTCCCCACCATGGCCTTTCTATAGGTCAATCTCTCTAATCTAGTTGTCTCTCGATTGAATTGTATAGTGGTAGTTGGTTCAATGTACTTTGAGGGTTAAGAGCCTCCATCTAGATGTTACTTGAAACTCCTGGAGTCTCTATTTACTTGTTATCTGACCCTACATTATCCACTATAATTCTCTCTTCCTCCTCCATCAAATCCCTTATTCATTATTTGATATCATCATGTACATCAATATTAAGTCTTTGTTAGGGCCCATGAGTGGTGCCAAGTAGGGATTTTTTGCATTTTTCCATAAATGAGCTAATTAGGGATAATTGATATATGGATGTGATATTCATCACTTATTAAGTGTATTTCAATCATAGGGTGAGTGAAAGTCAACTTGGGCTTATTTTTCCCAACTAGGAATATTGCCAATTCTACCTTTCTCTTCCTCAATGGAGACATTAGGACTAGATCCAAAGTAGGCTCTTTCCCCTTTTCTTTCTTAGATTATTCTATTTGGGCTTGTGCTTCTTCAACATGTTCCTCTTATTCATCAAATGCATATGCCTCAACAAGGACCTTGAGGGCATCTTTCACTATCTCATCTAGCACTAGGGAAATCATATCTATGTATTTAATGGGGGATGTTGATCCATAGGGAAGGATTAAGGATGAGGGTCCCTCACTAGGTATTTCTTATAGCTTTTCCTTGCTAGGACCTCATGTAATATATGTTTGGGTATGTTTCCATTTCATTTGTGGTTTCTCTTGAAGGGGCCTTAAAGGTTCAGGTAGAAAATTGTATTGTAGAGGTCTCATTTGTCAGATGTCTCTAGGGGGCTTCTGATCACTGGTCAATCTATGCTCAAGTATAATGATATGTCCCTTCATCCTAGCCAATATTCATTAAAAATTATTTTATTTAATAATTAGGTGTCATGGAAACTGAGATGGTGCTCATATACTAGCTTGGGAAATTACTTAGATTTCAAGTGTGTGAAGACTATGCCCTTAAGGTCCCATTTCTTCAACTCATCAAGTTATAATTTGAAAGATTCCCTTTACTTAGATAGAGTACTTAGATAATCGCAATTCTATAACATAGTTCTACCAATGGTAATAGGAAATGGATGGAGGAGGCCTTTAATTTTATCCTTTTACACTTTATCCACACCATGAGTAAGTTGGTATGAAATTTCTTGCTCTACCAACTTGATGGGAACATAGATAGGCAAATTCTAAGGTTGAATCAAAATACATTAAATTTTGATAACTATACAATCTGGATACAGCTAGATGTCTCCCATTATCTACACATATTTATTAACTAGAGGGCTTATGTTGGGCATAGGGATCCCTGTGATGGCTTCTACCAAGGTTGGATACACACAATCATAGATGAATTAGATGTTTTTCTGATAATTAAATATGTATAGCCTTGAATAGTGATGGGAAACTATGAATCTAACCTCAGGTGATTAATTTTTGACATAAGGGATCTTGGTGGAGGCTAGCAAAACATCTAACAGATAAGACATCATGAAGAATTATGTACTAGTCTTCTTCTTTATGGCAATTAACTATCATTATAAATAGATGCTGATCACTTATCTAATTGGAGGAGTGATCTCTTTCTCTACCATGAATTAGATGTAGGAAACCCAACTCTTATTAACATAAGTGGTTGAAGGGACTCTTGATATTCTATTTAACAAATTCATGATTACCTTAACCCCCTCTCTAAATTTGGTAACTAGGATATTGTCAATAGGTTCTCAGATCACATGATTGCCTTGGAGAAACTATAACCTAAGGATAGTGTCAAAGTCATTCTTACCATTCCATTCCTTGATGGTAGTTAAGTCTACTTAGGGATTCTAAAGTTTGTAGTAACTTTCAAAGGCCAATGTGGAAATGTATGCAATTCTTCTAAAGGTCCTTTCATTAATAATCTAACCTTGTTCAATTCTACAATCTTAAAAAATGGGAGAAAGGATGTCAATATAATGGATTACCTTGGGTTTGGTAGCAACAAGGTGGATATTAGCCATTTGTACTGTAACTAGGTCATAGTATCTTCTACTCATGGTGGAAATATTTTATTCATATTTCATGATGGCTTGCATCTCTTCAATGGTCCAAAAGAGTTTGGACTAGTTCCCCTTGTGTTCAATACTATAGTGTATTGGTTTGTGTCCTTGAATACCCTCTCTTCATTATCTATAAACAAATACAACTTTATCTCATCCCTGTATTTTTGCCTTTAAGATGCCATGGCTTCCAAACCTATGAATTTCTTGTTGTTGTGTTGAAAATGGCTGTTGGGTTAATTATTTTGTGCTCAAATTGTAATTAGACTCTTTTCAGTTTGATTATGATCAATATGAGTTTAACTTAGAGTATTTTATGCAAGCTTGGGGCTTTTTTGAAGCTTTAATAGTGAAGGTTTATTTATATCTAGGCTCATTCATGATATATATTATATTTTGACCTTTGCCTTTTTACATTTATATTTTTGAGCACACAAGATCTTCATTTTTATCATTTTTTGCTTGTGTGGTGCTTATTTAGCATCTATCTAGCAACTTTCATGGAATTTTTCATAAATTCCTTCAAATCACTATCCATTATTTTTTAAAATTTGCCTTTTTATTTATGCTATTGAATCATCATCAATGGATCAATATGGGTCATTGATCATGATCCAAGATCATGCCTATTATTAGTCATCTTTACATCGAGCCTCATAGTTGTGCTACTTGGTGCCTTTGTGGGATTTTTGAGCTGTCATCTGAACCAATCATTTATTGAATGCATATCTACCATGTGTCAAGCATCTAGGCTCTCAAAGATCTATTGAATATTATTTGATGATTTCATATCATTGGATCATTCAGTCCTCATGAAGTATGATACATTGATCCTACAAGATGCACAAACTTTAATCAGTGTATGGTCATAAAAAGTAAGTTAATCTAAATTTTTTTAGATAAGTTTATTTCATGTCAATAAAATTTTCATAAACTTAGGCTAAAATATTTTATGCTAAGTTTAAAATCATGATATCAAATGACCCCTCAAATGATATAAATCATTCCCCTTTGTCTAAGTAAAATATTCAAAGAGCTTGAATTTGATGGTCTCATAGATGTCAATGATGGCCTCACAGATGTCAAATGACATTTAGGAGAACATAAATTTTAAGCTCATGAATTTCTTTATGTTTGGTAGGATTAAAGTAAATAGTCTTATAGATGTCAATAATGACCTCATGGACATAAAATGACATTCATAAGAATGTCAATTTTAAGCTCATCAAGTTCCTATATTCTATAGATCTTGGATTCAATTCACTACATTTGATCAAGAGCCATGATGAAGTGAGAGACATCTAATTAAGATATGAATGAGTGCATGCCATTGGTTTGGGGTTCTACTAACATTTATGTTTTGAATGTGGGAGCACCATGTTGTAGCTTTGCAAGGCTCCTGAGATTTAACCTTATTGACCTTAAGGAGGACCCATGAGTCATTGATCTTTGTTGAATTATTGAGATAGTGACACTTGTCACCTATGTGGGACTCCTTTGTCCCTTTGAAATTTCCATGTTGTCCTTGCTTCATTCAATCATCATCTATACAAGTACCCATGGACTGTCAATCATGATCTAGGATGCTTGCATTGGATTAGATTCCTTAAATAATTAACCATGACCTTAGTTTTATCCTAAGGTCTAATTGTATTAATAAATTTAAAGGGGTCTTATGGTAAAACTAAGGCTTAATCTCATATTTAATGAAAGGTACCCACTTAACATTAGGTAATCTCATGTCATTAGATCTTTAGTTCTGCTTAAGCATGAGTCGTTGATCATGATCTTTGTGATGACATAGGATTGGTTCAAAAGGTGAATGCTTTAGGATCTTTAAGCTTCCTTCAATACATTTTATTAAGGTGGGAGATGAAGTGAGATTATTTGATCCTACAAAAGGCAAAAGATTCTAAGTTAGGACTCGAGATGAAATAAGAACTTAGGCTAAAGTGTTAAGACTAAGGTCTTGTTCATGTTGATAAACATGAATGGGGCCTTAGAATTAATAATTAGGCTAAATAGGTAACAAAGTGGATCATGATTATAAAAATTAAAAGGATACTACCAATATAAAATTTAAACTTGGTTAGAAATAAAGGAAACAAAAAAGGGGGAATGGAAAGAGACCAAGCATGGTTTATTTATGCTAGGTTTTTTTGGGAGGAGCTTTTAGAATATGAATCCAAGTTTGAATTTTCTCAAACCAAAGGCTAGTGAAATCCCAAATAGAGTTAATCTATAAATTCAAAGCATGATCCATTGGAAAGAGCTCCATGAAACCTATAACTTTAAGACATGAAGACCAATTATTAGCAACATTAGGTAGGCTTAAAGAAGAATTACATGTAAATAAGCCATTCTTATCAAAGTGGATGATCTTCAAATTCTAATAATGATCTAAGCATATTGAGTTTTTAGTCTTTGGGTTCAAAGTATCTCAAGGGTCCTAATGATAAAAAATGGGGGTATGTTGACCTCAATAGTATGTTTTATTTATTAAGAATCAAGCTATAAAATTTTTAAGTATTGTTTTCTGGGTTGAATTACTATCATTAGGGCTTATCCATCAAATAACACATTTTATAAATTATTATTGTCTTATGTTGAATTTATTTGGTCTTTGCATTGATTGTGAATATACCATGATATAATACTAGTTGTGTATGTTCAATTTGGGTCCTTGTTTTGACTTGATTGTCATGGTAAATCATTTATAAAGGGTATAAAAACTATTAAAATATGAATTTTAATCATTATTAATGATTTTACATTAGAATATTGTTATAGAATCATGATGGCAACATGATTATGGAATCTTTGTTGGTTATGAATCTTGGTTTGGAAACTTTGTATAAATCATCATTATTAGTTGGAAGATTTATTTAGTTTTAGGTAGTAACTATATTTAGATGATATATTTTTGATTCATATCGAAGGAAAGTTATTTTGATCTTACTAGTTTTCTTAGGCCCATTTATAAATTTTTATTTAATTAATTGAGTGTCATGAATGAAATATATATTTTATAAAAGGATTTAATGTTTTGATTAGATTTAAATAAATTAGTTACTTTTACATTTTATTTGCATTGATTAATCATAGTTATTTAATACATATTTTTATAAGGGGTGATTAGAGTAAAATAAATATTGTGATGGTTTTGTTTTGGCAACATTGGATGAAGCATTGGTGTAATGGTGTTTCCAAAAATTTGGTTTAATAAACATGGTTGTTATTTGGTTACTTATTAACTAAATTCACTTTTTCCCATTGATTGAAGTAATTAGGGGTAGATTTAAATTTTTAATTACCATATTCATATTATGTTTCACTATTTTACAATTACTTATGAGACATGAAATGATTTACCTCATTTATGAAATGCATACATTAATTAATGTGAAGATTTAATTAATTAAATGGTTTACCTTATGTTGATAATATTATCTCTATGACTCAAGGATAAATGAACATGAGATATTAATAAAGGGTTATCTCATGTTCATAATAGAGTCATCATTATACCTCCCTTGGTTGTAATTACATTGCATTAAATCACATTTATTATATTTACATGTTATCATAACCTTGTTTTATTATGGCATTCGTATATGGATAATTCTTAGATTTAAATTAATAACATTTCCATAGATATAATTTTATCCAAATGAGATGCATAATAATGAATTGTAATAAATGATTTTTATTATTGAGTTGTTTCCTAGGTTATGATTATTATAGAGGAATAATAGATGTTTATTATTTGGTGTTGTGACCCTATGACCAAAGTGAAAATTTTTAGGTTGTTAGAATTAAATGTAAATTATTAATTTTATTCTTTATGGTATGAGATTTATTGGCTAAATGGAAATTATTAATTTTCTTATTTATGAATATAATTTGGTAACACGTGTGATTCATTAGACATAATAGAAGTAAGTTGATGAATTTAATTTTAATTAAGGGTACAATTTATTTATTTTAAAATTACTTGGTAAGTGGATAATATTATTGTGAATTATTAAAAAAAATTGTTAATGCTTTCTCATAAGTGATGGTTATAGTTATATCAATACCATTTGTGGTTATATATGAGAAATCTATTTTGAAAGTGTTTTAACTAATATGTGAAGTGGTAAGGATGGAATTCACTAATCATTTATTAGTATATAAGATTAAATTCCATGTGGTTTATATGATTTATTTTAAACCTTCATTTTTGATTAAAATCATTCTTATTCCTTATTCATTTTTTTTAAAAGTGTTTTTCAAATGTTAGGAAGAAATAACTATTGTAATATTAAATCCCTTATACCCTTACATGATTTTATAATTACTTACAAAAAACAAACTCACTTAATGTTAAGTATTTTTAAGTTGGTTTTATGAGAAAGATGACCTTTGGGAAATATCTAGGTTGGAGTTTATAAGGTATGGTGGTATGCTTATACAACATGAGCTTTATATTCTTCTAGGGATAAACCACTTTCTTATAGGGTCCAATTGATATTACCTAACTTTAGTGGAGTTTTAATTTGTAATTATATTTATGGTTTATTGTTAAGATCAAGTGTGAGTTTAATTTCAAACTTGTGGCATTATTCAATAAAAAACTCATGTGTTAGAATAATTTGTTTGACTCATTTTTTTAAAAATGGGGTTCATTACATTTTTATTTTTACCATATCCATTATACACATATTTATGATCGGGGAAACCCAATGATTATATGATCACTTCCATGATTTCATTATTTTCATATCTTTTTAGGAAAACCAAGGTAATTATTTAGATTGCACTCTTCTCTAAGGTGTAATTTTAAGAGTCTTAAGGCACCATGGTATTTAGTGTGTCTTATGTGATGGTTATGTGTACACTCTCTTTTGATATTCATATTTAGTACCCATTTTTGGCTTTTAAAAATATATATCAAGGAGGAAAATAGAAAAAAAAACAAAAGATTTAAAATCTTTGTCATAAGAAAAGGCAATGTTAAAATAGAAATCAAATCATATAAATCTTATCTAACCAAAAGACATGATTTTTGACACATATCTTACTCTATTTGAAGATAAAATTCCATAATTAGACTCATGATATATTGGATGTACATTAGGGTGTGAGAGGCTAGTATACTATGGTACAACATCTCTTTATAGTATTCATCTTCTTACATTATATTGCAACATACTTTCTCACACAAGTACTCACTCTTCAAAATAGATTAAAAGATTTGTAAGGGGTCATAAGGAACATGGAACACATGGTGGAAAAGTAGGATAATTTTATTTCTCATGAATACAATCCTTAATGGGATGACTTTCATACTTCACTAGTTATCCCAAGCTTGTATTTACCAGGTAGGGTTCTCTAGGTCCATTTGTCTAATAAACTTGATTTGAGTGTCTTATTTATGGTAAAGATAATGTTTTCACCTTAGTGACATCCTCTTTTCCCTCCCTCAATTTTCACCCTTTATAGGCAAATTTATTTCTAAATATTCTCCATCTTCTTTAATTTATATTCTTCATCTATTTCAGACATGATAGAATACTACAATTATATTTGTTTCATATTTATAATATAATATGGATCTTTGAGGTGTTGTGAGATGCTCTTGGGGTTATGTAATTATCTCACTAGGATTTATCTTAGCTATGTTTAGGACCTTGAGTTTTCTATCACTTTTTTGAGGCCATTTAGTCCCATTTCTACCTTTCATACTTTCATTATTCACATCTTTGTTTGATTTTGGTTTGTTACTTCTCTTACATTGATTTTTTTATCATAAAATTTTTGGGTATGTCCCTTATTTTATTTGAATTATTATTTGTCTTACTTTCAATGATTTTTAGGATTTTTCAATGCTAATTATCCTTGGTATTTTATCTTACTAATTTTACTTTGATTTTTTAACTTTTTTAGATCTTTTTGGTTTTAACCTAGGCTTATAAATCTCAACTTGCCATTTTTTCAAGTATTTCAATAATTTATAAGAGTATTTCATTTTATATCCATTATATGACCATCTTACATATGACCACATTTTTTTTGCCCATTTTTAATCTTGTATCCTTGGGATTTATCAAATAAAATTAATGTTACCTCCACAATCAAGATCATGGTACTTGTATGCAGTCATTCATCAAAAAGGTAAGTCAAGTTTTGTATATGGTACTTTTATTTATTCAATTATTAGTAGATATTTCAACATTTTTTTTTCATTTATGCTCCTTTGTGTTTATATGTATCTATCCAAAATCACCATCCCACATTACACTATTATGAAACATGATGAGCTTCATGGGAGCATATGTATACACTAAATACTTATCACTTTATCACTGTACTTATGTTTTATCTTGCATCAACTTGTTAATGCATTAATATTCATGAGTGAACACTTTAAAGAGTGGACCAATAACGGGGTGGGATTAGCTCATGGTAATCTCAAGAGATATTCTCATATTACTTCATCACACCATAAGTAATATCAGTCTAACCTCCTTTAATTCTCTATTTGTCTATCCTCTTTGTCTTCTTTATCCTAATTTTATAGCTTCCTTGTATCCTACAATATCATCCTGGATGATACCATTTGTTTTGTTATTAAATATTACCTATAATGTATTAACCAAACATTTATATGTTGAAGTCTATATTTTGACATTTTATTTATATTTACATAGCTAACATTGTACTATGTCAGTCAAAATATTCTAATTATATATTCTTGGCTGATACTTTTGGCTTAAAATTTAGGATTGGTTCTGGGTACTAGAATTATATATATAGGGATCATATTTAATTACTAATGAGATATATCACATTCATACACTTTGATTATACTCACATTTATTCCCTGAGGAAGTATTTTTGAGAGTTAATAGTTTATAACCTTATTTTGAAGGTCTTATATTGTGGTGTCATTCAATCTCATAAGGAGAGGACATTGGGAATTCCCAATTAAGTATACCTAGGTATTCATCCAACCATTTTAGGTTGTCAACCTAAAACATATATTGAGAATATCCACTTTTACAAAAGGGGGAAAATGAAGCATAAATGTGTCCAACCTAAGGCAATTATTTATATCCATATATAATTTCATTTTATTGGTAGATTATATGTCACTTTTTACATTATGTATGTATGTGTGTATCCTCATTTAGGATATTACTTATACTAAATAAGATGGTATAGATATAAGATTTATTATGCTTTACATGTAACACATTAGGTTTCATGTAAACCCATTTGATTAACCATTTCACCTTACCTTATTTAAAATATCTTACATATCATTTGCTTTATTGTAACTTTACAATCATAGTTACAATCATTTACCTTTGTTGATATCTAGTGAGAGCTATATCATTATGTTATACAATTAGGATTTTGAACCATTTCCTCTTGACATATGATTTTTAGGTTACCTGATGCTATACTTATAGATATCTTAGGTCCTTACCTACTCATCCAAGTATATGCAAGATCTATTGATTTAACTTATTTGAGTCCTAGTTTATTGATAGAAAGAACATAGGTTTAGGTAATTATAACTAAAACTATCCTATGAATACATTATGGTGAACCGACATGAATATTATCCTTCATTTGGTGGATTAGTTTTATGTCTATCTTTTTATATTCTTAGTGTCATTATCAAAATTATCATATATATTTAAGTCCAACTATATTAGCTATATTAACACCATTCATTAGTCTTATCAATTATATCAGCCAATTTGATAAGGTTTTCTATCTACTTCCAACTATATCGATGAACCTGGTATATTTTTATGTCTACTTCAAACTATATCATCTAGGCTAATATAATTTTGTGTTTACATTTGACTACATCAACTAACCTAATTTAGTTGTGTTTGATATTTTTGTGACAATATTGGCCGTGTTGATACCATTCTAAGTGATTTTTTGTTTTATTGCATGTAAATTTGATTTCAAACTAAATCACATTTATTTCTATTTTTGTTTTTTTATTTATATAATGGTGTTTTGGAAATTTTAAAAATCATAAAATTTATTATTTTGGGCCAATAATTCATCATTTTTACCTAAACCATAGTGTGATGGGTACTTCCTAAATAAACAAGCCATTAAAAAACACTATATATGTACTTTAGTTTCTATATGCCTTGTAGTATATCATAAATGCTTAGGGTTTTTATCATATAAGAAAGATTTCAACCATTTGATTTTGTAGTTCATTAGTAAGATGTTATCCTTAGGAAGTTAGTCTAAATGTACATCAAATATGGGATAGTGAAACTACATGATGGTGAATCCTCCGTAGTCAGTGCCCTTTGGGATTTATTCACTATTTACACATAAGATCAATATATTTAAGAGTCTAAAATTTAAACATACCCTATTTAATCATATTTTTTTTCCTTAATTTATATACTACTTATATTATTATACTAATTTTACATGGTATTAGCCAAAATGATATTATTATGTGTGAGATAACTGCATCACCTAGTTTATTATAGTTTTATGTTTCTTTTCAACTACATCAGCTGGCCTGATATAGTTCTAAATTTATGTCCAATGACATTAACTAACTTAGCATAGTTTATTCCTCAATGTATTGGTCAACTCAATACATTGATTTTATCCAAATTGTAGTATGATTTCCTTTATACCAAATTGTATTTGCCTACCTAGTATAGTCTATTTTTCCAAACTTAGTAGCTCATTATATCAGCCAACTTGATATAGTCTATTATTTAGATATAGTAACTAACTATATCAGCCTACCTAATGCCATTTATTTCCTATGACTAATATTCTACTACATCACATTTTTAGGCTTCTTCACCATGATGTAACTTCTTATATTTTTATTTACAAGCCTTAACCCGTTTAGATTATATATGTGTTGATATTTAATTTTTTCCTTTTCCACTATCAATGATAATTATTCATGGTGTAGTTCTCCAAAAATCATCCTATATATATTAAATGTAATATGGTTCAAATTAGTCAAACTTAAAATCTATATGATCCCACCTAACTTATTAATAACATTGATTACAATACCATTTATACTTCAAATAATGGAAGTATTAACTAGATTCCTCTATCTGCTACAATAGTTAGGGAAATCAATAACAATGTTGGGAATATTCCTCCCAAAAATAATTTTGGTAATCCTCTATATAATCCTAATCCTCAAACCAACTTTAATAAAAATCCCAATTCCAAGCATCCTCTAGTTTCATAAAAAATTATTGCACAAATGGTCCAACAAATGGCTCTTTTCCAAGCTTCTAATAGCAATCAAATGCTCCAAATAAAACCCACATTTTTAGTGTGGATATTCAACCTCATAAATAATACCATGAATCAAACAAATTATCACTACATCCCTCTTCATCTTATAGATGCCAAAAAAAAAATTATTCCTCATCCACCAATTCATAATAAGATGATTCAAAATATTCAAAAAGAAATTTTAGTTCCCTTAATTATGTCTATAAATATTGGATACATTATCCAAAATATCACATATGATGGGATAATCTATCCTAATTTACAATTAAAAGTCTTTGGAAATTTCTATAAGGAATGGGTTGAAATAAATACTTATATTACTACCAAGATTCTATCTAAAACCTTTGTTGGACTTGTTTTATAATGGTACAATCAACTTCATAAATTCCATTACATTATTATAAAACTTATTAAATTATCTAGTCAAGGAACTCAAACATAATTAACTTCCTTAAAATAGCCTTAGAAAATTTATTAATGGTACACACCTTCCTAGAAAATTTGCCCATGATTTCATCAAGTAATGGAAATCATTAATGAATAAATTAGAACATAACATGAGTGATGAAAAAATCTTCAAATTATTCATCATCACTCTTAAATACCCTCCTCAATAAAAGGTTAGGATTTTCTCTCCTCCAACTCTAGAAGAGGCCTTTGAGCAAGAAAAAATACAAGATTTCCTTATGGCTCAATTTAAACTAGCTCAACACACCAAAAATGAATCTTTTCAAACCTCAACCAATGGAATCAATAACAAACCTTCTCAAAATAAGCATCCCCAATATAAATAAAGATCATCAAAATTAGATATTCAACTTTCATCCTACCCTCCCTTTAGTATGTAGGAAATTAAGAACTTCTTATCTCCATCCATACCACACATTTATTCTTTGGCCATCCACATCATGGTATAGTCCAAACATGTTTTGTTGGATCTACACCAATATTGCTCACTCCCATGAGATATGTTGAACAATTTCAAAAATTATGGTAAATAATACCCTATGGGAAAAATTTAATCATGATGTCATCATAAAATAATACCATAAAATTCATCAAATCATCTAAAAAATGATATTATAAACCTAAATCTACAAATAAAAAAAATTAAACATTTATCTCAACCATCTGATCCCAATACATAACATTCAAAAAAATTCATTTATGTTATTGATGATAACTATGATAATTATTATTCTAAATCCAAATTTATGAATTAATAAAATGTTAAATATAATCAAAATACAAATCACAAAGATCATGCCACAAAAACCTAATAATATTTATACTAAATAATAAATTCTTAAGAACACTATTACCAAAACCACATATTATTTTACGTAATACCCCTTATGAGAAAACAAGGTGAATATTTTAAAACTTATGGTTATACTTCCTTGGTGGTGTTGATTGTGAAAGTAAGAGGATTATGAAAATGGTAAGTGTTGTTTTAGTAATACTTGAAGTATTGCCTTGTGTAGCAATTGAATTTACACGTGCATTATATGATAGAATAATATCACTTCATAACATTGTGAATTTATTAGTAAGAGAATTACATTGGTTTAAATAAAATTATCTAGCATGCTTATGTTTCAAGTTTTGTCTATAAGAATAAAAAATTTCATGGGTGAAATAAGTATGTAGGAATGGGTCATTGCCAATGAAGGTAAAAATTACTACACCAGGCATTAGTGCATCATGTGTGATCCCACATATAACCTTGATTTTGTCTTTGATCTTGATTGATCCTAATTGAATGCCTTGTATTCCATTTGACCACTTATTTAGTCTTAGTATGTCTTAATGGATGGTAATCACTATAGGGTTGGTCAAACCACCTTTGGCTAGTCATCTTCAATGCATGAGGACAAAATAGACCAACATCTAGATTTATTTATTTAAAAATATTAGACTTGTCCAATAATTTAATTTTCCTTGAGCTTTATCTAGGGAGGTGAATTGTATTAGAAGAAACCATAGGAATATGCTAGAGCTGTCATGTGCCATTATGGATTGGTAAAGAGATTGCCATTAAGAAGGCATGGGCTAGCTAGCTGGAGTGATTGGTCAATCTAAGGAAAGAACATACACAAGTCAGGTTATGATTAGGTTGTGAGGAGGAAATAATTACTATTTGAGGAAGGTGGATCTCTAAGAGAAGGTTGTTGATGTTTTGGGTTCAGAGTTTTTTGCATTTTGGGACACCCTATGAATAAATGAAAATAAGAAGAAACAAAAAGAGATCCTAGAGAGGGAGAGTCACAACTGGTTTTAATCTATAGAAATGATCCATGGAAGGTCATGTATTATTTGGTAGGTATCCTATTAATTAGAATATCTTTTTGGTTGGATAAATGAAGTTTGTGTGATTTGTAATTGATTAATATGTTCAAAAGGAGTATGACCACTTGTCTTAATTCCTTTTGTTATTTTTTTCCCTACATTTGTGTCTGAGTTACCTCATATTTATATTACCCTTGTGTGGGATTTTAGAGTTGATAAATTCCTTAATGATATTTTTAAATGTGGTATTTCTATTAACATGGATATTATGATTTCACTGTGTAAGATTTTTGATGCCTTAAAAGGTCACATTATTAATGATGGAATAAGAGCTAGGTATCTCATGTTGGAAATGATGGTAGATTGCATAAGCCCTTGCATGATTAATTTTTAGAACATATTTTAGTGTTTATAAGCCTAAAAGTTTATATCCTTGTGTTGTTATCTCTTGTTATTTGCTTACTAAAAATAGATCCAGGGTTTTAACCTCTTAACTTAGAGATGTTTGGTTTTCACCTTGTGATTATTTATATTCTTTACCACAAGACCTATTGATTGTTATTTTTCCTTTGTTTAATTTTCACCATGATTTGAAGATGCCTAGATCTAGGAGTCTTGATTAGGGGTACGTAGAATAGGCACTTGATAATGGAAAAAAGGTTGGGAGGTGAACCCACCTTCTATTGGCTGAGTTACACTTAGATCAAAGAGGAGTTCATATTAAAATATTGATTATTATTATGTTATTACTTTATATAACTAGATATGATCCAAGGATTATTTACTCTCAGTTGAATTTATTGTATTTATATGATAATGACTTTTTACGGGTTGAGTTTTGATCCACTACTATTATGTAGTTTACTAGTTGAACGTCTTGGTTATTACCATAGAGAACTATTTTATATTATTATTATAGTATAAGATAAATATATCTCCTTATGAATTGGTCTTCATATAAAATAGAATCCTTATGAAGGCTTGTATATTCATAACTAAGATTAGCCAATTAAATAGCCCTAATATATTAAAATATTTAAGTTATTCATTTGAAATTCTTGTGATGCATATTATCCTAGATTTGGTTGGCCCTTTTAGCATTGATAAAATCCTTTTAATATGAATGTGAAGATTTAATGGAATTATAACATATCTAAAAATGAGTGTAAATTAGATAAATAGCTATGGGATTATTAGTGGGAATCAAATTCATGTTTATTGAAATAAATTAATCAATAGTGATTTTTGGCATAGTTATTCCCATCATGATTAAAGACTTATGTAGTCTTGTATTGAACTTTTCTATTAAAATGGGTCATGTCTGGTTATGACCATTCATATTCTAACCCTTGGCAAGGAGTCATTTTTTAAGGAAGTGTTGACTTTCTAAGTCACCCCTTCAATAGGCACTAAACTCATAAGGACCACAAAAATAGTCACATGATTACATAATGTTAAATTATCTAAAATAATCTCACATATAGACATTTCCCATTTGCATCCACACTTAATGAAAATTTCAATTTCACATATCTATAAAGTGTTGATCCACACCTATAAGTAATTTCCAATGCACGTCGGAGTAGAAACTTCAAAATTAGGCATGCCAAGAATATATATTCATTTTTATTTCATGTTCTCTTCCTAAAAGTATTATGTACCAAAGTGTTAAGGTTTACCTTCATTAAAGAACCATAACTTTTAGTACTACTATGTAACCTTTAGCAATCATCTTTTATGTAGAATACAACTAAGTGATGGAATAGTACACAAGTCTAGGTGCATGGGTATCCCATACTTAAAATATTAAAAAGAGAAGTATGTGAGGAGTATTTATGAATCATTAATAATGCACTCAAAATCATCAATCCTATTTCATGCAATTATTCTAGGACTTGCTCACACTCAAAGGTTGAATTTTAGTGCTAGATAACATAATTCCACTTTTATGCTCTCATGTTTCATAGGCTATGATCTAAAACATGTACCACTTCCTTAGTTAGCTAGTACAAGTTCTAGATATCAAGTGTATAAGTTTTTGAAGGTAAGGTGGGATTTAATAAAAATAGATGTTTCTTTAACTTTCTTAAGAGATATGTCTTAACATTCTATGGCCTAAGGCCTGTTCAAAAAGCTTTTACCTCTAGTTGAGTGGGTGAGCATTATGTTACCACATGTTGTCATCTTGAAGACTCGTGATCCTAGAAATGAATATGTAGAGATAAAAGCCTCTTACATAGTAGAGAGGTGGGATTCTTCCACATGGTGTCATCCTAATGATCTACAGTCCTGAGGATGGTGTACAAAGAGCTTTGCACCTAAGCTAGTGGAAGAGTGAGATGCTACCATGTGGCATTATCTTGTTGAACTAAAAACCCAAAGAGGTTCATGCAAATAGTGAGGCCCCCAAACAAGTGGGCTGGTGGAATACTATTAAGTGGAAAAGAAGTTTCCCATAGTCCTTGAGCATCAAAGTTGTTAGAGTATGTGAAAGGTTACAAACTAATCACTACATGACATATGGACTTTGTCAGTCTTAGATTCATACCTCTAGGTTGACATAGTGTTAGAATTTTTACACTAATAACCTATCAAAATTCATCTCTTATAATGCATTAAGACTCCAACCAATCAGATTGCCATAATAGAAAACATGCTAGTCTCCCAATCTTGATAGAGATGTTAGAGCCTATGAGAGCTTGATCTGACCAAGAAGTGCCACACTAGCTAAAGATAGAGTGGATAGTATCCCAACCCAAATTGTGATGTTAGATCTTAGGAAATCTTCTACAATTAGAAATCACCATGTGTCTTCTTTATCATAGTAGTTAGTCCCCCTAGTATAATATAAATGTTTGAGGAGAGACACATGGTCGATCCATTCACATTAATAGGTGGATCCCTTTAGATCCTTGGGAGTCATAATAGAGGCTATAAATAAATTTGAACCCACCTAAGTGGCCATAAGGAGCTAAGTGTTCCTATGGTGTATGAGGTTAAATTTCACAATTGTCTTGATGCTATTTACACTATATTCATTTGGTGTGAACTAGTGAAGAGATCTAAAGTGTTGATCTAAATAGATTAAGACTATGGGATTATAAATTAATGGTTTACATCTATATAAGCCTTTTGGTAGTTTTAATATTCTTGTTGTGCTTGAATTTTTTATGAGTGATGGAATGGATTATGGTTTCTATCCATGTCTTATAGGATATTTGTGGGTGAAATTGGTATGCCATATCCATCTTTTTGAAAAAAAACATGGGCATGACATTTTGGTATCATAGCACTAAGTTAAAGTCTAAGAGCTCTAGGGATGTTCTATATGATTTCATTACAATTATAACTCTAGTTGATTATGATTTGTGTAAATTAGATATGGTGAATGTTGCTTGCTTACTTATTAAAAAATTAAAAATTTTGTAGACAAGATGCCACATGAGAAAGGCACAAAGAATGCTAAATATATGAATCACCAAGATTATGAAATAATTCATCTAGTATAAATACATGTTTAAATTCTTGAGACCCTATAATGAGTGATGATTATGATAAAGGAAATGTTGGCCCAAGTTTCTATTTTACAAAAAGTAGCCTCACCACCCCATAGAAGGGATAGGAAGATTGGGAAATATTCTAAGCCTAATCATAAAATTAGAGTTATAAATTACCTTCAAGAGTACCATAGGAAGTGTGTTACTTAGACACAAGATCAACCTATTAAGGCTCTTAATGTAAGATCAGGGTAGACCTTTAGAAAATGACCTAGGGATGGACCTTATTAGTGTGTATGTTTTATTTGTGGAGTTATTGGTCATTATGCATGAAATTACCATAAGAACACTTGATAAGGGGATACTTAAGTCTTGATATGAACTCATTTTGAGAACAAATTTTTTTTATAATCCCTATTATACTTATATTGATTGTTTTATCATGACAAACATATATACTTGGGATAAACTATTATATTAAAAGGACAATGGGCCTTCTTGTTAAGGATCCCTAGGTAATATTGTTAGAGGTATGATCATTGAGAAGTAGGGTGAATTAGTGAACCCATATATTTCAATTAAAATTTCAGCCCTTTCAAACTATTAAACAATTTTCATATATCAACTTTATCAAGCAACATTAAAAAGAGATCTCATTCATTTAATGCATACATAAGATCAAACACATAACACATAGTTCCTATGGCAATCCCTTAGGAAGAATAAAACCCACTCTCAAGCCTGAAACACATGGACTACTATCTTATAATAAGTTAAAAAAAGATACTAATAAACTCCTTTAGATCAAAAAACCTTGATCATATACTCATGATGAAATTTATTTAGTGAAAGACCTATTTCACAAGAAGAAACTACCCCTAAGGAAGATCAAGTCCTATAAACCCTCCTTGAAGTGAACACCTCCAACTTACAACTAATGTATTTAAAACTTCATGATGGATCTCTATTTATCCAACCCCTGTACAAACTTCCTCTTTATCTCATACAAATCTCTCATATAGGTATGCCATAATCTCTCTCTTTCTTCACTCAAACTATCATCATATTCACACTTAGACCTCTTCGCATATCCTAAAATTATAAGAGAAATTTTTTAACATCAAAAATATTACCTATATTCCATACACATATTCATAAATATATTCTACTTATCAACTCATCCAAATGGGAACTCTACCTCTCCTTTACTCCACAACTCTCACATCCACCTTGCATAAGTCTCTCTCACAAGTCTTCTACAAAACTAGAAATCATCATATTTGATTTCAGTATATATAGATATATAATTAATTATAAACATATTTCTTTGACAATAAACATGATTTAACCTTTAATGCATCTCACATGGGTCACACTTAAGTACAATCCACTTTCAAATAGGCCTAAGTCACTTTTAGGTCCTATGGAGACCCATTAATCTATTTGACACTTCTCTGAGAAAAATAAAACATATGAACACTTTAAAAATTAATTAACCCATTAAAATTATATATATTTACCCATTAATTACCAATAACCATCGTAATACCCTCTTGTTTAAGCACAATTTGCTCAAACAACTCTCTATACACACAATCATTATGAGTCAACACATAGTCACCTTCTAAGACTTTATTCATACTACATACAATTATTAAATCCTTCATAATGAACATATATCATCCTTATATATTATAAAACACTCCAAAATATATAATTCATCATAAACATCAAAACAATATCAGAACAAGATCAAATACCCTGCTCAGGTTACTTGTAGAACATGCACAAACACATAGTCAAATTTGAACCTCAATATATTTGAATATACACACAATAAAATATTAAAATATATATTTAAAAATTATCCTTGGATTACTCTACCACTTTACATTTTACACCATGAGAAAATTCATCATTGATCAAAATATATGGTCTAAAAATAATAGACTACTTTTTCCCTTTGTTAAATTCAAATATTCAAATGCAAATGGTCACAATTAAACCTCAAACACTTGTCCTCTTTTTTTTCTTCTTGATAGTTTGGAAAAAACTTTTTCCATTGATTCCTTATAAATATCTTAGTATTTAACCTATATTACTTTACTATCCAAACATTAAACTTTAGTCCCTTTGACTTCATCTCATGCACCCTTGTAATATTGACTAAATATGCACCATCAATCTATGCAAAACAACCAAGTATTTAACTAGAAACTCTTAATATTAGATATGGCTCATAACTCTGAATATCATGACACTTGGAACCATCACATGCCTTTTGCACATTTTACTATCATTTCATGCACTTGTACCACTTGGTAGCCTCTCGTATAATGTTGGCATGTTGACTTCATACGTACCATAGGATCAAGATGTACTATTTAATGCACACCATTAGATATTATGGACCAAATTACCTCATCCTTAAATGTGAATAAAATTAATTTTCTCTAACCCATCATTATTTGTATTTGCAACTTTGAATATTTATATCTCAAACTAGATAACTATTTAAGACCCCAAATTTTTAGGGTAGATTCTTGAAATTATAAAAAACATCTCCATGATATCATTTAACCAATAAGGTGAATTAAAATCATGAACACAATCTATCTAATCATTCTTGACCACTGATAGGACCAATTACACATGCTCAATACTTCATAATCTTCCCTGAACATCTCTAATCATACTAAAATTGAAGATCAACTAAACCAACTTCAAGCACACTAAGACAAGCACATTGCAAACATTTTCATTATCAACTAGGCTATAAAATCACTTTATTAACTCACCAAAACACCACCATGGCATCATCATGAAATCATTTATAACTCTCTAATAATCTCCCCTTTGTCATTGATGTCAACAAACATCATTCAACTCATCTTCTCTCTCTTCAAGCTCTCTCACTATAGGAACTTTCTCCCCCTTTGAGACAATGACAAAGTGGGAACCAATTAATACCTAAGACCTAAAAATACCATAAAAATTATATGAACACCTTATAAAGATGATAAAAACTCCCCCTTACCTTGAGCCTACCTCTTCTTGCCTTGACAACATCCTTCTTGCTCCATGGCAACATTCTTCTTCAACCAAGCACTACAACCAATGAAGATAGATTATACAAAACACTAACATATAATGTAACTCACTAAAAAACATTTGAGAAGGACTTCCTCTAATATATTTGATCCATTTCACCTCTTGAGTATATTCAAATCTTCACACACCATGAGGAACCATCTTACAAGCTTACTTGCCTTCTCTCTCAAGCCACCTCAAGGACCAAAAATATAAATTCATGGTACAAACCAAATAGGAAAAATTCTCTAAAAAAACTTGAGAACATACCTTTAAATACTCATACTTTGATATTTTGGATAAACTAAACAAAAACCACATATTCAAGACTAGGCCTATCTAGACTCCTTGTATCCCTACCTAGAACTTATAGAGACCACATATTTCAGTAAACATACCATCAAGACCTAAAAATTCATATCTATATAACTCTAATATTCCTCATTAATCACATAAATTTTCATTACCTATCTCATCCTTTGGAATATTCTTCCTTCACAAACCTACTAGCTAATTAGGCTTTCATCTTGATAAAAACTTGAATAAATTGATATCTAAAAACCTTCAGATCTTTATGAATATTTATTTGACAACACATTTATACCATTCATTATATAAAGAAGCCTCAAACATTAACTCATAAGGCAAACCACTTTTCTAGCATATCCCAAAACCCTAAAATCTCAAAAACAAATAGAGTTAACAAACCTCCTTTTGGTTAATGCACACCTTTAAAACTTTGTGTACACATAGAGACAATCATAGACACTTCTATACCAAGATTTTAGATTCCAAACCATTGGGATCCTTGACTTCTTATAACCCATTTTAGGGCTTACATACTCTTAAGCATAAATTAGGAAACTCGAGAGCAAAAAAAAGTCTTTGATTTGACTTCAACATACCTTCAGATAATAAAACCACCTAGAACACATCAAAAATAAGTGAATAGACCTTTTTTAGCACCAAAATATTATTGGCATTCCATCAATCTCATTAATCCACCTAGAACCACCCATTCTGACTCTATACTATAGATCCTTCATAAACCTATAGATCAAACTCATGAACTTGTTACTCCCCCTTAACCAATGACCTTCCAAGATCAACACAACTCTTTGTACATATTGGTATTATGATATTGAGCACATAAACTTTCTTCTCTATAATAAATATGTCTCCTAAGAAGCATAGGTAGAGACACCCTATTTCACAATGTCCTAGAATCATGTGAACCAATAATTACCTATAACTCCTCATATTCCTTCTCCTCCTTGATCATCCAATGTTTAAAGTTCTTATTATTCTTATTAGACTTCATAAAAGTAACATGCTCATCCACTAAAAAAATTTCCTTCTTTTTTATGATTGTATTGACAATACATGGAGATAACATAGATTCATGGCATACCTTTTCATCTATAGAATATTTCTGGCAGCTTAGTGCCTCATCACTAAATAATGACAATTTATGTTCTATGTATGAATATTTATAAACAAAATTAGGATGTTCACTTAGATCCATTCTCACTTTAGATATATCCTCAACTAACACCTTGGTCTTCTCCTTGAGCTTGGTCTCTTCATTCTCAACATGAGAAAAAATGAGAGAATTTATCAATCTTCAACTTATGTAGCATTATCGACCATAGAAAATAGATTAATTGGACCTAAATAATCATCATGACTCACCAAGACCTTAGAAGCATTTGAGGGTTAATTTACCTTTATACTTTCTTGAACCTATTCTCAATTTACTTGAAATCAAAGGAAATATTTTATCCTCATAGATATCAAAAATTACATCCTCTTTGAGTTTCTTACCTTGGAACTTCTTATTTGGCTTCATTTCCATCTTAAATACAACTTCCTTCTTTGGTTGTATATCATCATTCTTCTTCATCTCATAGGTAGTAAGGGCGCCATGCAATTGATCCATATTCAAATGAATAAGATAATGACTTTATTATATATAAGATAATTTTAGATCAAACTTGTGGGATAAATACCTTAATACCTATTGAATAATATTATCCTCTTCAAGGTTCTCTCCAAGACCTATGATGAAGTTCACAATCTCATCAACTCTCTATAAAAAGGATGCCATAGAATCTTCTTCATTCATCTTGAGACTTTCAAATTGTGTTCTACGAGTCTACAACTTATCAAGCTTAACCTTTGAATCTCCTTAAAAAATGATCTACATTTTGTCTCATATCTCTTAAGCATATTTATAATGGATTACCTTAGTGTATTATGTCTTTGAAAGACCACAAGTGATAGCATTCATTTCCTTAGAATTATTTTCAAATAACTTCTTATCTATAACACTAGATGGATGATTAGTAAGAGCAAAATAACCATCTAGAATAGATTGCCAAACATCAAAACCTAGTGACATAATGTATGCCCTCATCCTTGCACTCCAAAAAGCATAATTAGATCCATTAAACATTAGTTCTTGCTTATTAGAGAAACCTCCTTGATGAGTACCCATATTGTAACTTGGATCACCTTCAAGATGTCAAGCCTTTATCAAAGGACCCACTCTGATACCAATTTTTAGAGTTACAATCATTGAGAAGGGGGGTGAATTAGTGAGATAATATATGTCAATTACAATTATATCCCTTTAAAACTATTAAACATTCAACATATACCAACTTGATCAAGCAATATTAACAATATATCTCATTAATTCAATTCATACACAAGATCAAACACATAACACATAATTTATGTGGGAAACCCTCATGGGTAATAAAAACCATGCTCAATCCTATAACACATGGACTACTAGCCTATAAGAAATTACAAACAAGAGATTGATCAGCTTCATTAGACTAGAAAACCTTGATCATATCCTCTTATCCAAAGGTATTTATTGAAACACTTATTTCACAAGAAACAACTACCCCTAAGGAAGATCAATTCCTTTACACCCTCCTTGAATTGAACACCTCCACCTTATAACTAATATCTTCAAAACCTACTTATGGACCTATATTTATCCAACCCCTACACACACTACCTCTCTACAAGCCTCTCACATTGGCATGCCACAATCTCTCTCCTTCACTCAAAATGTCCTCATATGCACACTCAAACCTCTTCACATATCTTAAAATTGTAAGAAAAATTATTTGACATCAAAAAAATGACCTAAAATTCATACACACATTCATCAATCTACTCTACTTATCAATTCATCTAATTGGGCACTCTACCTCTCCTTTTCTCCACAACTCTCACATCCACCTTACACAAGTCTCTCTCACAAGTCTTATACAAATACATAAATCATCATCTTTGATTTCATTGTATATAGAGATATCATTAATTATAAACATCTTGGTTGGAAAAAAACTACCTTCACCCTTAAGGCATCTCACATGGGTCACACTTAAGCACAATCTACTTTCAAATAGGCCTAAGTCACTTTTAGGTCCTATGGAGACCCATTCAACTCTTTAACACTTATTCAATCAAACTAAAACATAATAACACTTTAAAAATTCATGGAACCATTTAATGTGATCTATAGTTCCTCTTTAACTTCTAAAAACCATCACAATACTCTCTTGCTTAAGTACAATTTGCTCAAAAAACTCTATCTATACACAGTAATATGAGTGAACACACACTCACCTTTTAAGCCTTTTTTCATACTACATATGATTGATAAATCCTTCATAATGCACATAGATCATCCTTATGGAGTCTAAAACACTCCCAAATAGTTATTTCATCATTAAACATCAAAATAATATCAAAATGAACTTAAATACCCTTCTTTGGTTACTTATAGAACATGCATGAACACACATTCAACTTTGAACCTCAATATATTGTGATATATACACAATCATATCTTAAAATATATATTTTAAGATTCATATTGGATTCCTCTACCACTTTGATTTTTACATCATGATAAAATTTCTCATTGATCAAAAGATATGGTCCAAAAACCATAAACTAGTTTTTCCCTTACTTAAATTCAAATATTCAAATGCAAACAATCACAGTTAAACCTCATACACTTGTCCTAATCTTGTTGATTCTCGATAGTTTGTAAAAATATAATTCCATATATCTCCTTCAAAATACATTGATCTTTAACCTGTAGTACTTTGCTATCCTAATGTTGAACTTTGGTCACTTTGACTTCATCTCGTGCACCATTATAATATCGACTAAATACACACTGTCAATCTTTATGGATCAACTGGATCTTTAACTAGTAATTTTCACCATTATATCTAACTCATAACTCTTTAGATCATGACACTTGGCACCCTCACATGCCTTCTAATCATTTTACTATCATTCCATGCACTTGTGCCACTTGGTAGCCTCTCATACAATATTCACATGTTGACTTCATACAAATTGTAGGATCAATATGTATGATTTAATATGAACCATTATATATTATAGAAAAAATGACCTCATCCTTCAATGTGAATAAACTTGATTTTCTATGACACATCACTATCTATAAGTATAACTTTGAATAGTTATATCTCAAGTTGTATAACACTTCAAGGCCCCAAATGTTTATGGTAGATTCTTGACATTATAGAAAAAATCTCCATGATATCCTTTGACCAATATTAAATTTCTACATGATGGAAATAAATTCACAAAACTACTGGTTCATCCATGTCTACATGATGGTTTGGAAAACATTGCAAATTGCTTAGAAAGCTAACTTTTTACTTGTATATCTTTTATCATACTTCATTGCTTGACCTTAAAGTTAGTGTAATTTAACTAGGCGCAAAACCATATGATCACATTATCCTTCAATTTCCATACTTTTGAGATATTCCACCATCAAAATTCTTACCTATATCATTCTTACTTCATGCAAATTTGGCTAAGTATGATAAAACACTGTCAAAATGCCTAAGAGCCTAGCTTTGTACTAGCATATCTTTTGACGTGATTCAACACATGACCTAAAATTTTGTGAAAATAAACTAGGGACTAATGTGTTTAAAACCACATAAACAACTCCCCTTAAATCATCAACACATGGAAATGGTGATGTCACCAAACTACCTAATCAGATTTTTTGCCATTGGACCCAAAATTTCTAGATGAGAAAAATGATGAACCAAGTAAATTCCAATCATGCAAACAAGTTATCCAATCATCCTTGAACATTTATATGACCCCTTACACATTCTAAATACTTCATATTCATCCCTAAACAACTATAATCATGCCAAAAATGAATATCAACCAATCCAACTTTAAGCACACTATGACAAGCACGTTGCACACTTTGTATTTGTCATTTAGGCTATCAAAACACTTCATCCACTCATAAAGACACCTACATGAAATAATCATGACATCAATTAAAACTCTCCAACAAATTTTTGTGTGTGTTTGTGTATGTGTATGTTACTTTCATATTTTTTTCTTGGTAGAATTGATGCATTTTGATTATGGTGTGTGTGTGTGTGTGTGTTGGGGGGGGGGGGAAGGGGTGGGGTGGGGTGTGTGTGTGTGTGTGTGTGTGTGTGTGTGTGTGTGTGTGTGTGTGTGTGTGTGTGTGTGTGTGTGTGTGTGTGTGTGTGTGTGTGTGTGTGTGTGTGTGTGTGTGTGTGTGTGTGTGTGTGTGTGTGTGTGTGTGTGTGTGTGTGTGTGCACGTGCATGCGTGTGTGTGAGCATGTATGCTTGGTAGAATTTTCCATTTTGTGTGCTTGGTAGAATTGATTTACTTTAATTATGGTATTACCATGCTAATATGAGGATATGAATATAAATTGAAATAATGATTATATGTTTTAAAAATTGAACTAATATCTATGAAAAGGCTTTAATGATCTCTCTTTTGATATTGTGAAATTTTTAGGATACATTGAGGTGTATATTTAGAATGTGGGAATGCTATATAAAATGTATTATTTATATTTATATAATTGTAACCACCCAAGAAACCATGCGATGGAAAAACTCTAGTACTAAATATATGGTTTTACTATGAATAAATTTGATATTTCATTATGCTAACTAGGATGAGTGGTAATCATAGATTTTGATTGTGAATTAAGATGAATCTCCTTGGAACAAACTAAATTAGGTATGTCTTTTCATAATTATTATTTCATGAAAATAAAATTATATTAATTTTGTATATTTGGATTGATAATTTTCTCATTTATTTACATGAACACATACTCATATTTTTTGTTTATGAGTGCATGACAAATGGGTACAGGTGAATCTTCCTAGTTGTGAAGCATCTAAAATGGATTAAGGTAACCTTGCACATTATTGATATTATCAATACATGAGTTTGAATCTATAATAATATTTATTGGATGAATGAAAACCTAGATTGGATAAAAATCATGTTTAATTACTATAAAGTTATATGGAAATAAAATTCAATGAATACATCTAGTATTGTTAGATTTTCTCATGATGAGAACTTGTCCATTTGGATAGTTAAAACTACTAACTACCTTGGGCACTTGTATAACACTATGTGTCTATATGAATTAGGAGTGGTGACCATCGAGGTCCCCTTATCTTGAAATTATAACCTTGCATCTTTCTTTCCATAAACATTATGTCTACACATAAAAATGGGACCTAATTGTGGGCAATATTATGTCTAAACTCTCATGTTAATATAGATAAGGCCTAATTTCAATGCCAAATCACACTTTGGTAGGTGGTGAATATATATGATATGTAATTATGGCATCTATAAAGGCACAAGGCATTATCTAATATTATATATCATTTTATGTAGTGGTGGTGGTGTAGTGCCATCCTATATGTTATTACTTGTAATCAAACAACAATTACTTGAGCATGATAAATTGGCAATTAGATCCAAGAGGGGTATTATCAAAAATTGGATCCAAGATGGGGTCTTATGGGTAATGGATAGTGTGACCAATTCCCTCTTACCTTATTCCTTCTCCCCTTTTATTCGCTCCCTACATCACATAGTGATTGTACTGTGATCTATTTTTTTAAATGTGTTTGTCAACTTATTTTGAGTTTCCCAAGCTTTTATTTTATTCTTTTACTTAGAAACCAACATTATTTTACTCTTGATTTCAATGTTTTGAGCTAAAGTATGATCATGGAAATTCATTTATGAATTTTATTTGGATTTTATTTCATTATTGAGACTACTTGGTCTCCTTTTTATTCAGTTTTCACTGGCATGATCAGTTAATGTTTCTTCTAGATTATGATGCTTTGTTATGCTAGTTTCATATGTTAGTATGTGCATAGCTATCACTTCAAGAAATTATAAAGAAGAAGTATATTTAAGATGATATCTAGTGGGTCATTATGGGTATATATCACATATGTCTAAGATCTCACCCTTCCTCACCCACCCGAGTGGTGGTCTTAGACACTAAGGTGTCTCAAGATCACTGAGGTGTCTCTTCACTCTATGATTAAGATGGTTGGATGAAATGTCCTAATATACCTTTGTGTATCAAATATTCTATTAAATATACACTTGATATGGTTGGGGGACCTATTTCCTAAGATCCCCTCATGATCAACTATTCTCTTCACTTTGTGCTTGAGATGGCTAGGGGACCCATGCCATGAAATCCCCTCATGTATCAACTACTATCTTAAATATATGGTTGATATGGTTGGGGTAACCATATATTTATATCTCTTCATGTATTGAATATTATATTTACTCTATTTAATTCATTGGTATGGGGACCCATGTCATGATATCCCCTTGTATATCAATTATCTTGACTAGTGGATAGGTGTCATAAGGGCTATATACAAAATGAATAAAATAATTATTATCAAGTTGGAAGAATATCAAATACCTATTATGTAAGGCATAATGGAATATTTTTTTATCTTTCCATGACCATTTATAGTAATTAATATAGGGAAACATCCTCTTGCTTTCCTAATCTCTCTATAGGACTGCTATGATATAATAACTTGCCTACTAATATTTTATTCATGACATCTTTGCTTCACTTGATTGATCATTTAAATGCTTATTTTTCATGTATATGGGATCAATATCCCCCGTGAATATTGATCTACATATGGTACCTTGGATGGTAGGCTGAGATCCTAAGAGCAAAATGATATAAAATGGTATGGTAACATGTTGCTTAAAACCTTTCATGACGAACATGGTTTATTGAAAATGGGAGGCAGTCCCATGTTGGTATTCTTATATACCATAATGGATTTTATGGTATGTATTTACCCATGATATACTTACTTATAAAATAATTTGTGTTTTAAACAATAATGGTTATGGTAATTTATCACTACTCCTTGTCTTCTAACAACTCTATGAACTCGTAATGGTATGACCAAGGATTAATGCCTAATTTAGAAAAATAGTTTTGTTGTGATTGAAAATTATCATTCCTATGTAAGAGAGAAATTTATGATCAAGTACCACTTGAACTCTTATCCTTATATTAGATAAGTCATGGTTCTCAAGGAATTAGGACATTTTTTTTGGCAGTATGATTTACGTTATAGTAAATCACCTCATCCATAAATTAATTATAATTCAACCAACATAATATGCACTCAATGAAATATAAGTGGAAATATAAAATTTAATGAATACAGTCTTGGGTCTTAAATTAGACCACTTCCATCTTTGAATTAGAGATATTATAATAATATGAAGTTCAAATTATTATGATCAATAATTGAAGTGTCCTTATCGATTGGTAATAGGAAATTCTTGTTCTACTAAAAGTATAGTAAAATTATTGTAGGAAAATTATGGGAAATGGATAGGTAGATGCCTCCTTATTTACATAAAGTACTATTATTCTATTATGCATGTTAATTGATGTTATTGTGATACTAAGTGATGGTGTTCTATGATAAACATATTCATAATGGTTTATTATTCAAGCTTATCATAATCATATCCAATTAAATTTATGGGAAGAAGAAATATTGAGTAATCAGAAAAAATGATTGCATCCTAAAAATTAAATTCATGACTTATGTTGTGAGTTTGAAGTGGTTATGTCACACCATTATTAAAGCCAACAAGAGAATTGGAATTAAAAGGATTGGTGATCTAGGATGAATAAACATTGAAGAAACTCATAAGGATGTCAAAATTATAAGAGGAATGATATGTTTAGCTCCATGTAATAGTTGATATCTATATTTTAGGATGTTTATTTATGGGGATGCAACAAATAACACATATTTTGGCCTACATTTAATGCCACAGATAATTTATAATAATGTTCCAATGACTAGGTAGATCTATAAAAACCATGTTGGATCGGTAAAGTAGTCCTACATCAAGGATGATTCCCTCTCTAAGTAGGGAGAATGTAGCACCCCTCATGAGAAAACAAGGTGACTATGATAAAACCAATGATTATACTCCCTTAGTGGTGATAAATGTGAAGGTAAGAGGATTATGCAAATGGTAACGACTAGTTTAGTAATACTTGAACTATTGACTTATTTAATAATTGAGTTTACACATACATAGATGATACAAAAATACCACTTTATAACCATTTAAATTTCTTAGTAATATAATTATGTTGTTTGAAATCAAATTATCTAGTATGCTTATGTTGTAAGATTCAACTATTAGGATAGCAGATTTCATAAGTGCAATAAGTGTGTAGGAACAAGTCATTACCATAAAGGTAAAAAGGACTACATTAGGCATTATTTTATCATGTGTGATCCCACCTCTAACCTTAATCTTGTCTTAGACCTTGATGTATCCTATTTAAATGACTTGTATTATATTAAACCCGTTATTTAGTCTTGGCATGTTTTAATGGATGGTAATTACTTTTGGTTAGTTGAACCACCTTTGGTTAGTCTTTTTCAATACATAAGGACAAAGTAGACTAAAATTTAAATTACCTTATATTAGAATTATAGACTTGTCCATTAATTTCCTTTGCCTTGAGCTCTATATAAGAAGGTGGATTATCTTAAAAGCAACCATAAGACTGTACTAGAACCACCATGTGCCATTATGGATAGGTAAAGAGATCACCATTAATAAGGCATGGATTGGCCAGTAAGAGTGGTTGGTCAATCCAAGTAAATAATATGCACATGTCATGTTTTAATTAGGTTACAAGGAGGAGATAACACCTATTTATGGAAGGTAGATCTCTAATAAAAGGATATTGATGTTTTGAGTTAGAAGTTTTTGGCATTTTTAGCCACCCTAGTAACAAATGAAAAGAAGAAGAAATAAGAAGAGATACTGGAGAGGGAGAGTCCTAGTTGGTTGTAACCTATATAAAATATCCATGGAAGGATCTAAATTTTTTATTAGGTCTAACATTGACTATAAAACCATATTAGTTAGCTAAATGAAGTTTTTATGATTCCTAGTTGATTATTGTGTTCAAGAGGAGTAAAGTTGCTTGCCTTACTTCCACTCCTTATTTGTTTTCCTATGGATATGCTTGAATCACCCCATAATGTTAGTAACCTTATGTGGGAGTTTGGAGTTGAGACTTTCCTCCATGATAGTTCTAAATGTGGTATTTTTACTTACATGGATATTGTGATTTCATTATGTCATATTTTTGATGCCTTGAAAGGTCAAATTATTCATTATGGAATAAGGCGTAGGTCTCTCATGTTGGAAATGATGGTAGATTGCCTAAACCTTTCCATGACTACTCTTTAGAACATATTTTAGTGGTTGTAATCCTAAAATTTTCTATCTTAATGTTATTATCTCTTATTATTTTCTTGTTGAAAATAGATCCAACGTTGGCAACCTCTTGACTTAGAGATGATTGGTTTTCACCTTGTGAGTAGATATCATCTTGAACCAAAGACCTATTGATTTTTGTGTGCCTTTATTTAATTTTCACCATGATGTGAGCATGTCTAGAGTTGGGATTCCTACTCGAGGGTGCCTAGAGAAGTCTCTTGATGATGGAAAACAAATTGGGAGGTGAGCCCACCTTATGTTGGACAAAGTTGAACTTGGATAAAAGAGGAGATCATCTTCAACTATTGATTTTTTTTCTTGATTTTTATAATTAGATATGAGCCAAGTATTATTTACTCTTAGTTGAATATATTATATTTATATGATAATGAATGATTATGGGTTGAGTTGTGAGCCACTACTATTATGAATTTTACTATTTGAATGTCCTAGTTATTATTTCAAAGAGCTATTTTATAATATTCTTGTAGTATAGGATAAGTATACCTCCTTCTAAATAGGTCTTAATTTAAAATAGAATAGTTGTGGATTATTGTATATTCTTGACTAATCTTTGTGAAGTAAATGGCCTTAATATATAAACATATTTAAGTTATTTATTTGTAATTCTTATGATGAATTTGATTCTTGCATCTTGGGTTGCTTGTAAAGGTATTATATTAAATGAAATATATAGATACATATGAATAATGAGATTTATATGAAGGAATGTGATTTATTCTACCTATTCTCTAGAATATTACTATTTAAAGTGTGTTGATTTTAATGAATCTAGTTAGGTTAACCAATTCATAATATGGATTATGATAAGATAACCTAGCTTTGTTGGCCCTTTTAGCATTTATCATATCCTTTTATTATGAATGCGAAGAGTTAATGGAATTATATCACATATAAAAATGAGTGTAAATTAGATAAATAGCTATGAAATTGTTATTGGTAATAACAATCAAGCTTATTGAAATAAGTTAATCAATAGTGATTTTATCATAGTTATTCCCATCATTATTAAAGACTTATGTAGTCTTGTGTTGAACCTTTTTGGTAAAATGGGTTATGTATAGTTATGGCCATTCATATTTAAACCCTTGGGAAGGATTAATTTGTTAAAGAAGTGTTAACTTTCTAAGTCACCCCTTCAACAAGAACTAAACTCATGAGGACCACACAAATAGTTGTGCATTTGTGTAGTGTCAAATTATCTAAAAATAAGCTCATGCACAAATGTTTGCCATTTGAGTCTACACTCAATGACCAATTTTAGTTTGTGTATTGACAAAGTATTGATCTATGCCTATAATTAAAATTTAATGCACATCTAAGCATAAAATCTAAAAGTAGATGCATGAAGCACATATCTTCATTCTTCTTGTGTGATCTCTTCCTAAAAGTCTTGCATGTCAAATTGTTAAATTTGCATTATTTTATTAAATAACCACAATTTTAGTCTTATAGTGAAAAATTTATTGCATACCCTTTGCATAAAATATAACCAAGTGATGTAGGAGTATGTAGGTCTAGGTGCATGGATCTCCCATACTTCAAACAATGAAGAGAGAATTGTGAGGAGTATTTATAAATCATGAATAGTGTACTCAAAATTCCCAATCCTATTCCACACTATAATTTTAAGACTTCCTCACAGTCAAAGGTTGAATTTTAGTATTAGATCATATAATTCCACTTTTGTGCTCCCATGTTTCATAGGAAATGATCTAAAATATGTACCACTTCCTTCATTAATAGGTATAAGTTCTAAATATTAGGTGCATAAGTTTTTAAAGGCAAGGAAAGATTTCAAAACACTTAGATGTTTCTTCAACTTTATTAAAATTCATGTGTCATCATTCCATAGCCTTTGGTCTATTCATAATTTTTTTTCCTTCAAGTGAGTAGCTAAGTGGGATGTTTCCATGTGGGTTCATCCTAGTGACACATGATCCCATAAATTATCATGAAAAGTGTGAAGCCTCAAGGCTAGTAGATAATAAGGATACTAGCATGTGGCATCATCATAGTGATCCACACTCCTAAGGATGGTTGTACATAAATATTTGACTTTAGACGAGAGAAGAATCATGATGCTACCATGTGGCATCATCCTATCAACCTATGAACCCAAAGAGGTTTGTGCAAATAATTATGTCATGGGAAAGTGGCTTGGTGGAATGCTTCCAAGTGTTAAATAAGTCTCCCATAGTCTCAAGGCATTAGATTTGTTAGAACATGTCATAGGCCAAGAAATAATCAATTCACAACACATAAACTATGGTAGTCCTAAATTCATACTCTTGAGTTGACACAGTGTCAAAATTGTCAAACAAGGAACCTATTAGAAGTTATCTCTTGTCAAATGTTAGAATTCTAACTAATTAGATTGCCCTAAAATTAGATGTGTTAATCTCTTATTCCTGATAGAGATATTAGATCCGAAGAAATCCCAATCCAACTAAGAATTAATAAACTAATTAAAGGTAAATTGGTTATTCTTCCAACCCTAACTGTGATGTTAGATCCTAGGAGAGCTCAATCGATTGGAAAGAACTATGCATCCCATTTTCCATAATTATCAATCCCCCTAGTCTAATAGATATTTTAGAGACTTGGAGCTATTGATAAACCATATATATCCACATGGGTGATCCATTCACATCGATAGGTCGAGCCCTTAATATACCTAAGAGTTAGAAGAGAAGCTAATGTGGCATTAAAGTATACCCAAGTGGCCACTTGGAGCTAAGTGTGCCTACCATGGTTGAGATTTAATTTGATGTTCATCTTGACATTATTTGTGTCATATTAATTTGGTTCAAGATAAATAAGATATCTAGAGTGTTAATTTGAATGGATTATGCCTATATGATCCTTTCAATAGTTGTAGGATTCTTTTTGTGCTTAGATTTGTTATGAGTGATGGAATGGATTATTATTTATATCCATGTCTCTCAAGTGATATGTGGATGAAATTGGTGTGTTGTGTTCATATTTTTGAGAAAAAAATTGTGCACGACATTCTAACTCACCATAACAATGAGCCCTCTCTACCACTAGAGTCTCAAACTAGTATATATCATAATTATACTACCATACCTCCTAAATTCACCATTACCAATACATTTAAAAATTATTATGGATATAACACTAAACAATTATTTAATTTCTAGATGAACTTAATTCCATGAAGTGTAAAATTCTATTAATGGAACTTATGAGAACATCACCATGTCATAAAATTTTAAAATTGTTCATCCCACAATTGAAATATATATATAAATTCCTATTTATTGAAACTAAACCACCTCCCCAACCTTTCTAAGGTCCCACACATATGGAAGTCTATGTTTTGAAATCATTTCTCAATCTTATTTCTCTAATAATATTTCTGTAGAGTTTAGCAAAGAATACATGATTAATGATGAAATCCTCTTTTAGGCCAATGAATGACCTCTCTTTATTAATATTTTGATCAATAATACTCTAATAAATAATTTTTTTGTGGATGAAGTCTTGTGAATTAACATTACCTCCCTTTGGCTAATTTATTTATGTATATATTCCAAAGAATACCTAAAATAAATAAGACATGTTATGGGTTTGATAAAACCAATAAAATACCACTTGGTTTCATTTTAATCCATCTTACTATTAGCCCCATAAAAGTACACATCAATTTTATTGTTTTATGTCTTCCACTACCATACAATTTCATTTTAGGCCATCCTTGGACTCATTTCATGAGAGCTATCACCTCTTATAAAAATTAATGCATTGAGTTTAATATTGATAAAATAGTTAAAAGGATGAAGCATATCTAAACCCATGGTGTCTTAAAATACTTAATCCTAGAATGCAATATCACATCCCCACCATTTATAATATTAATATTCCTTTTCTTCTCAAGTTTATCAATATGAATCCCAATATACAATTCACTTTTGTAAATTTTGATGATGATGATCCTAATAAATTACAAACAATTGGCAATATCACCAAAATTACCTCCTTATATAACATAATGGATTCTCCCATATATCGTACCATGAGATTAGATAATTACTTTGATCAATGATGATACTAAAATTTCACCTTATCAAAATTACCATGAATCTTCCTATATATAATATGAGTTCATATGAAATAATTTTTGGGTGGCCAAAATCTTTTAAGATCTTATGTAATTATCCCCTACAACATTTAGCAACATTATCTACCAAATATAATTCCAATGGAAATTATCAACAAACCATTCATGTGTGTAACATCTATCCACCATATGATTATGATTACATATTTTCCAAATAACATTCACAAAACTTGGATGTAATCGATTATCATAAAACCCTTACCAAAATGCATGCCTTTAACCAATATTTTTAGTTATTTCATATCTCTTATTATTCTAGTGATGATAAGAATGATATATAATATCAAGGTTATGATAAAATTGGTAACCCACCATTATAATACATTCTATGGGGTATCCAATATCATTTTAAATTTTCTAGAAACCTTGATGGTATTGGCTAGCCCAATGTAGTTCAAAAAATTGACCTGAATATCTATATCAATCAAATCGATATAGTTCAATCTATAGTTATAACTACATGGGTTAGTCAATACATAGTGTTAGTATATATTTATTACCATCCCTATATTACTCCAACTATATCAGTCAACATGATACAATCAAAATAAATATTATTTCAGCTAGCTATACCAACCATGCCAATAGAATTTAGTGTTGTTATTCTATACTAGATTGTATTAGTCATCTTAATATCATTCCAAGAAATTCATCAACTTATTATCAATATCTCAAGACTACCTTGGATTCTAAATAAATTATTTTAATACAAATTAATTCATTTATAGAAAAATTATTAAGATTGCCGATATTGAATTAGATGTTGAATATTACATCCTATTACTTATGCTTCATAATGACAAATCTATCCTAGAATTATTTCATGCTAGAGAGCCTTACATTCTTACCAACATAAAAAACTCAACCATTTTGAGAAAACCATTCCTAGACTTAGTAATGTCATTTCTAGTTTTGACCCTAACACTAATCTTATTTTCAATCTTCCTTCTACTCCATATCACTTTCAATATGGAAACATAATGCTTATAAAAAAATCAAGCATAAAAATTTGGTACAGTTATAAATCCCAAGTCCATTCTTATCTCTAAGGATATTTACCCTAAAGGTAAATATAATTACATCATATTCTAAAATAAATGATAATTATTTTGATGATCATATGATGACATGCTCAGTATATAACCCTATCATAGTTATTGCTAACATAGTGACATATCCATATGTAAAATATATGTGCCAAAATTAAATTAATTTCCTTCATGCCTTTTTAACCTTACCTCATGAATAAGTCATCAATATCCTAGATTCTATGTTCATTTGACCTATATATTTATTATAATGGGTATCTAACATAGCACTCATTCACAAAGAGTTCACTATGGTCATTCATGTTTTTCTCAAATTATGTAATAAAAATTTATCATATTACAAGAACAAATTTCCTTTACCTTAATTTTATGTTATTATTGATTCCATATCTAGCTATGATATTATTTCCCTCATTAATGGTTTTTCAAGGTACAATTAGATTGACATTTCTCCTAAGGATCAACATAAAACCACATTTACTAACAAGTACAAAACATATTGTTATATTAAGATTATTTTTAGCCTTAAAAATGTTGGATAAACTTATAAATGTGAAACCACCCACATCGTCCATGATCTCATAAATAAAATAGTTAAAAGCTATGTGGATGGACTTATATCATAATCCAATCAATATGAAAAACATATTCATAACCTAGATATCATATTAAATCACCTTATTAAATATAAAGTTAAGCTTAATTAATCCTCATAAAAAATGTATTCTTAATTTAGGAAAACTTTGAGGATTATTGGTCTCCTAATGATGGATTGATGTGGATCATTCTAAGATCAATGTTATTATTAACATGCCAATACCTCAATCTATTCCTAACATCTGCACTTACCTTAGAGAAATTAGGTCAATCAATAGATTTATGTTTAGGTTAACTTACCATACATACTCCATAAAATCCCTTCTTAAGAAAGGTGTTGCACTTAAATGGATCTATGCTTGTTAGCAAGAATTTGATAACATGTAGAAATCATTACTTCATCTTTCTAATTTTTGAATAATTTATAATGATTTACCTAACATATTATACACATCATATACCATCATATCAATTGGGTCAATGATTACAAAAAAATATGAGTCTAACAAAGAATATGCCATTTACTATATTATGATATCCACTACACAAAGTTGGAGTGAGATTGTCTTGAAATCTACTTTGATGTCAAAAATATTTGACACTATATGATTTATAAAACTACTTACATCATAGTCCATTACAATATTATCTACCATTTCTTCTCTAATGATTTTTTTCCTTGAACTCAAATCAATAAATAGATGGTGTTCTTGATGTAGTTTGACCTGATAATCATCACTAAAAAAAATTCAATATCCAAGTGATTTCCAATCAACTTGACACTACACCCCTACCAACTTAACAACACTTTCAAGATCTCTTATAGATGAAAACATAATCTTGATCTAAGGTATTTATAATTTTTTATATATTAAATACTACTTAAAAAAATTCATAGTTGATTTTGAGACTCAACCCTCAAAAAATTGTAAATAGCAGTCTTTAACCTTAAACCATCTACTTGATAGCAATATTTGGCCCACATACCAAGCATGTGCCCAATTGCCATAATCCTAACAAAGAGAAATAATCATATCCAAGTGAGCATGTTAATGAGATCATATCTCACATGTGTGGTAATCTCAAAAAGATTAAATCATATGGGTCTTTTCATTCTGGATCATAGTTCATATGCACCAAGTTTTAGATCATGCACTATAGCATAATGAAAGATATGCATGGGCAACTTGTCTCCTAACATAAAATTTGATAAGTTTCCAAACTTAGCCATTTTAGTCTAGATCATCATTAAGATGTCATACACAATCACATCTTCAAACATTTTGTAGAAGAATATGAAAATCATGAATGGTTGGTGGATCAAAAAGGTTTTTTCCTTTCAACATTAGGTACATTATCTACAAATTTGGTGCCCCAACAATATTTATGCTTCAAGTTATAAAATTACAAAGTTGGTCAAGAAATGGTAGACATCTGTGTAAAAATCATTTTTAAGACCCATAAAGTGATCATTTGGATCCAAATCATTGGCAAGAACCTGAGGAGGAATTCTTGGATAAAAAGTGATCATTTTATATAGCATGTAAGAGCTCGAAGTCAAATGGTCAGCAAATCCTAGGAACCAATGAGAAATTGAACTCAAAAAATTGGGTCCCAAAAGATCTATGATCTATGTTTAATCAAACCTTAGGATCTGACATAGTAGAATTAAGTCAAAACGGTCAATAATCTGAGGTAGTTTTGATAGCTAATATCAAAGGAGATGATTCAAGATGTTGGATGAAAGTCGATAAAACAAATAGACCTGACTCAACAAGTAGAACCAAAATACCCAAACTAGATCCTAACCTGAGTGAGTGAGAAAAGTAAAGGGAAGGAGCTCAATGTGGATTTAGTTAAGACCTAACTTTTAATAGAGTACCATCTACATGTAAAACTATAGGAAAACCAATATCCTTATATTGGTTTTCACCCATAGTTATCTCGGTCCATGATATAAGGTATAGAGTAGATATATGATTAATAAGGAGACCATCCCAAGTTAGGCCCTTGATAAACTACCATTCAAAATAGGCATGATGTGTCCTTGGTAGATACAAATATTTTATCCTCTTGATGAGATCTAGTGAAAGATCAATAGATCAGAACATGGGAATTTGGAAAGTAGTTAGATCATTCACTTTTAGCCAGATCTTGACTTGTCACTTTTGTTAAACTCTTACATTTTAGTGAAACCTACTCAAAATTAAAATGATTCAGAGGCTATCTAGGCAAATCATGAATATCTTGCTCATAATGACTTATTATTATTAGACTAAAGGCCTGGTGAAACATCTCTTGTATCTAACAATTTATTGATTATCATGAATAATGGGTTCCCCTCTCCTATCTCCCCTTCTCCGATATTAACCCTTTCTTTCCATTTTGTAAAGAGACCTCAAATTTTATATTTTTTTAATCTTTATAAGAGATAGGGACATTTCTTGAGATAGTACAAAATATACTCAACTTAATTAGGCTCAACCCTATCAATCATTTATAATAACTACCTCTTAATGCAATGGGACTTTATTTGTCTATCTTTTGCCTTGAACTTATGTTTGGCGAGTTTTACATTATGGCATTGTGTGAAGGAGAATCTTCCTCATTCATGGTCCTTATTTTTTGACTTTGTTTAGAGGGTTTTCAATTCTACTTTTAGGTTTAAATTAGTTTTCTATTCTAAATCTCTTCTACTAAATACTTATGAAAATTAGCTTGATCTTAAGTTTATGTAACCTAGTATTCTCCTTTGTTGATCTAGTGTGGGTTCAAGCTTATGGGAGTTTCCCCTTTGAATTTGGTGCATCACCTATTTATCTTTATTAGGATCCCTCTCTA
>JARHVA010007104.1:440000-635000 GCA_037957365.1 Torreya grandis | reverse complement strand
ATGTATATATATATGTATATATATATATATTCTACTTAGTTTAATTTTATTAAATGTTGTATTTTGAATCTCTTATATTACAACATTTATCTACACACCTCCAAATCTCTTTCACATTAGTCCTAGTACCTTTACTTGGTCATTAGGTTTTTTTCCATTTTACACCTATTGGTTATTCAATTTTTAAGTTGCATTATAACACCTTTGGGAATAAATCAATACTTATACATTAATTCCCATCCTCTCACCATAGTAATTGCATTTTTAGAGTCAACCTTTTTTTATTTTGTGTTTCTTTGGTCCCTTTTATCACTACACTCATCCTTTGTATATTTACTATCATAATTTTATCTTATTTATGGCTTTGGGATTTTAATTTCATGAGTTGCATGATAATTCCTTGAGAATCAACCAATCCCTATTTACAAATTCTTATCATTTTTATACATTTTTTTCTCTCATACTTAACTAGGTGTCTTCTTAGAAATATAAGGCAACATTTAATGATATTGTTTTTCCTCACTTACTATAAATCATATTATCTTGTGATAAAACTATAGAAATCTATTTTAAAGTCTTTTATCCATATTTTAACTTATCTAATGTTTTTTTCATACCTACATATCATTATACCATATACCTTACACACTTTTTTCAATTGGGATAACCCAATCATTCTATGATCACTTCCATGATTTCTTAGTTTTTATATACTTTTGGGCTCAACAAGGTCAATTTTAAAATTGCATTCTTTTCTAAAGTACAAGTTTAAGATTCTTTAAGAATAATGGTATTTAGGGTGTCCTCTCTTATGGTTAGATGTATGATCTCTTGTGATAGTAATATTTATCACCCATGTTTTATTTTAACAAATCTATATGGATGAGGAAAATAAATATAAATATTAAATATTTAAAAGCCATATCATAGTAAAAGGTATTGTTAAAGGAAAATAAGATCACACCAAAAGACATGATATTTTTGGTACATCTCATTTTTTATTAAAATTTAAAACTTCATATTTGGCCTCATGATATATATGAAGTTCGTAAGGGTTCGAAAGGTTATTAGACTAAAGTAAGAGGTCTCATTATAATATTCTTCTTCTTACATTCTAGTGGCACCTACTTTCTCACACAAGTACCCAATAACCATAGCATATTGATGGATCTATAATATGTCATAAAGAGTGGGGAACACATTTTGGGAAGGTAGGATCCTTTTATTTTTCATGCATATTAGTATTCATAGCATGATATTCATACACCAATAGTTATCCCAAGATTATGTTTACTATGTAGGGTTATTTAAGGCCATTGATGTTGAAAACTCTTAGTCTTTACAACTTTATTTTATTTTAATATTTCTAATAAATACTATGGTTTTACTTTAGAAACACCTTATTTTCTCTCCCTCGATTCCCTCTCTTGATATAAATATTTATTTCTATATATTCTCCATCTCTCTCAGACATGGTAGAAATATGAAAGTTCTAGATTTTCCATCTTTAGAATATAAGCTACATCTTTGATTTTTTCAAGATACTATCTTGGTCATTGATTTATCTCTAAGGGATTTTTATTTGTTATTTTTGGGACCCTGATTTTTATATCTACTTTTTACGGGCCATTTGGTCCCATTTTTATCATTCATGTTTTCATAATTCACGTATTTGTTTGAGTTTGGTTTGTTAATTTTATTGCATTAATAATATTATAAAATGTTATTATTATTATTATTATTATTATTATTATTATTATTATTATTATTATTATTATTATTATTGGTAAACACTTTTGAGCCAAAGATATGAACTAGAAATGAGGGTATTGACATGTCCCACAACATAAGTATTACTTATCTTAATTGGGATGTATTTTAAAAGTTTTTTATTCTAAGTATCCTTGGTATTTTAGCTTAAATATTTGCCTTCAATTTTATCTATTTCCTTGGATATTATTGGTTCTAACATAACCTTATCAATCTTGGCTTGCCAATTTCCCAAGTCTTTCAATCTTTTATAAAAATCTCATTTAACATCTATTATTTGACCATCCTATGTATGCATGAATTGATTTTATCCATTTTTATCCTTGTGTCCTTAAGGTTTCTCAAATAAGTTACTTCTCCCTCGAATATTGATACAATGGTAATTACATGTAGTCATTTAGATAAAATATAAGGTATGTATATGGTACTTTTTATTATTCTATCATCAAGAGTACTTTAATAAATTACTTTTAGTTATGTTAGTTTATGTTTATATACACCTATACCTAAGTAAAATTCCACATTACACTATTGTGTCATGTGATGAGTTTTGGGTGGGCATATGTATACACTATATATTTTTCACCTTATCACTTTATTGACTTTTTTTTCTTATAGTGGTTTGTTGACACATCAATATCCCTAAGAGTACATCTTAAAGGGTGTAATATGAATTAAATGGGATCAATTAATGGTAATTTTTATATATGTTTTCATATAAATATGTCACATCATCACTAATATAAGTCTGACCTCCTCTGAATCATTATTTATCTTTCCTCTCCATCTACTTTTTTCCAAATTTAATATCTTACATATATCCTATAGTATCATCCTACTTGATACCTTTTTTTATTAAGTCCTACATGTACTATATGAGTTATCCCAATATAATTTTGAGTCTATATTTGGAGATTTATATTATATTATCATAGCTAATACCATATTGTGCTAGCTAACATCTTTGAACTCTATCATCCTAGTTAATATTTTTAGGCATAGGGTTGATTTTGGGTATTAGAATTGTATATATAAGTCACATTTCATTATTTTTTATCTATAATAAAATTAATATGTGAATTAATCCTTATTGTGATAAATAAAATATAATAAATTAGGGTGTTGTAAATTTAAGTTCAATAACAAGAATGAAGAAAAATAATTAAATTTGACAAAATGGAATGATTGAAAATAAGGTTAAATATGAAATGCAAATACATGTTTAGTTGTATTTTTATATCTAATTGATTGTATTAACTAATATAATTTATAAAAATAAGATGTGAATAAACCTAAAAACCACCCAAAAATTGGATCTAAGGTTATGCAAGGATAAGAACACTGAGTAAGGGTAGGGATACCCACCATTATCAACCTTGTTTAATGATTATGTATTTTTATTGAAAATAAGAGATTAGGTTAAAAACATTTGAAATAGGTGTAATTAGGCATGTTTTCACTTATTTTGACTTTAGAAGTGTGAAAAATGCCTATAGATAACTTCTCTAAGTTATAAGCCCTTATAAGGCATGCAATGATTTAACGACCTAAAAATAGGAAAAGGAGGAGTATAGTTGGGTTGACCCAAGACCCTAATCACCCTAATAGTGATTGAAAACTACCTACATATCCAATACTCCAAGGATGGAAATCAATCTCAATGTAGTTCTCCCACATAGAGTGTTTTGTATAGTTGTGATCCTTTGAATATATGAATGCATCTAGAATCGACATGAATACTTGATTGTGCTTAGCTTAGGGATGCATAAAATAGGATTGTGACTTGGTTGAGGACTAATTGATATGATTATAACATGAATTTAGGATATTAGATATTTTTTTTTGAGTGTGTACATTTTTAAGTTAGCCTCTGTATTGAAATTTCCAAGTGAAGTAATAAGTGACTTGAGTGTTCCTTTGTATCAATTCAAAATGGATGACCACACACTAAGAATCCTAACAACATGGAGGATTACCGATAAGATTATTTAATTTAAAAATATGAATATTAGAAGGATAATGACAAAAACATTTTATACGGTCATTAACATTTACCATTATTATCCCTATTGGGAATTGATGTCCCCTAGGGAAATGTTATAGGTTTTGGGTCTGAGTTATGGCATACATATTAATAATTGTTATTTTAGTGATAATTTTTTTTTATATGTGATATATGATGGTATTAAGATACAAATAGTTCCTCTCTTGTGCTTAAGATAGGGTGAAATGGAAAAATAGGTACTAATTATGTGCACAAGTTAATTAAATATTAAAAGGGGTAAAATGACATGATCAAGTATCTATGACCAAATTTAGGATATTACATCTCCACCATGCCTTTAATATAGAAATGAAATTTATAGATTGAAGGAAAGCTATATTGTAGTGTGTAAGACACAATTTGACTTTGAACTAGACATTTAATTGTGCATGACACCATATACTTTGGCAAACCCTAGAAAACATATGAAGTAGTTGTTTTATTATTTCAAAAATTGAAATTTGAAAAACTTAACTTTAAAATTTTAAAATTTATTGGACTCATAAAATTTTTCAAATTTATTTGAATTTTTGACTTATGGAAATTAAAATGAGATTATATAAGGAATACATATGTGTAAAACCAATGTTTCTATTTTGTGACTTTTCTTGTTGATGATGATTCCTTAAATCACTTGGAGAATATGGTTCCTTAATTAAACCCAAACTTAAATTTATAATTTTAAAATAGAAACAACACCCATTGAGGGATGTTTAAACCTCAGTTTAGCTCTGCTAGTCTTTGTAACACCAAGACATGAAATATGTTGAAATCAAAAATGGATTCACACAAAATATTGGAATGCATAGTAATATCTAAGTAGTGACCTATGCACCTAAACTAAATCAACCATTGTAGATGGATTTTATATTAAATTACAACTTTTTTCATGAAATGAATGATCAAAATAGAATGGAGTACACCAGTGCTCCTACCATGTCCATAAGTAAAAAAATAAAATTTAATAACATGACATGAAACTGTATCATACCCCCACTGAAACTATAGAATTTGAAACTTTGTGTAGATGTTCATTATAAATTATGTTTAAAACTTTAAAATTATATGAATTTGTAATTTGATCCTAAAATAGGAGTGCATATGAATGGGATATTCCCCCATAGTATGTGTCAATAACTAAGTTTTAAAACATTTTATAACTTTTGAAACTTTATTTATGATAAAACTATTTTTTCTCTTTGAAAAGGATTATCTCATGTATGAAAATACCACTAAAATGTCCCCATTTTGAGGTGGGGGAGTTGATATTTAAATTCACTCATCTCAAAATAAAATTTAACTTGAAATATACATAGTAAATATATCATTATTAAAAATTGTAGCATATGTAAAAAGTGTGGTGTTAGCATAGTAAGGTTTGAAATTTGCATATAACTCATGAGATAAGGCCTATATAATTTATCAATGAATCTCATATAATTATAATTAATAATTATTAAATTATATTAGTAGTGTATGATATGGATCATGATGCTTATCAAACTCAACAAGTTCAACAAGAACACACACAATAAAAATAATTATATAAAAAATAATAAAATAAGGCCAAGGACCATATACAAAGCACATGTTCAAATTTAAAAAATTATAATATTTAACACATAGTATAAATTAATAATGTCACAAAATAGGGTCATTTTAAATTTCTCACACAACTAGGGTTAAGGGACAAAATAAATGGACATGTTCAATATTGCAAATAACAAATAAGATCTCATAGAGATGCATCAATCAAGTTTTTTCACACAAAGGATAAGGTCTAGAATCATAAATAATTAAAATTTTAGTCTAATATTTACAAGTAAACAACATCAATGGAACACAAAATTATAAAGGTATTCCAAATTATGCACATGTAATGTGATCATATCCTAGCAAGTAACATATTCATGTAGACTATGTAAGAAATGCTAGCAATACATTTATAAATAGTATAAATATAAATAATATATGTGTAATAGAATGAGAACCCTTACATAATATCACCTATGGATAATATTCTTGTAGTTTATCAAGTCTACTGGGTAGATAAAATTCTAAAATCTTAGTCTTTAGAAAAGTTTTTATGTCCTCAACAACACTCATGAATACCAATGAAATGCATGTGTGATATATAATAATATGATATATACTAATCATGAGAGAAATAACATATTTTAAATATGTTACTTTAAATTAATAATCAATCTCAAGTCTTTATTTTGAAAATTTTAGAATATTTTTAATGTTTTTTCATTTTAGAAAGAATGGTATTTTTACAATATTGAAACTAGCAACATTGTAAATAACAATGAAATCAAGGTATCAAAAATATAGTAAGTTATAAATATATGAATAATTTTTAACATGTGTCAAGGGTATATATGCAATATAAAATATTTTATGACCAAACATGAGAAATATTCCCCCATTGAAAGTGAATTGTAACATTGAGTAATTTGTAAGATACTGAAAAGTTTGCATAAGATTAATTGTACATATTCATGTCATCAAATTTACACTTGTCGAAAGATGTCACATGTATGAAAAAGAGATATTTTTCGTGAAAAATAGTGATTTACATACTTAAACTAAGTGATAAATCTAAAAATTAGAATAATTAAGACTTTGTGTACTAAAATTATGATTTTTAGAAAAAATATGGAAAAGGATGTGATCAACCAACTAGGACAATAATGGTAAATTCTTGTGTCCTATGTTGGGTGATTATGTCATGTGAGAAAAATAACAATGTGTTAGTGTATAATATGAAATTAAAGATATACATGACATGTCTTGGTAACATTAATCATTGTTTTGAGTTATTTAGGTCTAGAAAGAGAAATATAAGGGCTGAGAGGCCAAAAAGTAAACAAGATATAATGGCTTAGAATAACTTATAAATATATCACACATGAAAGTATTTATAATAATGAGATGTCATATTCCAAAATTTATGTACAATCAGATGATGCTTCTAAAAATCTAAAATATCATCTAATGGATGCCTCTATGTAGGTCATGTATCATGTGTGTTATAACCCTCAATTATATTTTCATATTCATCCTACATATTTTTTTGTGTTATTCCAATCATATTTTTAATTATCATTATCCTAATAATAATCATCCTCTTGATCCTAAAATTTTGGTATGTTACTCTTATCATCTTATGCATTTGTATATGAAAAACTTATCGCACCATAGATTGGAGTTATCTTCTAAAAATTATGTTTCTCTTGAGTATGTTCTTTATTTTTAAAACATTATATACCATTTTAAACTAAATAATAATCATGTATCATGTTTTGAATACTATAAAGGGAAGTAATTTAAGTTTTCACCTTTTCACTTGAAGATATAACCATATATTTTGTAGTGTTAGCCTTATCTTATTCCTTTATGCATGAAATAGATATGACATTTGAATATTTCGAAATGATATTTGTATCATCATAATTTTTAGGAACATTTTTCTTTGGAAATTCACTCATGAGAAACCTTTTTTTTTTAAATTTCTTTCTTTCTAATCTTGAGTTTTTTCATGCAAATTCTCTTTTGATAATTTATCTTTTAGGAACTTCTCTTGTTGTAACTTTTGTAACCTTTCTTGATATAAATTTCACTTTTGAATATTTTCTTTATTTAGTTTGGAAATTTGAATATTATTTTGTTATAAAGTTTTGTTTTGTATCCATAATTGTTATTTTTACACTTTTTCCTTAGGAGATGCAATCAAAATGTGAGTGGGTTTATTGATTGATGTATTTATTAAAGGATCACCACTATCAATTTTTTTTTGTATTTTATTTTTTAAATCCAAACAACTATCTATTTGATGTCCATGAATTATATGATATACATAATAATATTTTGATCTTATTATAGAAGGTATATAAGGCAATGTGATCAACTTGTTTTAAATAATTTCTCTTAAAATCTCACTTGAACTCTTATTATCATTTTTCATACTTTTTGAACCACTATTTGTATACATATTTTGTTCTAGATTCCAATATTGATATGAAGTATTGTTAGGAATAAAATATGTAGATGAAGATGTATATGTGTGATTAACACTAGTATATTTTATATTATTTATATATGTGGTATTATCTTCCCATTATGTGATATTTGAAATGAAATATTGATTTAAAAATTTCAAATCTTGTATGGACTTTCCCATAGTGATGATTTGATCCTTAAGGGATTCACAAGCACAAACCCTAGCCACTTCTAATTGAAAATGCATGCAAACACCCTAAAAATGATATACGGTAGGTGGATGGGGTTGAGGAAGGAAATTTTGGTTTTCTTCATTTGGAAATATATGGTGGATCACCTTACCTCTTGATATAGTGATAGCATGGACCTAGTTAGAGGGAAAATATCTATCACAATATTGAGGGTTAAGAGGATACCTTTTATCATATTTAATTATTGACTTCTCTTGATCCCATGTTATACTTTAATTTTAAAAAATTGCATTGGTAATTTTTGTGTATTAAATTTTGATTTGATTCATTTTATTGCATGAGTATGAAATATTTTCCTGATTAAGGGAATACAACATGTCAATAAAACTAAATATGTTTGAAATAAAAAGTACTCATCCATTATAGGCATGAAATATTTTTCAAAGTATTGTTGTAAAAAATAAAAAATGCATATTTTTTGAAATCCTAATATAAATTTTTTGAAACCCTAGATTTTTTGAAAAAAATAAAAACTTAGGGTTTGAAGCGATGCTCAAATAGAAAATAGGGTTCAAAAAAGTTTTTATTTATAATTAAATTAATAAGTGAATTAACCCTAATTATTATAAATAGAATATAATAAATAAGGTGATGTAAATGTAATTTTAATGAAAAAATTGAAGGAAAATACCTAAATTTGACAAAATGGAATTATTAAAAATAAGGTCAAATATGGAATGTAAATGAAAAATTAGATGTATTTCTCCATCTGATTAATTGTATTGGCTGGCAAAATGTAAAAATAAAAAGATAGGAACAACATAAGAAACCACTTAGAATACGGATATGAGGCTATGCAAAGACAAGAACACTAAATAAGGATAGGAATTCCCACCACTATTAACCTTGTTTATCGATTCCATCCTTTTTTATCTAATATAATATTATGACACAATCACATGCGATAGTTGGAATTAGGTATGTGTGCATAGATTTTGCCTTTGAAATTGTGCATAAGACACACATATAGCTTATCTAAGTTATAAATTCTAATAAGGAATGAAATGATTTAATGACCTAAAAATAGGAAAAGGATGAGTATATTTGGGTTGAGATGACCCAAATTACCCCATGATGATTGAATGTTGCCTACATATCCAATCCTCCAAGTATGGAAATCAAGCCCAATGTAGTTATCCCACTTAGAGTGTTTTTTGAAATTGTGATACTTTATCTATATGAATGCATCTATAATAATATTGAATAATTGATAATTATTGATGTAGTGTTTCATAAAATAGGCTTTTGACTTGGTTTACAACTACTTGAGATGTTTAGAATCTAACCTGGGAAGAATAGGGAAGTTTTTCTTAGTGTGTACTTGTGTAAGTAACTCTAATTTTAAATTTACAAGTGAAGTAATCAATGACTTGAGTGTGCCTTTATAAAAATTAAAATGGGATGATCATGTAGTAGGAAGCCCAAAAACATGGAAGACAACCTAAGAGAAGGTTAAATTTGAAAATATGACCAGTGGTAGGAGAAGTATAGAAATGTCAGATAGGAATAATAGTGTTTACCATTATTAACCCTATTTGGTGTTGTCCCCTAGAGAAAAGTGTTAGGTTTTGGATCTAGGTTAAGGCATACAGATGCATAATGGTGTTTTAAGTAATCATAACATTTTTGTATTTGATAGATGATGGTATTAAGATAAAAAAATATGTCCTCTTTTATGCTTAGGATAGGGTGAAGTGGAACAATAGGTACTAATTAAGTGCACAAGTTAATTATAGATAATAAGGGGTAAAATGACATGATCAATTATTTGTGACCAAATATAGGTTAATACACATTATTAGAAATATATATCACATTCATACACTATACTTGCACTCACATTTCTACCCTAACTAAGTTACTGGGAGAGTTAGTTGTTTATAACCTTAACTTGTAGGTATTATCTTATTATGTCATTGAAGCTCAATAGAAGAATTCATTGAGAGTTATTAACTAAGAATATCTAGGTCTTCATCAAACCATTTGAGTTATTCAACATAAAACATCTATTTCAAAGCTCCACTTAAGTCAATGGGGCATATTTATGTGTTGAATGGTCCACCCAAAGTAAGTATTTATATCCTTATATTCATTCCTTTAATTAGTATATTATATGTTTATTATTTGTGTATGTACACATGTATCCTTATTTAGGATACTATTTATACTAGATAAGAAGGTATAGATATAAGGCTTATTAGGATTTCCATTTATCACCTTAGGTTGAGTAGACACCCCATTTAGTTGAACATTGCACCTTACATTCTTTATGATCACTTACCCATCATTTAATTTACTTGTATCTTTAAAATAATAGTTAAAATAAATCACTCTCATTGAGGTATAGTGATAGCTATATCCTTATGTCATAAGCTTAGGATTTTGAACCCTTTCCTCTTGACATTTTATTTTTATGTTAATCTCTTTTAGTTATACATATATCATAGGTCCTTACCCACTTGTCTAATTATATGTAGGCAATGTTGATTTAGATTATTTGAGTCATAGTCTACTGAAATAAATATGATATTTCTAGGTCATCATATCCCATTCATAAAAATCCTTGAAAGACATATTTGAATTATTTTGTAAGTGTTTCTTTTCATATCTAAGGTATTTTAGAAGTGTCATGTTTCATACATTAAGTTCATGAAGGTTTTTACTCTTAAAATTGGTGAATTTTTTTAGTGTATTTAATTACGCATACATTATTATATGTTTTTAATATGAAATAATAATATTAATTGTACTATAATTCATGGATAATCACTAATTGGTGCATAATTATCCACAAGCTATTGTTATAAAAGAGAATCAATCATGTTATCAGCCTGATTGACTTCCACTATTAATATTAAATTTTGATATTAAGAACACTTATTCTATAAGTTAACTACTCTCCAAACATTATCCCCAACCAATTTCTTATCTATATAAGAGGATAGAGAGATATTGGTTGAGAAGAATCACTTTGGGAGAGATTTATTGTATTATGGAAATTTAGGCCATGACATTTTAATCTAAGGAAGTAGTCATGCTACCTATTATAAATATGTATATAATTTTCATTTAAAGCTTTCATTGATCTATATTTTTGCATGTATTTTGGGTGTATGTATAATGGTAAATAACATGATTCTAGACCTTATCCAAAAAAATTAGTGTGGCACAAGAGCTATAGAAACTTCAAATCATTCCAAATACAAGTTTAATTTTTAAATTTTAAATTTTATTTTGAGTTCTAACACTATATTTTATTTTTTTACTGCAAATACCAAATCTTATGCTCTCACCTAGTGCTTAGGGGATCCTTTTGATCATAACTTATTGAATAGAGTGGGGACTAAGGGTTTGAAAAATATCAAAGTCCTTTAGTTTATCTAAATTTTTACCTTATGGTAGTTTTTGATGCCTCTAGATGTACCACAGGTGTCCTTAATATTTAAATAACACTTCTTATTTTAGAATTCTATGAATTTAAATCATGCATAATAGGGTTTGGCAACTTATGTTACCTATGGTGAAATGGAGGCACATCAATGTTTAATGTGTTCCACAAAAAATATATTAATTGGTGGTTGGGAGCCACCATGGACAAAATATTTGAAAAGTATAAGTATCTATGATAATACTAGTGAAATATGATCAAATATTAAACTTTAGACTAAACTGAATGGATATTTATAATGAAATTTAAACTAAAGTGATCTAGCTAAAGAGAAGAAGCAAAAGAGATGGGTAAGGTAGAAAGAGAATAAGTGATTATTGATCTTAGCCTCAAACATTAAGAAAAAGTTCCAATTTCAATTGAGTATACATTTAACCAACATATAGTGCAAAATATCATAAGCTCAAATCTTAATACACATTAGACAAACCTCAAAGGATGATATAAAGAATTACAAGTAAGAACTAGATTTACTTTAAAGATTTGCTACAACACTCAAATAACATTAACACATATGAATATAGAAGAAATGAAATGCATCAAATTCAAGATCCTTCAACTAATCTAGCATAATAAAATATTAACAACCCTATCATTAAATATGAAACTCAAAATTCATAGAAACTATTCAAATTTAAGATTTAAGACTAGAAATTGAGAGAAAAACGTGTAATAATTGACACAAACAAACTTAGACAATCCTTTTAGAATTACTTGATTGTATTAACTACTTAAAGTATACAAATTTTGACTCAAAATTCTCTCTATTTACAAGATGGTAATACTACCTTTTATAGAAGGACTAGATAGTATACTAGTTAGTTACAAGATATAAATTTATAAAAGATAAGGATAGTTGTCCTTTTTTAGAAAGTTCTAGAATACACTTGCTTTTCCAAACTAAACTGACCTAGAGGAAAAATGATAAAAAAAATAGCATTTGACTTTACAAAAGAATATTCCTTTTTTAGATATTATAATGTTTTTACAAAAAATAATATTAACTAATTGGTGGGTCCATTACTAAAGGACTTCCTTGTTTCTCTTGTAGAAGCTCCATAGCTCTTTGATATTGTTCCTTGACAAGCTCCAAATTCATAGCTAGCTTTAGGAGACAAACATCTTCTTGGTTAGCTAAGTCCTCAAAGTCTCTATCATTTCTTTCCATATCTTCTTTTATGCTTTTGGCTTCTACAATCTTTTCTTCAATAGTGAAGATCATACCCAAAATTCTACTATTGTCATTGCTTGATTTATCCTAGATTTTGCCCCTTACTTCTTGCATCACTAGAGTGATTCTATGATTATATTCCTCATCATCAATGATGCCCAAGACTATAGACTTTGTAATATTAGCCAACATGGTGCCAAGGAGTTGCTTAATCCTGGTAATCAACTCTTCATCATCCCTTAGGAGTTTGTCCAAGCCTACTGACGAAGTACTTAAGCTCTAGATCTTATCCACCATTATCCTTAATATATAATTTAAGTGGACTAGACTAATGGTTTTAAATTTAAGAATTATATTCCTAATCAATATATTTATGAGATCCCTTACTTTAGCCTCAACATCTTGCCACTATGTCATCAATCCTTTGGCTACCTCACTTTACTATCTCAATGCATATTATCTTAGCTTCATTGATTTTAAGGAGTCAAAAATATCAAAAAGGGATGCTTCAAACATATTTATTATGGCCTTAAGAAATGATAAGATAACATGGGTCTCTAGATTCTCCTTTTCTCTTTCCAAGTAATGCATCCATTATTTCATCCCCATGATGTTATCTCTAACTTGAGCTAAATGAGCCTCAACTAGGCTTTCAACATCCTCTTCATGGATGGGGAATTCACCAAGTTGTTATCCCTTAACTAGAGTTAGGCCTACAAATGGATCAACCCTTTGGAATGTGAACTCTTCAATCCCTACCATGGGTTTTTTTATTGTTACCCTCTCTAATCTATCTATCTCTAGATTGAATTTTATAGTAGTAACAGATTTAATAAACTTTGGAGGTTTAGGAGCCTCTATTTGGGTACTACTTGATGCTCCTAAAGCATCCATTTACTTTCTATCTAGCCCTTCAATGGCCACTATTCTTCTTTCTTCCTCCTTCATCAAAGCCCTTATCCATAGATTAATATCATCATGTACATCAATTTTAATAGCTTTGGGTCAAGGCCCATGAATAGAAATAAGAGGGGATCTTTTGTATTTTTCCATAGATGAACCTATCAGGTATGATTAGTCCATGAATGGGTTATTCCTCATTGGTTAAGTTGATTTCACTTGTAGGGTGATTGAAATACAATTTTTTCCTATTTTGTCTAACTGATACAATTACCAATTCAACTTTTATCTTCCTCAGTGGGGGTGTTACTAGAACTAAATCCAAAGCAAACTCTTTTACTTTATATTTCTTAGGTTATTCTACTTGCTCTTGGGGCCTTTTAGCTTGCTCCTCCTCTTCATCAGTGCCATATGCTTCAGCTAGGACCTTGAGGGCATCGTCACTATTTCATTTAGTTTAAAGGTAATTATGTCCAAGTATTCTACTAAAGACTCTAGTCTTTGAGGTAAGGTTGAGGATGAGGGTCCCTCACCATGTCTCTCTTCTAACTTTATTTACTAGGATTTTATGTAATTTTGGTTTGGGGATGCTAACCTTGTACTTGTGGTTATTCTTGAGGTGGCCTATAAGGTCCAAGTAGCAAATGGTATTACATAGGTCCCATTTTCCATATGTCCCTTAGTGGTTTTTCATCACTAGTCAATCTATGCTCAAGTTTGATGTTATGTCCCTTGAGCCTAGCCAATACTTATTTAAACTTGTTTACTCTGATATATATGGTGTCATGGACATCAAGTTGATGTGCATACATTAGCTTGGTCAATTGCATGGATTTTAAGTGTGTGGAGACCATGCCATTAGGATCCCACATATTCATCTCATCAAGTTAAAATTTTAAGGAGTCCTTATGCTTAGCCACTTTACTCACCTAATCCCAATTATGTTACATAGTCTTTTTGATAGTCAAAGGGAAGGGATGGAGGATACCTTTCCTCTTATCTTTACATACTCTATCCATACCATTAAGAATATGGTATGTAATCTCTTTCTCTGCTATCTTTATGGGAATATAGATAGGAAATCTAGAATTTTGGATCAAAACCCCTTCAATTTTGATTACTATACAAACTAGATACAACTAGATATCTACCATTAGCTCCACATATTTCATAATTATAGGGCTTAATTAGGGCATAATGATCCCTATAATGGCTTATACTAAATCAAGATAGACACAAGATAGACACAATCATAAATGAATTTCATATGGTGTCCATATTTGAAAATATGTAGCTTTGAGTAATGGTGGGAAATTATGAATTTGCCTTCATGTGACCAATTCTTGATATGAGGGATCTAGGTGGAGGCTAGTAAGGCATCCAACAGATAATACATCATGAAAAATTAGGTGTTGGTCTTCCTATTTATGGTTGTGAATTATTTTTCTAGATATATGTTGATCATATCTCTAATTAGAGATGTGATCCCTTTTTCTACCATGAATTAAATGTAGGATACCCAACTCTTATTTACATAGGAGATTGAAGGGGCTCCAAATATTCTATTCAATAAGGTTATGATTACCCTAACCCCCTCTCTAAATTGGGAAATTAGGATGTTTCTAATAGGGTATCAAATCACATAGATCCTTTAGAGTAAACAAGGCCTAAGGATGGTGTCAAGATCATTCTTTCCAGTCTATTCCTTAATAGTGGGTAAATCCACTTGGGGTTTTTGAATATTGTAATAACTTTCAAAGGATAATGGGTAAATGAATGAAATTATTTTAAATGTCCTTTCATGAATGATAAAACATTGTCAAAGCCTACGGTCCTTGAAAATGGGAGTAAGGATGTCGATACAGTGAATTACCTCTAGTTTGGTGGTAGTGTGGTAGAGATTGGCCATATGGACTATAACTAGGTCATAGTACCTTTTGGTTATAGTTGAAATATTTTATTCTTCTTTGGTGATGGCTTACATATCCTCAATAGTGAATAAGATCTTAAAATAATTCTTATTGTTAGTGTTTAATGCAATAATGCTCAAGTTAGTGTCCTTGAAGACCCTCCCTTCATTGTATGTAGAAAAATATAGCTTTGTTTCATCCTTGTATTGTTGCCTTTGAGCTACCATGGATTCTAAACTTCAAAAATTATTCACAATTAGATTGGAAATGGTCTTTGGGTTGGTTCTTTCATGCTCAAATCATAATTTAACTTCTTCTAGATTTGTTGTAATTAATCCAAGTTCACTTAGGGCCTTTTATGCAAGTTTTAATGGCTTTAAAGATTTAATGGTGATATCTTATTCAGACCTGGGACTATGCATGCCTCAAATTTGATTTTAACATTCACCTTTATACCTTGCATTTCAATCATATAAGATCTTTTATTTTATTTCTGTGTGCTTGCTTGGAATTTATTTGGCATCTATTTGGTACTTTTCATGGCATTTTTCATAAATGCCTCTAAGCACTAACCATTATTTTTAAAAAATTTCCCTTTGGATTCATATCATTAGATCAAGATCCACAGGTCAGCACAAGCCATTTATTATGATCCAAGCCCTCACTTATCATTGGTTAATTTTAGTATTGATCCCCATGGTTATGTCACTTGGCACCTCTATAGGTTTTCTAAGCTCTAGCACCTTTATCAGTCACATTAAATGTGTGTCTACCATGTATTGAGCCTATAGGCTATCAGAGCTTCATTGAAAATTCATTGGTGATTTTACACCATTAGATCATCTTTTGTGATGAAGCGAAAGCCATTAGATCCTACAAGATGCATGAGATTTAATCAGTGCATATCTATTTAGGTGGGGACTTAGGGTTATGCCTACGTTTTTTGTGATTTATACAAAAAAAGGGGGCTATGGCTAAATATTTTAAGCTAAGGTTTACATTGTATCTAATAAACATTATTCATATTTTGGGATAAAATACTTATGTTAAGATCTTATAACATGCCCAAAGGGGTCAAAGTGATATAAGGACCAAATGCTAGATTTTGACCTAGTGCTTTATTATATTAATAAATATGATAAAATCTTCAGTTAAAAGCATTTGGGATAAGTTTTAGGTCACAAGGACCCTTTTTAAAATAATACTTAGTATAAGTCTCTAGCCTAAGGTTCATGGAATTCAAAAAAATGTAATTGGGACCTTAGGATATAAGCTTAGACTAAATTCATTTCTACATATATTTAGACTATGAGATCATTTAATTATTTATAGTTCAAAGATCTCAAGTGTTTGAACATCCTTCAAGGAGTCCCATTAGTATACAATGCAATTCTTGAATTTTTTAATAGAATTTTAGAGTATATCTTGGTATTGAGAAAAATAATCCATTATCTTAAATTTGATAGCCTCACAAATGTCAAATAAGTCTTCACAAACATCAAATGACAGTCTCATGAACATCAAATTTAAGCTTGTTAAATTCTATATCCCAATGTGAGAGTACCACATGGTAACTCTATGGGGATTCCTAGGATCTTAAATTCATTTCATCCCATTTGATTAAAAACAATGACAAAGTGAGAGACATTTGATCATGATCTGAGTAATCACACATCATTAGTCCTTTTGACATGTGAGACCCTTTGCTTTTAAAGTCTGAATGTGGGAGTACTATGTGGTGACTCTGTGGAGCCTCTTGGGTCTTTAAATTTTTAATGCTATCTTCACTCCATCTGATCAAAAGTCGTGACAAGGTGTGAGCCATAAATTATGATCTATATGCTCACACATGATTCATCTGAAGGACTAAGTGCTCAATTGGTTGGGAATTTCCTCATTTTATTGGATCAAAAGGCATGATGAAGTGCATATCATTGGATCCTAAAAGTTGCATGATTTTTTAGTTAGGACTTGGGATGAAATAAACTTAGGCTAAGGCATTTAGACTAAGGTCTTGTTCATGTTAATAAACACAAATGGGGCCTTATAATTAAAACCTTAGGCTTAATAGGTAATAATATTAGACCATTTAATATTACCATGTTAACATAAAAAAATTAAGCTTAAGTCTAAAATAAATTTAAAATATTCCTACCAATTTCAAATTTAAACCAAAGGTTTATGCTAGGGTTTTATAACATGAATCTATAAGTAAGGACTCCATAAAATATGCATCTTTAAGACATGAAGACCAATTATTAGCAATATTGGTTAATCTCAAAGAAAAACATAACTTAGTAAGCCAATATTATTAAAGTGGATGATCTTCAAATTATAATAATGTTCAAAATATGCCATGCTTTTAGGGTTAAGCTTCAAAATATCTCAAAGGTCCCAATTTTAAAAAAATGGGGGTATGTTGACCTCAACAAATAGTGACTTCTAGGGGAAACATAAAAATGTGTTGGATCTTAGAGACTCTAGTTTAGACAAATAACTAAGTCATCCACTCCACTTGATCAATTCCATTATCTAGATCATTTTATGGTTGAAACAAACTTTGAACTTATAGAATTTGGATCAAACATTGAAACATAGCCATGTTGTTTGTGTAATTTGATTCCACTTACAATTTGTCATGATCTTTAGGAGACAACTTATAGGTTTCATATATTTAATCATTAACATTGACTTGGAACATGTTTAGATATTCATTAAGAACCATGCTTCTAGGTTAGGGGAGGCTTGGGCATTTCTCTAATGCTATCCAAATATCCATAGCCATGATATATATGCCTTTGGCTCCACTCATGACCTTATTCCACTGCTATTTAGGTGTCCATAGCCCTGGTGGAGATTACCAGAATCACCTATGCTTGAAAAGATTTTGATTTTACATTGCATTCTTATTTTTTGTATTTTTATATCTTTTATGCTTTCAACAAGGTTGGGAACTAGGGTATCCATATTTAAGGATTTGGTCAAGTGTTTGATCCTTATAAAACACCTATGGATGCAACTATTATCCCAAGAAAGGATGTTTTTAAGTGCAATTATGACTGTGTCTCAATATATTAAGCTTTCATCCTATAAGTGCAACTCTTCTTAAAACCAAATTTAGGTCAAGACAATATTCAAGCTCTCATAAAATAGTTAACTTATTCATTAGTATTTACCTATTATATAAATCACAATAATAGGCTAACATTTTAGAACTATGTTAGAATATGTATTAGCTTTATACCTATATTTATAAACTTTAGAGGTTCAATCAAACTAAATAAACTTTGATCTTAGGGTTGTCTAAAAGGATTTGTTGGAAACAAAGAACAAAGAAATAAAAACAAACACACAATATAAAGCAATAAAATAAGAAACAAAATAAAACAAATAAATATATACATGCTTATATACAAATAAGGGATAGGAAGGAAATAAATAAAAGAAACTAACTAGCCTACCTACAATAAATCTAACCATCTTATAGGGTTACTTTATAAAGACCTCAAGAGGAGAAGTAGAGAACTAGTGCTTGAAGTGTTACCCATTGGTTAGTAGTGTGAACTCTACTCCTTGTAGATCTTTGAGCTTGAAGGTGTTGTTTCCTAATGTGTATATAATCTAATATGGGCCAACACACAAAGGTGTAAACTTGCCATGCTTGCCCTTAGGCTCAGATGTTTTATCCTAAAGGATACCTAATTCCCCTTGTTTTAACACATTGATCTTTGATATTTTGTCAAACCACCTCTTTACCATGGTCTAATGTCTACTAAAATCAATAAAAGCCTTCTCATGTGCATATTCCATCTAGATAATGTCTAGAAATATTGAATTTGCAAGCTCCTAGCTTCTTCCATATACTCTTCCATGAATTTAGATGTAAGAAACTAGAGAGTGATAGGGAAGATAGGTTCTTTTCCATACACCAATAGAAATTGTGATGCCTTTAAGGCTTAATTAATCCTTATCTTATCTGCCCATAATGTATACTTAAGAAGTTTATGCCAGGTCTTAGGATTGTCTATAGTAGACTTCTTGATTGCCTTCATTAAGTTCTTATTGGTAGACTCAAACACTCCATTTCCTTAGGGGTAATGGTTGGATGAAAAATTTATACAAATTCCATTATCATATGCCCATTTTGTCATCTCAATGGCTATAAATGCAGATCCATTATCACACACCAAAGAGACTGGGGTTCTAAATCTGGTACAAATGTTCTCCTCCAAGAAATTGATCACTTCTAACCTGCATTATTTGGTGGCTACAAATTTAGTCCACCTTGTATAATAATCTATGGTAATTAGGATGTACTTGTGACATTTTAATGAATTAAGATTGATTACCCCTACAAATTCTAACCTCCATTGTGTAAATGGTTTATCAACCATGACTAGTTATAAAGGCATTACTACCTTAAGCTCTTGAGTGCTAAATATTTAGTAGGAGTAACATTCCCTCATGTGCTTGTGAGCATCTTTGAAAATATTTGGCTAATAATATCCATCTCTAAGAATATTATGGGTCATTATCTTCCCAAATGGGTGTCCATTGCCAAAATTCTCATAGAAGGTGCTCATGATTTGGGTAGGTTCCTCTTTTGAGACACATCTCAAGTAAACCCCCTCAAATTTATTCCTATATAAAACCCCATATTTGATCAAATAATGGGTTGCCTTGAGCCTCAGGGCCCTTTTTCATTCCCTTGTTAGTCCTACAAGATAAGTAACATTAATTATTAAATGAATGATGAAATCATACCACTCACTAGCTTGAATGTTTTATCAATCAACTTCCATAATAATTAGCTTAGGGATGGTATTATAAATCATTTAGATCAATCCTTGGAACCTTACTATTTTTTCCATTTTTATTTTTATGTCACATTTTTTGCAAAACTAACATCCATTTACCTCTACATTTTCTAAGTTCATTATGGCTCAGCATGAGATTTACGGCAGGGTTAGGTAGAATAACACACACCTTATTTATAAGGATATAGTGCCTAAATTTCTTCACTACCTTAGCTAATGCATATGTTTGTTTATCAATCAGTTAATAATTCAATTTAGCATTCTTAAAGTTAGTACTCATGAAAGCTATTACGTGATCACACCCATCAACCTTATGAGTTAAAATTGTAGCCATAGCATGGTAAGATGCAAAAGAATAGAGATAGATGTCCTTTAAAAAGTTAGGAATTATCAGTACTAGAGCTTGGATAATTACTTATTTAATGTCATTAAATGCCTTCCTAGATTCTTCATTCCAAGTGACCTTGGCATCCTTCTTTAGCATATCATTCAATGACTTGAAAATATCTATAAAGCTAGAAATGAACCTTCTTACAAATTTTATCTTATAAAAAAATTATTTTATCTCTTTCCTACTATTTGGAGGCTCTATCTTAGATATAGTTTCCACTCTCTCAAGATCTATTGAGGTCACATCTTTAGTTATGACATGACCCAAAAAATTTCCTTCAGTAACACAAAATATTCTTTTCTTTGGGTTTAGGGAGATTCCATACCTTTTGCATCTCTCAAAAACTTTTTGTAGATGCATAAATTGATATTCCCCATTTTTGGAAAAAAATAGTTAGATCATCCATATATATATAATGATACACTTACCAATAAGATGTTGGAAGGCATGGTCCATGGACCTTTAAAAAGTAGCTCCTACATTGATTAATCCAAAAATCATTCTCTTGTAGGCAAATGTCTCCCACTAGGTGGTGAAAGATATCTTCATCTTATCTTCCCTATCAACCAACACCTAATTATATCCTTAAAAACCATCAAGAAAAGACATCATAACTAATCCTAAAATAACTTGTATCACATGGTTGAGAGAGGGATGAGGATAGTTATCCTTTCAAAATGCTTTATTTAAATTTATAAAGTCAATCCATAGCCTAATCTCACCATTCTTCTTCCTAGCTAACACCAAATTAGCCACCCAAGTAGAATTCCTGATAGAAAACACAATTATAGCATCTAGTAATCTCTTAACCTCTTTGAAGATCATTGGTTCTAAGATATGATTCATAGGCCTTTACTTTTGCCTAAAGGTTTTACAACTTTCTTTAAGGGGTATTGTATGGGTGATGACTCTTAGACCAAAGATATTCAAGTCATCATAAGACCAAGCTATGACATCCTTATACTTGGTTAATAACTCTTTAGCCTTGTTATCAATGTTGGTGCATGATTTTTCAACATTTACCAGATAGGGTTGATCTTGGGGGCTAAGATCAAAAATATTTTAGTCCTTCCCACTTACCTTAGGAACTTTAGAAATATCAATCAACTTGTCTTGATCAAATAATCCCTCTAAGGCAATCATGCCTTTGGGAATATTATTATCATTCAATTGAATGAATTTACCATCAAAATTTCTTTCTCTAAGTACATTTTCATCAGTCTCATAAATGATGTGAATCTCAAATTCTCTATAATTAGTCATGAAATATAATATTTATTGATCATCACTAAAGACCTAAAAATGATTCACATTATCAGGGACTAAAGGGTAAGGTACCAACTCAATATTAAAATTGGGAGAATCTTGGTTGGGCATGAGGTTGGTTACAATAGATGCCAACTCATTAGTATCTTGATTCTCTTCTCTAAGGATGAAGACAATGCTAAAAGCATTAAAAGACCTAATTATATCCTAGAAACCTGAACATAAACCTCTTAAGGTATGAAATTTTGCAATGATATTTGCTTCTCACTTAGTTAACTACTAGTTCTAAATCACCATAGACTAGTAATTCTTTTACCTTATTTTTTATATAAAATTATAAACCTAGGATAAGGGCCTCATATTCACCAAGTTTATTGGTGCAAGGGAATTAGGGTCTATAGGAAGCATGGTATTTCTTACCTATAGAGTCAATAAGGACAATGCCAACCCTAGATCTAGACTTACACCTAAAACCATAAAAATGTAGCTTTCATAGCCTAGGAATAACATGAATACTCTTACAATCACATAAATTTGTAGTCTCTAGGGTGAAAACCCTTAAGTTTGAGTTAATTATGTTGACCTTTTCATTAATAACATTATACTCGATGATCATATGCTTCATCCTCAACTCTCTCTCAAACCTGATCTAGTTTGGAACTACTTTTCAAGATAGCCATAAATGTGAACAATCCATGGACATGCACCCATTAAGAGCTTTGGTCCATTACCTACTTAACAAGATTCTATAAACATCATGAATGTTAAAAAATTGGATATCAATAAACTAATGTACTTTACGCTTAGAGACCAATTGCATATGAACATTTAATAATTCCCCAATTACTTTGACTCTAGATTTATCAAATTGAGTTAAGAATCTATCAAAGTTAATAGGTGTCAAGACAAGTTTTTTGTAAATACATGTTGGCATGATATTGGTAGATGGACCAAAATCTAATAAAAAATTGTGAAAATTCTTATCAAACATCTTGATTATGAGTAGAAAAGGAGGAGACTCTGCCTTAGCTTTATGCATAGTCACATTAGCATTGTCATTCTTGGGTGGTCTATTGGATTTCTTTGATAATGATTCAGTAAGATGTCCCTTATTCTTTGATCTATGTCAATTCATCAAATTTGATGTTATATTTTATCTTCTTCATATCTTAAAAAATATTATAATTAATCTTGTTTGAATAATTAGGAACATTCACATTAGGCTTAGAGGTACTCCCTTTGGGTGGTTCTGGATCATTGCATGAATAAGTGTCTAGAGGAGTTTTAAAGTTATTTGGAGGCATTGAGGTAGTCAAGGGCTGCCTCTGATCTCTATTCCTCAAAGGATAAGTCTTCTTCAAGAATTGTTGGAAGGCCTATATTTCCTTAGGGACATCATCAAGTTTATTTTCCTCTTGAAAAGTGAAATCAAATATCTCCACCATGAAAGTTTGATCAATAGGCTTGGATCTTGAAGAACCTGCACCACTTTCCTTGTTAGGGACAATTTCAAATGTGTCCAACTCTTATTGGAAAGATTCAAATGCCTTACAAAACTATATTCAATCAATCTCTCCATGTTTGGTTGTACAATGGACTTTATAATAATCAAGCAAAGTAATATCAATAAGATTAATGTCCATAGTCCTCTTTATAGAGGATTATTCATTATTATTATTATTGTGGAAACTATCACTCTAAAATCTATTATTTGGCCTATTAAAATTTTGGAATGAGAAGTTCCTACTAGAGCTTTCTTCAATATTGCCAACTTGTTCTTATTGTTGAAGGAAATTAGTGTTTAACTTTTGGACCATTTTAAGTATATACTCATTCTCATTCTTGGGAGTTTTAGAATTGTGTACCTAGTTATTGTTAGCATAAAAAACTAGTAATAAATCTCTTTGATCATTTGATTGAATACATTATTAGCAGGATGACTTAACAATCCTAAATTCTAATTCAGGGCAGCTGACTCAAAGACAATTGATTCAACTTTGGGAGTTGATTCAAGGATAGAATATTCTAGTTGTTTTTGGGGAAGATGTTTAGAATGGGCATATATGGGTTGATATATGGGATAGAGTATGACATTTATCCCTAGGGTTGTATCTGATCATTAGTGATCACTACTTTAGAATAAGCTATAGCTAATGAAGTTATAGATGGAAGAGATCTTTTTAAAAATACAAAATTCATATGAATTAATGTATCCTTATAGATGTCTAAAGGTAAGACATAATTAGGTTTATAAGGTTCTATGGTCATGTTATATATTTTCTAGAATCTAGCATTAAAGGACCTTATGGGCTCATTTGGATCCCTCTTAATGGTGGTGAACTGGTGGTATATGACATATAGACTAATAATTTTGCCAAATTGGTCTATGAAAACATTAGTGAAACCATCCCAACTAGTAATATAATTGTCAATCAAATTGAGAAACCATTCATATGTAATATATTTAAAAATAAAGGGGAAAAATCTATATGGTACATCTTCATGTATGACATTTAGCAACCTTAAAATATATTTAAAATATTTAATATGCTCTTCAGTAGTTATAATACCAATTGGAATAAATGTTGGAAAGTATTTTTTAGGGTTACATGCGAGATCATTTACCACACATAGCACATTGAATGAAGAATCTCCTAACCAAGCCATACCTAGATGAATTTTGAGGGCAAAGGTACCTTAAAGAGGTGAGGTTGGAAAATATTTGGAACATCTATGTCTATGTTTATCTTGCTTGGTTTTCCTATGGGCTTCAAGCTTAAGCAAAGGTTCTCTTGTAGCTGAATGTGATCTTGTTTGAATCCTAGGCAATTCTAGCTTGAAGATTGAAGATCATATTTGAAATATGATGTATCAAGTTAATCTTTATGAAGAACAAGGATTAAACTTACACATTAAGCTCATTTTTCAAAGATTTTATAAATAATAGTAAAGGATGTGAAAATTTGACTAATCTATCTCAAAGATGTGTTTAATTACATAAATATGATCTATATGTATAAGTATAAGCTCAAATAAACTCATATCTATGAAATATATGCCAACCTCTAATCAAACCCAACTATTCTAACCTCAAATACTATGGGTCTTCAAATCTTAAGCTATATTTACCAAAACTGAGCATCAAACTTCAAATAACTTTGATCTTTGTCTAAAGGAAGAATAAAGATATGTTAAAGATATAAAAAATCATTGATATTTATGATTTTAAGTAAATAATTATGCAAAAATGCAAAGATAACACTGATCTTAGATAACAGATAACAGAGAAGGAACATCTAGTTAAGGATGCCAATCAAGCAATGGAAATTGAAGATCAAGTAAAGGATGATCTTATCCATAATGAAAGCCCTGTTGAAACTAAGGAATAGAAATGAATGGAAAGGGAGGATCATATGGAAAAGGATGAAGAAAATCCAAAATATTTGAGTGATATAGGGTAAAATGACGGGAGGCACCCCTTTATGACCTCAGCCAAATGCAAAGCAGATGCTCCTTCAATTTGACTCATGGATGTATAAGGAGATAATGAGCCTCAAGAAGAAAATGGAAATATTGGAATGGAATCAGGAAGCAGATCAGAATAAAATCAATAATATGGAAAATTAGATAAGGGATATCCCTATCAAACTTGAAGACTATGAGAACAATCTAAGGGAAATCATTAAGGAAAGTAGAATGAAGATGGAGGAGGTAACCTCTAGCATATGTGAAGCTACTGTAAACATTGGAAAATGAGCAAATGAGGAAATTAAATCCTTGGAGGAGCCTAGCAATAGAACTAGATAGAGCTCAAGGAAGAAGACAATGCAAGAGGGTGCTATGGCAATGGCTATATCTTTACAGGACACTGCTGTGATTGGAAAGGAAGTGGTAAATATGATTTTGGAATTAGAAGAGTAGGATCTTTGAGTTCTTTCTATCCTGGTTCTTTAAGTTGGATGTAATAACTGGTTCCATTTTTTGGTTTTTTTTCTTATCAAAATCAAGTTTCTAGGTCTTTGTAAAACCTAGGGTCTGTCTATTGATGTTCTTGAATGGTGGTTTCAGGTCCCTGTAAAACCTATTTTTTATACTTCTTAGAAGTAGGTTATAGGTTTCACCTGTGGACTTTATTTTTATATCCTTCATCATTTGTTTCAAGGTTTCGGGGTCCCTTCAAAACCTATTTTTACCTTAATCTAAAACACTGATCTTAGATCAAAATAGACTAAGATTAACAAAGATCCAACTAACTCACAAATAGGCCCTCCTTCTACCACCAACAAGACTTGTTGATGCCTCTAGATGTACCACAAGTGTCCTAAGTGTTCAAAGAATAATTCTTATTTTAAAATTCTAGGAATTCAAAGCATGAGTACTAGGTTTTGGCAACTTACATTACCTGTGATGAAATAGAGTTAGAGTGATGTGTAATGTGTTCCACAAAATTTATATTAATTGGTGGTTGGGAGCCACCATGGACCAAATCTTTGCCAAGTATAAGTATCTATGCTAATACTAGTGAATTATGATGGAATTTTAATCTATAGACTAAATTAAATGGATATTTATAATTAAATTTAAACTAAAGTGATATAGCTAAAAAAAGCAAAAGAGAAGGGTAAGGCAGAAAGAGAATAAGTGATTACTGATCTTAGCCTCAAACATTAAGACAAAGTTCCAATTTCAATTGAGTATACATTTACCCAACATATAGTGAAAAATAACTTAAGCTCAAATCTCACTACACACTAGGCAAACCTCGAAGGATGATATAAAGAATTACAAGTAAGAAATGGGATTTACTTTAAATATTTTCTACCACACTCAAATAGTATTAACACATCTGAATATAGAATAAATAAAATGAAACAAATTTAATATCCTTCAACTAATCTAGCATAATCACAAATTATCAACCCTATAATTAAACATGCAACTCAAAATTCATAGAAACTAATGAAATTGAAGACTTAAGACTAGAAATTGAGAGAAAAGTATGTAACAATTGACACAAATAAACTTGGATAATCTTTTTAGAAATCCTTGATTATATTAAATGCTCAAAGTATAAAAAAAAATTCTTCAAAATTATCTCTATTTACAAGATTTTAATACTACCTTTTATAGAAGGACCAGGTAGTATACTAGTCAGTTACAAGACATAAATGTACAAAATATAAGGATAGTTATCTTTTTTCAAAAATTTATACAATACACTTGCTTTTCCAAACTAAACTGACCTAGAGGAAACCTGCTAACAAACTAGCATTTTCCTTTAAAAAATAATATTCTTTTTTAAAATATTATAGTGTTTTTACAATATAGAATATTAACTAATTGGTGGGCCCATTACCAAAGGACTTCCTTGTTGGTTTTGTAGAAGATCCATAGATCTTTGATGTTATTCCTTGACAAGCTCCAAATCCAGAGCTGGATTTAAGAGACAAACATCTTCTTTGTCAGATAATTCCTAAAAGTCTCTATCATCCCTTGCCATATATTCCTTGATGCTTTTGACTTCTATAATATTTTCTTCAATAGTGAAGATCATGCCCATAGTTTTGTTATTGTCACTACTTGATTGACCCTAGCATTTGGCCCCTACTTATTGAATCACCTCAATGACTCTATGCTTATATTCCTCATCATCAATAATTCTTAAGGCTATAGAATTTATAGGATTATCCAACATGGTACTAAGGAGTCACTTAATCTTAGTAATCAAATCTTCATCATCCCTTAGGAGTCTATCCAACCCTACTAACCAAGTAATTAAGCTTTAGATCTTATCCACCACTATCCTTAATATAACATTTAAATGGGCTAGGATAATGGTTTTGAATTTAGGAATTTTATTCCTAATTAATATATTGATGAGATCCCTTACTTTAGCCTTTACATCTTACCGCTTTGTCACCAATCCTTTATGTACCTCACTTTGATGGCTCAATGCATCTTGTCTTATCACCATTGATTTTAAGGATTTAAACATATCAAAAAAGGATGCTTCAAACATATGTGTTATAACCTTAGTAAATGATAAGATAGCCAAGGTCTCTAAATTATCCTTGTCCCTTTCCAAGTAATGTATCCTTTATTTCATCCCCTTGATGCCAACTCTAACTTGAGCTAAATGAGCCTTAGCTAGGATTTTAACATCCTCTTCATGGATGGGGAATTCACTAGGTTATTATCCCTAAACTAGAGTTAAGCCTATAAATGGATCAACCCTTTGAATGTGAATGCTTCAATCCCCACCATGTCCTTTCTTGTTATTACCCTCTCTAATCCAGCTATCTTTAGATTGAATTATTTAGTAGTAGCTGATTCAATAAACTTTGGAGATTCAATAGCCTCCATTTGGGTACTACTTGATGCACTTGGAGCATCCATCTACTTGTTATGTATCCCTATAGTGGAAACTATTCTTATTTATTCTTACTCCTTTAACAAAGCCCTTATGCATGGATTGATATCATCATGTACATCAATTTTAATAGCTTGGGTCAAGGCCTATGTGTCAAGGTGTGGAGCTAAAAGCTACACTAGATGAGCAAAATTCAAGGTTGCTGGAGTTACACAGTCACTGACATTGGTCAGGGTTGATCAACGTCGGTCAGGTGTCAACTGGGATCTATGAGCATCAGTTATAGATTAGTTGATATCGGTCATATGCAGGAAAATAGGGACCAATGTCAGTCACCTGTGCATTCCAAAATTCTATTTTCATGGGATGAATGGATTGTTTGCATGATAAGTTGAAATGTTGATTATAAGTTTGCATTTCTATTTTTGGCAAGACTGATTTAGACCTTTGATTAAGAGGTGTATCTAATGGTGGATAATGCATAGCTCATGATCCCTAATTCCTTATAATAGGGATAGATCTTCATAGCTTGTATGATGTAGAAATCAATTGAAGTAGCTGAATTGTGTTTGTAATTGTGAGAGAACTCTTGAGGGAAAGAGATTTGTACATATGAGAGGTGTGGAAGAAAGAGATATTTCTTCAATTGTATTTCCTTTTGGAAGAGTTTAATACAAGTTTTCATTGTTTCTTATATCTCATGTTCTTTGTTGATTCTAGTTTCTAGTTACTTATTACTTATGATTAATTCCATGTTTAGTTGCTTACACAATAGTAATCAATTGTTCTTGTTAGATCTTGACAAGTGGTATAAGAGCCAGGTTACTAGTTCACCAAGTGATACCAACTGACAAGTGGTATTAGAGTTTGGGTTCACTAACAGGTGATTCAGATTTGTTTAGTGTGTTTTGATTACAGGTCACTCATAGGGGTTTCTATTTAAGTGGGAGTAAAGTAATGGGAGAAGAAAGTAAAATAAGAATAGAGAAGTTTAATGGCAAGAACTATCAATTATGGAGGATGTAGATAGAAGATTATCTATATCAAAAAGATCTATACTTACCATTGGGTGGAGTTTCAAGCAAGCCCATAGATATGGAAGATGAAGAATGGAATGTTTTTGATAGAAAGGCTCTGGGATCTATAAGGTTGAGCCTGGCATCTTCTGTGATTTCCAACTTGTCACAGGCAAAGTCAATGGTAGAGTTAATGGATACTTTAGCAAATTTATATGAAAAGCCCTCAGCTTCAAATAAGGTATATCTTATAAAGCAATTATTTAATTTGCATATGCAGGAAGGTGGATCTATATCTAGTCATCTTAATGATTTCCATGTAATAGTAAATTAGTTAAATTCAGTCAAAATAGTGTTTGATGATGAAATTATGGCTCTCTTAATTTTATGCTCTTTACTAGAAAGTTGGCATAGTTTGGTAATGGCAGTTAGTAATACTACATCTGCTACAAATATCTTGAAAGTAGATGATGTTGTTAGTGTAATTTTGAATGAAGAAATTCATAGGAAAAGCACAGAGGAGACATTAGGTAATGCTTTAAGTATTGAAAGTAGGGGAAGGCAAAAAGAGAGGCGCAAACAAGGGAGATCAAGGTCTAAGTCAAAGATGAGCAATAGATCCAAATCTAGAAATGGAAAAAGAAAGATAACCTGCTAGAATTATGGAAAGAAAGAGCATGTAAAGAAAGATTGTTGGTTGAAGGTTAGAGAAGACTATCAGCATGAAGGTAATGAAGAAGCAAAAGGTGTAGGTATTATTGCACAAGGTGATTTTACACTTACTTTGGATAATAGAATAGAATCTTGGGTTGTAGATTCTGGTGCTTCTTTCCATGCTACCCCAAATAGAGAATATTTCAATAATTATGTCCAGGGAGATTTTGGAAAAGTCTATTTAGGGGATGATGAGCCTTGTAAAATTGTTGGCAAAGGAAAAGTGTAGCTGAAATTGTAGAATGGCAACACATGGGTGTTGAAAGATGTCATGCATGTACCCATCCTGAAGAGGAATCTAATTTTTATAGGAAAGCTAGGGGATGAGGGTTGCACAGTAACTCTCACAATTGAATCTTGGAAGGTTACCAAGGGTGCACTTGTATTAGCCAGTGGTAAGAGAGTAGGTACTCTCTATTTATGCAATTGTATTACTAATTATTCTCTTTCTGTATTATCTACTTTAGATGTAGATGCAAAGTTGTGGCATTGTAGGCTCAGCCACATGAGTGAGAAAGGAATGAAAGTTCTTAAGTCAAAAGGTAAGCTTTCAGATTTGAAAAGCATAGATCTATATTTCTGTGAGCATTGTATTTTTAGAAAATAGAAGAGAGTGAGATTTTTCAAGACTTGGTCAATAAAAAGGAAGCACAAGTTGGAGCTTGTTCACACAGATGTGTGGGGACCAGCTTAGGTAGCTTTTATTAGAGGATCATAGTATTATGTTACTTTCATTGATGATGCTACAAGAAAGGTATGGGTCTATTGCATAAAGAAGAAATATGATGTTTTTGACACTTTTAGAAATTGAAAAGCTTTGGTTGAGAATGAAACAGGTTTGAGATTGAAGTGCCTTAGATCTGACAATGGTGGTGAGTACTACAGCAATAAGTTTAAAAGTTACTATTCTATGTATGAAATACATAGGGAAAGGATGGTTCCAAGGACACCTCATCAAAATGGAGTTTTTGAAAGGATGAACATAATAATAATGGAGTGTATATGGAGTATGAGGTTACATGCTAGTTTGCCCTTACATTTTTGTGCAGACGCTGTAGATACTATGGTTTACCTGATTAATAGAGGACCCTCTACTGCTCTGGATGGTGGAATTCCAGAAGAGGCTTGGATAGGTAAAAAGGTATATATTTCATTTCTTAGGGTTTTTGGTTTTGAAGCTTTTGTGCACATTGATAAGGAAAATAGAAAGAAGCTGGATGCTAAGTCTATTAGGTGCACTTTTATTGGTTATGGCTCTAGAGATTTTGGATTCTGGATGTGTAATCTAGGAACTAACAAAATTATTAGAAGTCGTGATGTTGTTTTTAATGAGAAGGTGATGTATAGTGATCAACTCAAGAAGTTGAAGGATTTTGAGCAGGGCAATGGAGATTTGGATGAGATTGTGATCCAAAATGAGCTCACGAGAAATCACTTCCAGAAAAACATAGACACCGATGTCAGTCAGGTAGGAACTGATGTCAGTTAGATAGGTCAGACAGTAACCAATGTTGATCAGACAGAGACCGATGTTGGTTAGACAAAAATTGATGTCGATCGGGTGGAACTGATGTCGGTCAGGTACAGGCCTGGAGATGATTGAGATCAGTCACTGATAGAGAATTTGGGTAGACAACAAGCAATGGATGAGTCTCAAACACCTGAGAAGAGGTTAAAAAGGGTAAGTAAACCTCCAATTTGATATTCCCCTTTATTATTCTATTATTGCTCACTGATAGTGGAGAACCAAAGAGTTTTGATGAAGTAATGTAGGTAGAAACCCATAAACAATGGGAGCTTGGCATGAATGAGGAGATTGATTCCATGAAAGAGAACCAAACGTGGGATTTGGTTCAGTTGCCAGTAGGTAAGAGAGCACTAAAAAACAAATGGGTTTACAGGTTAAAGGAAGGTGAGAATGGATAGATGAGACATAAGGCCAGGTTGGTAGTTAAGGGATTTGCACAAAAACTAGGTATTGATTTTGGTGAAATTTTTTCTCTTGTAGTAAAAATGACTTCTATTCAGACTGTATTGTCTTTAGTTTCTATTGAGGATTTGCATATTGAGCAGCTTGATGTTAAGATAGCATTTCTTCATGGAGATTTAGATGAAGAAATATATATGGATTAGCCAGAAGGTTTTGAGGTCAAAGGTAAGGAGAAGCTTGTGTGAAGGTTGAAGAAAAGCTTATATGGTCTTAAGCAAGCTCTTAGACAATGGTATTTGAAGTTTGACAGGTTTATGACTGAGCATGGCTACAGTAGATGTCAATCTGATCATTATGTTTATTTTAAGAGATTGGATAATGTTAGATATATTATCTTGTTACTATATGTAGATCATATGCTTGTTGCAGGTTCACACATGCAGGATATTTTTGAGCTTAAGGTAAAATTAGCTCACACATTTGCCATGAAGGATTTGGGAGTAGTAAAGAAAATCTTTGGCATGAGTATTAAGAGAGACAGGAAAAATCATAGGTTGATTTTGTCTCAAGAGAATTATGTGAACAAGGTGTTGGAGAGGTTTAATATGCAGGATGTAAAATCAGTAGGCACACCTATGGCTAGACACTTCAAGCTGAGCAAAGATCAGTGTCCTAATTCACATGATGAGGTAGAGTACATGAGTAGAGTTCCATATGCTTCCATAGTTTGGAGCTTAATGTATGCAATGGTATGTACTAGACCTGATATAGCCCAAGCAGTGGGAGTTGTCAATAAGTTTATGGCCAATCCAGGGAAGGAACACTGGAAAGTAGTTCAGTGGATTCTCAGATATCTAAGAGGGACCAGCAATAGGCATTTGTGCTATGGAGGGTCAATTACTTCTCTACATGGATATGTAGATGCGAATATGGCAGGTGACTTAAATGGTAGGAGAAGCACCACATGTTATGTGTTCACTATTGGTGGAATGACAGTTAGCTAGATTTCAAAGTTGCAGAAGGTTGTTGCCTTATTTACTACAAAGGAAGAATACATTGTAGTCACAGAGGCTAGCAAGGAGATGATATGGATGACACAGTTCATGGAAGAGTTGGGAAAGGAGCAAGAGATTTGTAGATTATATAGTGATAGTCAAAGTGCAATTCATTTGGCTAAGAACTCGGCCTTTCATTCAAGAACCAAACATATATAGCTTAGGTACCACTTCATTAGACAGGTATTGGAGGATGGTGAGTTGAAGCTAGAAAAAATCCATATAGATAAGAACCCTACTGATATGTTAACAAAGCCAGTAACAAAGGAGAATTTGAATCTTCATTCAACTTTTGTTGGTCTTCAAGATTGAGCTTGAAGATGGAAAAGCTAGAAGATGTTGTTGTACAGGTATAGGTGCAGTTGTTTATCTCCAAGTGGGAGATTGTTAAGGTGTGGAGCTAAAAGCTACACTAGATGAGTGAAATGCAAGGTTGTTGGAGTTACACAGTTGCCAACATCGGTAAGGGTTGATTGACATCGGTCAGATGTTGACTGGGATATATTAGCATCAGTTATAGATCAGCTGATGTTGGTCATATGCTGGCAAATAGGGACCGACATCGATCACCTGTGCGTTCCAAAATTCTATTTTCATGAGATGAAGGGATTGTTTGCATGATAAGTTGAACTGTTGGTTATAAGTCTGCATTTCTATTTTTGGCAGGACTAATTTAGACCTTTAATTAAGAGGTGTATCTAATGGTGGAAAATGCATAGCTCATGATCCCTAATTCTTTATAATAGGGATAGATCTTCATAGCTTGTATGATGTAGAAATCAATTCAAGTAGCTGAATTGTGTTTGTAATTGTGAGAGAGAACTCTTGAGGGAAAGAGATCTATACATCTGAGAGGTATGGAAGAAAGAGAGATTTCTTCAATTGTATTTCCTTCTGGAAGAGTTTAATACAAGTTTTCATTGTTTCTTGTATCTCATGTTATTTGTTGATTCTAGTTTTTAGTTACTTATTACTTCTGATTAATTTTGTGTTTAGTTACTTGCACAACAGTAATCAATTGTTCTTATTAGATCCTGACACCATGAGTTGGAATAAGAGGGGATATCCATTTTTCCATAGATGAACAAATTAGGGATGATTAACCCATGAATGGGGTATTCTTCACTGAATAAGTTAATTTCACTTGTCGGGTGAGTGTAAACCTACTTTGGCCTCTTTTATCTAACCAAGACAATTGCCAATTCTACTTTCTTCTTCCTTAATGGGGGTGCTACTAGAACTAAATCCAAAGCAACCTCTTTTACTCTATCTTTATTAGGTTCTTTTTCTTTCTCCTAGGGTCCTTCAGCTTAATTATCCTCTTCTTAAGTGTCATATGCTTTAGCTAGGACCTTGAGGGCATCTTCCATTATTTAATTTGGTTCCAAGGCAATCATGTCTATGTAATCCACTAGAGACTCTGGTCTTTGAGGTAGGGTTGAGGATGAGGGTCCCTCACCAATTCTCTCTTCTAACTTCTCTTTACCAAGATCTTGTGTAATTTGGGTTTGGGTTTACTACCCTTCCACTTGTGGTTGTTCTTGATGTGGCCTAGAAAGTCCAAGCATCATATGGTATTACATAGGTCCCATTTTCCATATGTCCACTGGTAGATTTTCATCACTAGCTCATTTATGCTCAAGTCTAATGTTATGTCCCTTGAGCCTAGTCAGTACTTCTTTGAACCTATTTACTTTGATATATATGGTGTCATAAACACCGAGTTGATGTACATACACTAGCTTGGGTAATTTATTGGATTTGAAGCGTGTGAAGACCATGCCATTGGGATCCCATATCTTTAGTTCATCAAGTTGTAATTTGAAGGAGTCCTTATGCATGGCCAAATTACTCACCTGATTCCAATTCCATAACATATTCTTGCCAATAGTTAAAGGGAAGGGATGGAGGATGCCTTTCCTATTATCTTTGATTACTCTATCCACACTAATAATAAGTTGGTATGTAATATCTTACTCTGATAGCTTGATGGGAACATAGATAATCAATATGTAAGGTTGAATCAAAAGCACTTTAATTCTAATTACTTTACAATCTAGATGAAACCAGCTATCCCAAATCAACTCCACATATTTCTTGATTAAATGGCTTACCCAGGGCATAGATATCCCTGTGATGGATTATACTAAATTAGGATAGACATAATCATAAATTAAATTCATGTGGTGTCTATATTTTAAAATATGTAGCTTTGAGTAATGGTGGGAAATTGTGAATCTACCCTTAGGTGACCAATTCATGATATGAGGGATCTAGGTGGAGGCTAGTAAGGCATCCAAAAGATATGACATCATGAAAAATTAGGTGTTGGTATTCTTATTTATGGTTTTAATTATTTATATGTATATGATAATCATCTCTCCAATTAGAGGAGTGATCCCTTTCTCTACCATGAAGTAAATTTAGGATACCCAACTCTTATTTACATAAGGGGTTAAAGGGGCTTCAAATATTCTATTCAATAGGTTCATTATTACCCTAACCCCCTCTTTAAATTAGGTAGATGGGATGTTACCAGTAGGGTCTCAAATCACATGACTCCCTTGGAGAAACCATGGCCTAAGGATGGTGTCAAGATCATTGTTTCCAGTCCATTCCTTAATAATGGGTAAACCCACATGGGGTTTTGGAAGCTTATAATAACTTTCAAAGTCTAATGGGGAAATGAATGTAATTATTTTAAAGGTAATTTCATGAATGATCCAACCTTATTCAATCCTATAGTCCTTTAAAATTGGAGTAAAGATGTCAATACAATGAATTATCTCTAGTTTCGTGGTAGCATGTTGAAGACTAGCAATCTAGACTATAACTAGGTCATAGTACCTTCTGGTTATAGTGGTAATATTTTATTCTTCTTTGGTGATGGTTTACATCTCCAAAATAGTCTATAAAGCTCAAAATAATTCCTATTGATAGTTTATAATGTAGTAATGTATAGGTTAGTGTCCTTGAAGACCCTCCCTTCATTGTTTGTAGACAAATATAACTTTGTCTCATCCCTGTATTATTGCCTTTGAGCTACCATGGATTCTACAAATTTACAAATTTTTTATAATTAGATTGAATATGGTCTCTACATTGGTTATTTAATGATCAAATCATAATTAAAATTCTTTTAGATTTATTATATCAATTTTAGTTCACTGAGGGACTTATATGCAATTTTTTAGGGATTTGAAGCTTTAATGATGATAGAAATTCAGACCGAGGCTTATACATGCCTCAAATTTTATTTTGACCTTTTCCTTTACAAATTTACATTTGAAACACAAAATATCTTTAATTTTTTCACTTTGTGCTTGCATGGCACTTATTTAGCATCTACCTAGCACTTTTCACATCATTTTTCATAAATGTCTCTAATCATTAGCTATTATTTTTTGAAATCTACCCTTTGGCTTCATGCCATTAGATTAAGATCCATGGGTTAGCATATGCTATTGGTTATGATTTAGGTCATCACTTATCATTGGTTCCTTTTATTAATGAGCCCCATGGTTGTGCCACTTGTCACCTCCATGTGTTTTTTAAGCTCTGGCATGTTTGTCAATCGTATATTGAATGCATGTCTACCATGTGTCAAGCTCATAGGCTCTTAAAGCTTTGTTGAAAAGCTATCGGTGATTTTTTTCCATTATATCATCCTTCATGATGAAGAGTGAACTGTTAGATCCTTCAAAATACATGAGCTTTAATCAGTACATAGATATTTATGTGGGGACTTAGGCTTAAATACCTTAGGCCAAGGTTTATTTTATGTTTATTAAACATGAAATAAACTTTAGGCTAAGGTGTTTATGCTATGTTTTTTAGGATTTATACAAAAAATAAGGGTCCATAGATAAATATTTTAAGCTAAGGTTTATGTTATATCTAATAAACACAATGCCTATCTTGGGCTAAAATACTTATGTTAAGCTCTTAGAATATGCCCAAAGGGGTCAAAGTGATATAAGGACCAAATTCTATATTTTGAACTAGGGCTTTATTGTATTAATAAACATGATCAAATATTTAGTTAAAAGCATTTGGGCTAAGTTTTATGTCACAAGGACCCTTTTTAAAATAATACTTAGTATAAGTCTCTAGCCTAAGGTTCATGGTATTCAAACAAATGTAATAGGGACCTTAGGATATAGACATAGACTAAATTCATTTTTGCATATGTTTAGACTATGATATCATTTCATTATTTGTAGTTCGAAGATCTCAAGTGTTTGAACATCCTCTGAGGGGTCCCATTAGTATGCAATGTAATTCATGAGTTTTTAATAGCATTTTGGAGTATATCCTAGTCTTGAGTAAAATAATCCATTAGATTAAAATTTATAGCCTCATGGACATCAAATACATCTTCATAAATATTAAACGATATTCACACAAATGTCAAATTTAAGCTCATTAAATTCCTGTATCCTAATGCAAGAGTGCTACATAGAATCTTAATGGGGCTTATTGGGATATCGGACTAAATTCACTCTATCCAATTAAAAATAATGATGAATTAGGAGTTGTATGATTATGATATGATCAGTCACACAACATTAGTTCCTTTTGATATGCAGGACCCTTTGATTTTAAACTTTGAATGTGGGAGTGTCACATGGCAACTCTGTAGGGCCTCCTTAGTCTTTGACTTTTCAATGTTGGCTTTGTTCTATCTAATCAAAAGTTGTGATGAATTGTGAGCTATTGATCATGATCTATATGCTCACACATGATTCATCTAAAGGACTAAGTACTTAGTTGGTAAGGATTTTCCTCACTTTGTTAGATCAAAAGGCATGATGAAGAATGAATTATTGGATCCTACAAAATGCATAATGTTTAAGATAAGACCCTAGATGAATGAAAATTAGGCTAAGGAATTTAGACTAAGGTCTTATTCATGCTAATAAACATGAATGAGGCCTTAGAATTAAAACCTTAGGCTAAATAGGTAATAATAAATGGGACCATGCTAGGAAACTAAAAGGACATTACTAGCATAATATTAGACTCGGTTAGAAATACAAATAAAAAAGGGGAAAATAAAGGGGACTTAAGCATAATTTTTAAGTTAAAATTTGATCATGTTAAAAACATAATCAAGACTTAACATTAAAAAATAGGTTTATGTCCAAAATAAACTTAAAATACTCCTACCAATTTGATCTCACCAATTTCAAATTTAAACTAGTGGTTTATGCCAGGGTTTTAGAAAATGAATATATGAGTAAGGACTCAATAAAACCTACATATTTAAGACATGAAAACCAATTATTAGCAAAATTAGGCAAGATCAAAGAAAAACATAACTCAATAATCTAATGTTATTAAACTGGATTATCTTCAAATTATAATAATGTTTGAAATAAACAATGCTTTTAGGGTTAATTTTTTTAGTATTTTTTTTTCAATTTTATCTAATTAGCTACTAAAAATAAAGTATAAGCAAGGTTATTTAGATTACCTGAAGATATGGATGGTTGGTTATGCACCATAGATCAGGGTTTGTGAGAACTCTTCTTTGGCTAGGGAGGAATGACCTGTAATAAACCACAGTTAAATAAAAATGAAATTAAAATAAATATGACTAGTTTGCTTGGTAGATGCCAAGTCCTGGAAGATACATTCTTCCTTGATGGATGTCAACTCACTATTTTTGATAAAAGATATAAATTATTAGATGAAACTATAAATAAATTAAGATTAAGATTCATAAGTCAACACAAATAAGGGTTTGGTCACACAAGTATCACAAAGGGTTATCAATAAGTTTAGGCTAGGAACTAGACCTAATACACATAAGGTCGGCTAAGATGATGGGATAAGGATTGGATGGATGAGGGATAAATATAATAAAATAAGGATTAAGAATAGATTAGGAAGTTTATGGATTATTAGGATATATTACATATGTCTATGGATAGACAAAAAATAGATAGGAACCTATATAATCAAATATAAAGATGTAAAGGGATAAAATTAAAGGTTTTTTGCAAAAGACATAATCGATAAAGATCCTATAAGATCAACCATGATCTTCTTGGATCATGGTTTATCCTATCATAGTGTACATAATATGAAAAACAAGTTTTTATAAGGATGAAAAAGGTTTAAGGATGAATAGATGTGTCTACAAACTAAGACATGGGATATAAAGGGATCTACAACACATGTTTTAACAAATGTATTAATATAATAACTTATAATGAAGGATTTAAACAAGATTTGAAAAGAGAGATCATAAATGACAAACCAAAAAAAATAACTTACCTGGTCATGATTTTGATCCTTTAATTTTTTGACTTGTCGATAATATTTTGGACTCCAAATGCTATAAATTATGACCTCTGAATGCCTAAAACAAACCTAAAAAGTCTAGGTCCTCCAACCTACATATTTTTAAACTATTTTTGGGATGGTTTGAAATTATTATATGGATCTATGTTGATGTAATATAATCAACATAGATCTAGGGAAGTTGTGATTTACATGCTTGTTTTATGTTGCATGGTTGCCAAATGGTTGGGTTTTCTGTATATGACATGGGGGAGCCAGTTTTTGAGTTGTTATGGATGGGAATAAGTTTTGTTTTTATTTTTTTTTAGGATTTTTGGTTGTTTAAAATATTTTGGGTGGTTAAGGATGTTAAATAGTAATTAATAGGGTTAATTACCATGGTTAAATAGGGGGTATATACATAAAATAAGCATTTAATTTGGACATTTAGTTTCTTATACTTTAAGTTATATTTTATGTGTATACTTTTAGGATGTTTGAGAGTGGTTTTGGACCTCTATGAGTTAATATGAAAAATATATATTTTTGGAGGTTTCCACCATATTTCAGACTTAGCCTATTTCAAGACTTTAGGATTTTAGACTTAGCTTATTTCAAGGTTTTAGGCTATGGTACAGATTTCTAGAATCTACATATGATTATTAAAGTGATAGCATAAAAGATGGTAGAATAGGGCAAGGGTGTTAAATTATGGCATCTACATTAATCTTCAAAATATCTTAAGGGTCCCAATTTTCAAAAAATGGGGGTATGTTAACCTCAATAGTTGTTTTTAACTTCGACAAAAAACTATCCTTCTATGTCAACTTCTGATTCAACTTTTATAAGGTAGTTTTAGGTCATCTTGGGAATAATTTAAAAATAAAAATGCTCATTTTGAACTAAAAATTTACCACATCATATACTTTTTCCACTATAACAAGCTAACCCTTTGTATCAAGTGTTGATTCGGCCTCTATATGGTAATTTTGGGCTACCTTATGATTTGTGTAATAATTAAAATTGCTTTGTTTGACATTAAATTTTATTTTAGGTATATCTTCACCTTTTCATCAATTTTTCATTCTATATTATTAATATATTTCATAATGTTTTGATTTTTTAGTGACATTAAAGTTTATGCCAAAAATTAAAAAAATTCTAAGTCTGGCTATTTTTTTAGGCATGTGTATTTTTAATAATTAGTTTTATATTCTAATGAGATTTATAAATCTCTACATTTTTAATATATTCCAAATTATTTGGACATGTATACATTTTTTTAGTACAAGCCCTCTAAGTTAGAAATCTATTTTTACATTTAAAAAACTAATAGGATTTGTTTTTATAGTCAAAGTGGTAATAAGTTTTACCTTATCCATGGTGTGAGGGTTATTTACTCAATAGACAAGCCATGAAATAACATTATATATGGATTTTATCTTTAACACACCTCAAATTATATAGGTAGCATCTAGTATGTTTATTTTTTGCTAATATGAAACCTCTGGGCCACTTAATTTTGTAGTGCACCGGTAAGTAGTTAACCCCATGAAGTAAATCTCTAGGTACCTCAAATATATTATAGTTTGTTTATGGTAATTATATAATCCTTTGTAGTAAATCCCTTTGGGTTGTGTTCACTATTTACACCTAGGATTAGTATATCAGAGATCCTAGAGATTAAACATACCCATCTTAGTAATTAAAAATAAATATATAATACACTTAGATTTTTACACACTAATGCCATATCTTTATTTAGTTCCAAAATTATTTATCAATTAAAGTATTAGAATACATGTTTAGTTACAATACAAAATTATTGTTTTAGTTTCAATTTATAAACCCTATTTTCAGATTTAGATTTAAATTAAAATAGTGAAATCACATTGAAAAGGTTGTGTTTTTAATAAAACATATATATTAGATACATTTTGATTACTTTGGAAAACAAAATACCTACAACAAGTTTTTGTGCTACACCATGGCTGAAAAAATAGTAATTCTCTCAAGTTTAAACTACTTTAGCTAGAGAGGATAAATTTTTGTTGTGATCCCTATCAAGGGTATTTACCAAATTATATTTAATGAATAAGTTTCACCTTTATATCTTATCAAATAAAAATGAAATTAAAATACCTTTTTGATGAAGTTAGAGGCATCCTTGGTCAGTCAATATCTCCTAAATTGAAGTTTCATTTTAAGGGATTATATAACCTTATAAAGTTTGGACTACCATGGAGGATTTTTTGGACATCATGGTAATCTAAGGGAATACCATTTGTAAAATAAGATCACTAATCTTATTCCACACAATTATCCCCGCATTGAGGACTTCATCACTCAAGTCAAGTGCATGAAGCTTTTACTAGTTGAGACTAGTGAAACCAAGACTGATGAAAAGCTCATTATGACTATTTTTTATAAATTAGGTCATAATTACTTATTATTTGTTTCAAAATACTACACACATAAATATATATGGGATAGGTGTGTGTGTGTGTGTGTGTGTGTGGTATTTTGAAACAAATAATAAATATGACCTAATTTATAAAAAATAGTCATAATGAGCTTTTCATCAGTCTTGGTTTCACTAGTCTCAACTAGTAAAAGCCTATATATATATATATAGGCACTAAATTTTTACAAGTTATGTGAGTAATTTCCAAGAGAACACAAAAAATAATTTTTATTTGGGAAATCTAATCTGAAGATATTAAGATACAAGTATTAGTGGTTAATAATACTAATGAAATGTCATAACCCAACTCTAAAATAGGTAAGGGACCTACCCAAAAAAATGTAAATCAAATCCAAATCCTAAGATCAATTCATCATCTTAGAAAAATCCTTCCCCAAGTCAAAAAAAGGCAAAGGGAAATTAAATGCCAACATCTATCAAGAGTGTTTTAATTGGTGTAAGAAACTAGGTCATGTCAAACAATAATGTTTTAAAAAAAATGACATAATTATAAGTAGAGATGAAAAATTATATTCCTCCTCTAAATATAGGAGAAACCATTTTTGAAACAACATGAACACTTTTATCTGCATGGATTCTATATCCAATAGACTCTCACCATATGGTGCATGATGGATCACTATTTAAAAATATTGACCAATTCTAAAAGATATAATTTGTATGGAAAACTTGAGTCCTCAAATTTTTGAGGGAAAAGTGATAATTAAGATGGAGAATGATTATTAAAAAAACTTATTCATGCTCCATACTTGTATTTGATCCTCCTATCCATATATCATATCACACATTCAGGTGAATGAAAAACTATTTAATTTACACCTACTAATTTTTTAATTGTAAATATAAAATGCAAAACCACTATTATATCCACTAGAAATGTTGATCATCAATCATAATTGCAAAAAATTGAAATCTTGGTTTCCACTCAACCTTCATAAGTCATGATTTTACATGGTAATGACTTGAGAGTAAAACTTATCATGAGTTTAATTAAGATGGAGAATGATTATTAAGAAAAGTTATTCATGCTCCATACTTGTCTTTCATCTCAACTATTACTCATTTCAAGACCTTAATAAACATCACATGGTTATTGGTTAGCCACAAGTATCTTTCAAATATGGTGTTTTTCTAGGTTTCACACTTAGAAAACAACACAGGGATCCATTTACTATAGGTAAATATTTGATAGAAAGTGACACATTATAGTTGGTTCATATTTATCTTATGTCATTTCCCAATGTTTTTTTTATAAACATAAATATGTGCTTTCATTAATTGATAATTTCTCTTGTAGAAATTGCATCTACTTTATGAAAAATAAAAGTGAAGTAATTGAGCACTTCAAAATTTTAAAGGCCTTTAATGAAAACTTATTAGAGATAAAAATTCATCATATTAGAATAGATAATGGAGGATTTTTGTTTTAAAATTAAATTATTGGCTTCTATGAATAGGAAAGCATTCAAATTCAACATATTGTACCCTATGCCCCTTAACAAAATAGTATAGTTAATGCAAAAGCCACACACTAAAGGAAATGTCCAATTTCATGATAAAATAGAAAATATCAACTCCATAGTATTGGGATGATTTAATTTAGTATGAAAAATACATCCATAATCTCACTTCCCACTCAATAGTGTAAAATTTGACTCTCGAAGAAAAATGGTTTGGTGTCAAACTAGATTTCTCTTATTTCTAAATGTTTGGGTGTAATGCATGGGTGCACATTCTGGATGAAAAGTGAAAGGAAATGTAAAGGTAGGGAAATCCTTTTATATTTTTAAACTACTATGAATATATGAATTCAAATTACATTCTTTTTCTAGGAACCACTAAAGTTATTTACTGATGTGATGTATTATCTGATGAATAATTCTAGGTTTTCACACTAGCATCTCTTATAGCTCCTCCTCCATTACCTTATATCAATTTGGACACAATTTTATAAGGTTTATTATGAATAAAAAAAATTATATGACTAAAATTATTATAATTACTATAGTTTATATGATGATCCACATGGGAGGACAACCAACACCTCCATTAGTGCCATAAAATATTCAAAATTACACATACATGACCAACACAACATTTAATATAATAGGTCTAAAAAGTTTATAATGAGGCTAGTACATTAGTATGGGATCCAATATATCCAAGCATGATGAGATTAAAATATTTTTTTGGTGTTGCACATTTGGCATAGTTAGCAATGACACAAGATTTAGCGACTTATCATCAAGATTTTAAGCATCTTAAATGGTAGACAACTATGATAAAATATATTATTTCACTGAAGAATTAAAACATGGGATTTATTTCCTATCTAAAAGGAAGAAAAATAGTGAGATTAAAGTGGTTATACCACACTATGTATGTAGTAGATGGGTCCATTGATAAATACAATTCCTAGCTTATATAAAAAGGTTTTTCACAAGATAAAGGTGTTGATTACCATGAAACCTTTATTCCATTTTCTAATATTAATTACATTAGGATAGTACTCTCTTTGACCATAACATATTGATGTAAATTCCATCATATTGACATCAAAAGTGCCTTATTACATGGATACTTTTAGGAATAAATCTACATGTCCTTGCCTCCCAAGTTTATAATCAATGAGAAATCTATCCTTGTGTGCAAAATTGAAAAAGTCATTGTATGGTTTGAAATAGGGTTCTCAAGCTTGGTATACAGATATTGAGTTTTTTAAAATAACTTTTAGCTTTACATGAATTCCTTATAAGCCATCATTTTAAACAAATAAAGTGGAAAAGAAACACCTAATTTTTAGCCTCTGTGTTAATGATTTAATCATCACATGGAGTTCACCAAGAAGATTCAATATTTGAAATATTTAATAATTAATTATTTTTAGATGATGGGCTTAGGATTTTTACATTTTTTCCTTGGTCTTCATATTTCATATTCAAATAAATGATTTTTTAAAAATCAATCATGGTCAATACATACTCAATCACTTTAACATGAAAAACTACAAGTCTACACCTACTCCTTATCAATCTGGAGTTAATATTTCTAAAAATCATTATTCTCCTTCAATTGATGGTACATTATACATGATTTTTTGGGAATTATTTTTTACTTGACTCATACTTGTCTAAATATTTCATTTATTATGAACTTGGTATCAAGTTATTGTCGAACCCCTATAAAATCCATTGGAAAGTTACAAAATGTATTCTAAGGTATATTTATGGCACTAATAACTATGGAATTGAGTACAAGTTATGATTAAAATCCTTTATTTTTATTTACACTTATAGTGTGAGCACAAAAAGTGTTAATTACAGTGATAGTGATTTGGTAGGATATCTAGATGATTGTATTTCAACTACAAGATACATCTATCATCTTGGGAAGGTCCTATGACTTGGTATTGTAAAAATAAAAATAGTATTAATTTATATACTATAGAATATGATTATAGTATATTTATTTCTAATAGCCATGATTTATTTTATATTCAACACTTGGTTTCTAAATTTTCATTTACACATACCATCACACTTTGATTTCGTCTGATAATAAAAGTGTTATCCATATTTCTATCAACCTAGTAGAGGACTGATGCAAAAATAAAATTGAGATCCACATGAATTAATTCATAAATTGATATAAAAAATGTTTTTTATTTTAATTTTTTTGAATAGATGATTATGTTATAGACATATTCATGAAACCTTTACTTGAGGCCCAATTTATTCAACTTAGGCAACTTTTGACAATAAAAAAGGGTGTCATCAAGGGGGGATAGTTTAATGATTTTCCCATCATTCCATACATTTAAGTGCATATTAATATGTGATTCTAGTGTATTTAATTACTCACAAAATATTTTCTAGTTTTAATATTCATTGTAATACAATTCATGGGTAATCACTAATTGATGATAATTATCCACAAACTATTATTAAAGAAGAATATCAATCATGTTATTGACTTGATTGACTTCTAATATTAATAATAAATTATTATCTTAATAAGACTTATTATAAAATTTAAATGCTTTAAAAACCCTATTACTATCCTCTTTATTATCTATATAAAAGCATATAAAACTAGTGATTGATGCAATTCATTGTGGAAGATAGTTATTATTATTCTAGAAATTTAGGCCAAAATATTTTGATCTAAATAAGTATTAATACTACCTATGTTAAATATAGATGTATTTTTTTAATTTAAATCTCTCATTTTTTTATATTATTTCATGTATCATGGGTGTATGTCATGTTACGTACATTGATTTCCTGAAGTTTTGTAATCTTAGAATTGGTGCATTTCATGCCACCTATGTAAGGGATAAGAATCAAATGCTCTAGATAATTTGAATGACATGTAGTTTCCCCTCTTTTAAACAATGATTTTTATTTTATTATTATTATTATTATTATTATTATTATTATTATTATTGTTATTATTATTATTATTATTATTATTATTATTATTATTATTATTATTATGTAATACGTTATTCTTAGTCAAATTTGATTTATTAATTTCCTTTATCATAAATATAGTTTGTTGTTTCACATGCACTTCTTTTTGTAACCTTTGATTTTGTAATTTTTCTTGTTTTCACCTTTATTTTTCCAGTTGTTCCTTTTTACATTTTAATTTTATAATTTTTATAATTATACCTTTTCCTTTTATGAATTTCCTTATTTAACCTTTCATTTTCTATATGTTCTTTATGTAATTGTTCCTTAGACAATGTATTCATAGTTTTAGTAGGTTTCTTATTGGAAGGTGTGCTTGAATATGGTGTATGTTTAATGGATGTTTTTAAAATAGGATAATGACATTTGATAATATATTTTTTTATTGTTTACTTCAAATCCCAATAGTTATCCATATGATGTTCATGAATTATATAATAAGATAAATAGTATTCAGATGTTTGAATAGGATGCCTAGGACGCAAGGTGATCAGTTTATTTATAAGCATGCACCTTAGAGTTTCAATTTGAGTCCTTTTAACCTTAAAAAAACTTTTTGAACCATAGTTATAGATGTATTATGTTTTAACCCCATACTTGAGATGAAATATTTTGATGCACAAAACCCTTAAATGGAAAGTAAAGATGTAATTGACACTAGCATACTCAATATTCATTATATGTGTAATCTTATCCCAACATGATGTAACTATCATCAACCCAAGTTTCACCCCTTTGAAGGAGATTGTTCAATTCTACTTCAAACTTGGACTAACATGGGATTAGATTAAATATTATGGGTTACCTATAGCTAGACCAAACCTATAGCTTATGGGTATATCTCCCCTAATATAACAACTTAAACGCTTCTTATAATACCTGAATATATTATGATGAAAAGGGTTAAGATTAAAACTTGAAAGTAAGACTTATATTAGGGGTGGTGATGCACCAACATTCACTTATCCTCTCTTGAATGATCTTTAAACACACTTATGAATCCAATGGAAGATAAACAACTAAATAAGATTCTTGACACAGTCTTAAAAATGAATATTTCATATGGAGGTTAGGTAAAAATTATATAACTTGAAGGTAAAATAATGTAGGTCTGCATGAGACACTACCAATCAACTCACTCTTCAACACCAATACTACCTATCAACACTTCATATGAATTGCATAGGATGACAGTTTGAAATTAGGTGAAAGGGAGGACCTATAAAAGAAGATAAAACTCATAATTTTTACAAATCAATAATCATAACACACACTAATACCCATATATAAATATACAACTATTCTTTCCTTATTGATTCAAGATGCAATATATAATTTTGATAGAGCTTTGCCATACCCAATCGAGGGATGAAAACAAAGGGATTAATTATTTCATATATAGAGTTATAAATGAGAGAGATAAAGGAATATAGGCATAAAATATCTCATGAAGAGGCCATAATGGTCATGCAGTAGTTACAGTAGTCTCTATTACTCTCATATGCATAGATTGAGTGGATAGGTGTCTTAAATGGGCTCTTTAGAGCATTGATGTCTAAATTTAGTAAATTTTAACCCATTAAGAGTATATATATGAAAATTTATACAATTATCTCTCCCTTAAATAACTACCAATATTGAAAGTGGTTTAATTGAGCTTCTTCTATGAGGCATTAAGTGGTTGTCCAAACCCTACAAATTGATTTGATGAGTAAACTACCCAGAATATTCATAATGCTAAAAAATATGGTGTCTAATTCCCTCAAGGGTAATTTAAAGATGTCTTGAGGTGGGTTTTTAACTACAATATTTCCTTCTTCACCCATTAACACTTCCATCTTGTAGGTTAAGTGAGCCTCATGAGTTAGTAGCCCAGTTTTCTATCCATCCACAATTTGGATGATTGTGATAATTGAAATAGAACTTAAATCAATATGAGTAAAATTAAATCACACCTAAACCAACCCTTTAGATCAGTATTTAGACCCTTCAAACATCTCACCCTTGCAAACTTACCCTTATTTCATGATTAGGCCATCTAGAGTAAACTTGTAGACTAGCAAATTGGTGAAGGTTTACAAAGGCACTTTCAAGTAGATAGGTGAACATTTACAATTTTGAGGATGTGAAATAATTTTTAAGATAACATCCCCAATGATTAGGGACCTTTGACTAAGTTTTTCACCCTATTTTTTTCTTAAAACCCTTAAAACATATTTTTTTTGAGGTGTCCATACATTATCTTTATAGATAGGTACCATGAACATGGTCTCCTCTGAGTGGAAAACATGACCTAGGTGATTTTCAAGTGGTTATTATCTGTTATGATGGATATTTTATTAAATCTCTCCAATTAGATCCTTATTAAGATTTTAAAGAGGTTTAAGAGTACTAGGGACTCTTAGCAATGGTTCATAGAGGTTAGGGCCTAAAACTCTAAACTAATTCCACAAAATTCTTGTAGAAAAATACCCTCACCTCTCCTAAAGTTATTATACTCCCATACATAAGTTTTGTATAGTTGTGAGAATGTGAATTTGCCTCTCAGGTGAGAAGCATACATTCTAAGTAGTCCCTAGGTGTATTCAGGATAGAATGATAAACTAAAACACCTCATTTGTAACCCAGAGTGATTTAAACTTATAAAATAACATGATGATCCTTTTTATTAATATTTTAAGTGTCATTTAATCTCATTTTGATCTTTACCCTATCTCCCAAGTGGCATTATATTAATGAGTATGTTGGATCAACAAGTAAAAGTGTAGAGTTTTTGAATTTTAGCCTTAATATAGAGCTATTAGACACTTATCCCATGTCCTTGACATGAATATCACCTTTGAGTGCCATTAGGGTATTTATTATGACATCATCAATCCATCTTCCTTCTATGGTGTGTAATATTAATTCTTGCTTAGACAACCAAGTTTGTTCATATGGTTAACCAGTTATGGAGGATCCTTTAGGTAACTAATATAAGGTTATTTGGGGGCTTTAGGACCCCTTCTCAACTTAGTTTCTCATGGTTCATGCTAATATTTATCAATCATTTGCTTGTAGGCTTTAACTAGCTTCTACATGTTAATATGTATAGTACATAAGCCAATAAATAGGTCCTTTGAGTGATTATAATAATTTAGGAGGAATTTATGACCATTTCACAACAAAATTACTCCATATAAATGTATTTAGAGGCATAAATATTTCAGTAGGTACCATTCAGGGTTTAGAAAGGGTTTTAAAAGTCCACCATCTTAAAAATGGTTCATACAGTATAGAACTTTAAAATAAAACCTATTTACATGAATATTTATTACATTGACCTATTCATCTCTCCTAAACAACGTAGGATACCATGAAAAATGTGTGTAAATATAGGATTGATAGAAGGTGTTTTTTGAGATTTCTATTGAGCAATTTGAGCAGGTTAACATCTTAGGGATTGTTCATAAAATTGAGCCCCTCAATGCCTTTCATTTTTATGTATTTTTATTACTTAGGTGTTCTTAATTTTACCTAATATATTTGATGTTGGGTCTCTTTATGGTGAATGGTGTGAGTTTCTAAAGGTGTATCTCAATATGCCTACTTAGGAAGATAAAGCTCAGGGGAGGACTAGAACCATTATAAGCTAACTCATAGCGCTCCCATACCTAAAATATGTTATAAAATACTTTAAACATCCTCCCACACATACTACACTACATTAAAATTATTTTTAGGCTTGGAATAGTCATGAGGTGGAGATAGGGTCTTGAGACCTAGATCATAAGGTCTTAGGTCTCATAAACTAGACTGATGTTCGGGGTCTTCATTCACCTATAAGTGAATCTATGATTCACATATTACCATGACATAATTTATAACCCATTTACAACCTATACATATGTTTCTTTTTTCTCAAACCACTCATTTAATTATACTCTCTTTTGTGACCTACTTAAAGCATCACTACTTAGTGAATATGCCTGAAATAGTTGACATGACAATATAAGCAGTCTTATTTTATATTATATAGTGGTATAATTAGTTCACAATATTCATGTTTCAAATTTTTCATAACCTTAAATATCATCCCCCTAACCTTATCAACATGTTTGCATATATATTCATATATATGCCTATGTGTGCTTGTATTGTTACAACTCAAACCAGATTACTCCATTGCTCAGGAGAACTATCAAGTAACATATTAAGGATTTTGGATGTGTATTTATCTCATATAGACTCTCTTTTCACATATCCCAAGCCTTATTGATTTTATTGGTCTTCCACCTCTATATTCTTTACAACTTTGACTAACTGTGTGAACTTCACATAGTCTAAATTCACTCATACAGACTACTCTACCTTTGGTAAGGTGACCACCATAATTTACCCTTCATATAAATTTTAACCATATCTATTTATGTGTGAATTCTATCTTATACCCTAGGTAGTATGTATATTTCAAGACTTGTCAATAGTGTTACCAAGCATTTGATTAACATTTATGTCAAAGAGAATGTCTAGAAGCCATTTTTGATGATCTAATGAAGCATTTCTTGGCATTAGTGAGAGAGAAAGATGCTTGATCTTGAAAATCCTTAGAACCTTGTCAAGTAGTAGAGTTTATCTTGGGGTTTTGATTGATATTTTCAATGAGGAGACCTTCCTAAAGTTCATAAGAAGTAGGTTAAGCATGTTGAGAGTATGAGGGAACCTTCACAGGGCCTTTAAGTCATCCCTACATACATAGGATCTTCATTTAAGGTTGCACACAAAGCACACCAAAACCTTGTTTGCCTCTATCAAGGTCTCATGACTAGTTTTTAAGGTGAATTATCTCATGTAAACATGAATAGAGTTTAATAAAGTTGAGATATAGTTTTTCACAAAGTTTGAGATCAAGATATGAAGGAAAAGTGCATGAATCATTATTTTAGACCTTCTCTAGCTCACATAATGAGGTACTCAAACCTAATAAGAAATTTTAGGCATTAGTTGACATATAAATCCATTACATGGTGCCTTGAGTATTTCATGGGAGATGGAGAAGGGTCCTAGCTAAAATCTATGTTCATTAGTTTTGAGTTTTGATGGTAGTTCACTATGAAAAATCACTAACATTACAAACTATCTTAAACATCCTTAAAACCCTAATAAAAACTTGATGAGAAAGATTTGATTCCAAAAATCCTAGAATGAATTCTATAGTCATATAAAATGTATGAAATTTTTAGTTTAACTGTGGCTTGTAAGACCCCATCCATAGGTCCTTTTTCAATGCTCTAGTGACCCTCCTACACACCTTTTTACTCATTACTAGTCATCTAAAACCTTTTGAATAGGCTTTCCACCTTAGCCAGATAGTATTCCCTAAGCTAATACTAATCCCCTAGGTCTTGAGCCTATAGGATAGGAGTGCCCCATTTGGACTATAGTGTCAGGCACCAAAGTATCCTATCTTTAATGCTCCTATCCATTTGCACTTTGAACCCCAATGATCATTTTCATTCAGTCCTTATCCTCAATTAGGTAAGTTTATCATGAATATATCTAACACATGACTAATTAATCCCTATAAAATCCCACTCAAATCTCATTTACAAGGGAGGTGATTAAAACTTACAAAGAAAGTAAGAATACAAATAAAGCACTAAGGTAAACTTCACTATTCCATGCATAAAATCACCAAACATAGCTACAAACCTACTAAAATCCTCATACCAGTCCCTAAACACCTCAAACACTACTAATTTGGCATTTTACATCCCCATCACACTATTACACAAAGCACACTAGGTGGGAGAACTACATATGGCTTGATCCCTCTTCAGAGTATTAGTATGTAGATAGTGTGCCCACACAAGGGGTGTGGATTTCATGTTTAGTGCATCTTACACACTAACCCCCCTTTTTTTCAAGTGACTCAAATATAATTTTATCAAGCATGATGGAAGATTAGGGTTTGAAGACAAAATCAGCTCTACAGTTAGTTATTTTAACAACTAGCACTCAATTTTTCATAAGTAGGCTCACACAAGCACAATTCATCTACCTATAAAGTTTTAAGTCTTTATGATTAGTATCGACAATAGTGGAAGGAATAGAAAACAACACTAGACACCAAAGCATCCACTTTTCAATAGTCATGTCCTTTCACCCAATGAAAGCCAAATTCAGGTTTAAAAAACCTTCCCAATCCTACACAACCATTTTCAACATTTATATCAACCATCTCATTCTATTTTCTATCTAAGTTATATTTCTTCCTATTCATTGCTATTTCTATAAAGGTGCAAAAGACAAATTAGGATGGTATTTATTGCTACATTTGTGTACTAATTTATTAATCTAGACACTTAACTAAAATAGGAATAAAAGTCTATTATTCCCAAAAAAGTTAAATCAATTCTACTGTATACACCCTAAATTGGTTAAGCAACCACATATATCATGTATTTTCACATTCCTCTTCATAGGAGACTTTGAATGGAGAATACAAGCCTTGTTCACACTAGTCATGTCTTTATTTTATGTGTCTTGCTCTTGTTTCTCACTTTTGTCACCTTTTTGTTATCTCAATAAATTGATCTATACCCCTAAAATTCCCTAGACTTGGCCTGTATTAGTCCTAACCTATTTTTTTGAGTCCTACACAATATAATTCTAGTGGACTATAATGATTGACACTCTTATCCTACCTTGTGCTATTATCTAATGGTCATTTTTTCTTGCTTAACGGGTCCCAAACCCTTCTTATCCCCTTGTTTAAGTTTTGTTTATATATTTTTATGTTGGCCAGCATGAATAAAGATCTCAAATTCAAAATAAAGAGTCTCCTATATTAATGAAATCACAAGGAATTTTGTATGCAACACTTAATACTTTATCACACTAAATAATTAACATCAATTAAGAGTATAGTTAAGAATTTTGTATCACACATAGATTTACATTATTGATCAAGGAAGGGCCTAGGTGAAAGTTCATTCTTACATCTACCATGTGAACTTGTTATGAATGTTCCTTAAGGGATAATTACATTTGATCTGAGACCCTAGCTTCAAAGGTAATGTAATAAGTGATCAAGATAACAAGGGTTTTAGATCATACGATCATACTTCCCCTAACCTAATTTTTTCCCTTTTGGATTTTGATATGTTTGTTGTTTCATGTGTGTATATAGACCTAGTGTTTGAGAAGAAAATAGGTCATATGGAGTCATAGATAGGCAATTTAAAATAAACTAGGACACCTAAAGGACCTCAAAATTAGATCACACAAGAATCTATAACCAAAAATTGAAATAGACAACAACACTAGAATTAGAATATAACATTGGACACCAAAGTTTTTAGATTTTGGTGTTCCTATCCTTTTGTTGAATTAAATACAAATTTAGGTTTAAGACACCTTCCCAATCCTACACAACCATTTTCAACACCTGTATCAACCATCTCAGTCTATTTTCCAGATAGTTTATATTTCTTCTTATTCATTGCTATTTTTAGAAAAGTGAAAAAGATAAATTAGGACTATATTTATTGTTATATTTCTATACTAATTTATTGATCCAAATATTTAACTAAAATAGGAATAAAAATTCATTATTCTGAAAAAAATTTAATCATTTGGTAAACTTGACTTCAAATAATATCTCAAACCCTAAGTACTCCCAATTTCAAAATTTTGATTTTTGTATAAATTTTTGAATGTTTGTGTTATTAAAATTTATTTTATAATTGAAATTATTGTAATAATTTTAAAATTCTAAATCTCCAACCCAAAACCCTAGATTTCTAAACTAGGTCCTCAAACCTATGCCTTCACTCCTTATAATTTTGAGATAATTTTTTTGGATTTTTTGCAAATTGTTTGTAGTGTTGAAAATATTTTCAAAATCCCTATATTAGTAGTCATTATTGAATTTATTTTCTTAATAGTCATTTTAAATAATATATTTGGTTAAAGAAATAAAATGACCACTAAGGCACTTCTTCCCTCTCATCCTATAGAAAAATTTATAAATTTTTCTCATAATTATGACAATGAATGGAAAATTTTTAAAAATTTCACATTAGCCAAAAATGAGGAAAATGATTTCATTTACAATGAAGACAATTACTATTTTTTTAATGAGGAATCTGATGATGCATATGAAAGTGATAATGAAGTAAAAGTAGATGTATCTTTTTCTCTCAAACCTATCTCTTTTTTTCCCTCTTCCAAAGAAAATAATTTTGATAAATGGGAAAGTTACATTTCACCTCATTCTCCTATGCACAATACATCAAATTCATAAATTAGTCATGCAATTCTAATTAAACCTCTCATTGGTGATAATTTTCTTGCATTTTAACCTAGTTTCTCCCTCTCTTTTTCTACTTCTATGTTCAAATTACAACAATATAAATGAAATAGAATAAAATTTATAATGCATAATTCAAATGATCCATCTCATGTTCTTAACTCTACTTTTTCATCTCCAAAAATGACAAAAGAATGTTTAAATGATAATTCTCTTAATCTTATTTATCATACTAAAAATTAAAATAATACATGCATTCCATTCAAGGATAACATAAATGCATATAGTATTCTAATTTTACATGTCAATTTATTGCATATTAGAAAATAAATAACATCTTATCTTTCCCCTCTCCCTAATGATAATGGAAGTGATAATGAGTATGATAGTGAACATGAAAATGAATATGACAATGAGAGTGAATATGAAAGTGATACTTCTAATTTTCCTCTCTCAAATGAATAAAATTTTGAATGTGATAATGCAAAGAATAATGATGACTATTATTCATATAGTGAAGAATAAAATGCATCTCATGCTTATAACTCTTTTCTCACTCCTCTCAAACATAATGCATTACAAAATGTTGTTTCTACTTTTATGCATGATTTTATTTAAAATAATGCACATGCCAATGATAACATCACATATTCTATTCAATTAGAATGTGATTCACTAAATACTAAAGATAAAAATGAATCTCCCAAGCCACCCCTACTATAGTAGCACCTCTTTATCTCTCTCCACCCAAAGAGAATGGTATCCCACATCCCTCTACTAAGGTCCAACATACAATTCCTCCAAAGGTTAAAATGAGCACATCCCTTCTCTATGATCCAATTGCCAAATCTAGCATTCTCATGGCTAAAATAAATGATTAAATTAAATTTTTAAATGAACCACTTCAAGATACTAATATACCATCCCAAGAGATTATTTCTTTGATTCATGTAGTTGGTGAATTGAAACACCAAGTACATCTTATTACTTTGGAAAACAAGGCTTATGAGTCTTGGATGGCCAATGATTTGCATGGTAAACCTCTTCTAAAGACATTTGTCAAAGATTAATTTCCTATCATTTATAGATACCATCATTACCTCAATTTTATGGATCTATAAATCCTTGCATACACCTTCAAGCCTTTTGGAAGGCTTTGCCATCTCATGTGAGTCCTTTGATTCTACTTAAATTGTTCCAGTAGACATTAGTGGGTAATGCAAAGAATTAGTTCTTTCATCTACTCTCTATTGGTTCCTTGCATACATATGATGAATTAGAGGAGGAATTTATCAGATATTGCATAGAAAATGTGGGCCCTCATGTTACATATGAGAAACTTATCGCATTGCATTAGAATTCTTCATAGCTAGTTAGTGATTATATCTTACGATTTAAGACTCACATGTTACACTTGATCTATAAACCAATAGATTTAGAGGTTCAACATATATTTACTAAGGGGATTCACTAACCCCTCCTAAAACATATATTATATCATATAGAGTCCTCTTTTAGGCATTTATGTTATATAGTTTTAGCCTTGGAGAAGAAATTGGGATTGATTGAGTCAGATTCAGTTGATCAGCTTACTATGGATTTCATAGCATTACCTCCATCTATATCTCATATCACATAGAATCTACCATGTCTAAAAAATGATAAGAGACCATATCTATAAAAGCAACCAATTAAGAAGAGAAAGCCAATTTTTAGAGCAACACCTATAGTATGCACTATAGAGAATAATAGTAGGGCACCACTACAGTTTGATTCAAAATAGGATAGCCCATATGTCATATTATTAGTACTACTAGATAGGATGTTAGTCACATTTCCTTCTACTCATCATTTATATCCAAATATCTTACATAGACAACCACATCGGTCATTTTATAACTATCGTCGTATATACAGACATAGAAATAATGATTGTTATGGATTTAAGAACTATATTAATATATGTGTTGATAATAGAATCATAGAATTAACATAAGGGGCACTAAGATCTCTCCATCATGGATCCATAGACCTCATTCATCCATGACTAAGTCATCCCAAGACATTCCTTTATAGGAATCATTGATTACTCATCATGAAAGTAATACAATTTCTAGGATAGAGCCTCATATTATATCTCCTATCCCGCCTACTTATAGGTTTTAGAGACCAATATGCTAAGATAATCCAACATATAGTATTGTAGTCCATGGAGTAAATAGTGTAGTTGCATATACATATCTAGCATGGTCACAAGCACTGCAATATATTTTTTAGGGTCCTATCTCATGTAACAACTAGCTACATTTAAGATTAGATGAAACCACATCATAAATTACTACTCTAGATAGATATTCACTATAACCAAGTTTTTAGGGACCTATTTCACATATCAACCCATTATGATTGAGAATAAATGAGCCCCCATCATAGGTTATAGTTCCATCTCAAACTATTGCTCAGTCATATGTATCACAATAGAGGCCAAATAGTGTTATTTCATGTAGCAATCTGCTATGATGGTGGATAGATGAGCCTCCTTCACAAAACACAAATTTAGTTGTACATCCATAGAATTTGCATCTTGCATAGTATCCATATATAGCTACAATTAATTCACCACATATAACATCAAATATAAGGCATGTTCCTACATAGCATGACTAGTATGGCCACTTGTTTAGTTGGCAATTAGGGTTTAGATAGTGATACAACAACCATGGGGCTGATATGCATAGAGTGATATCTTACATCCACTTCTACTAAAAAATATCATTCCTAGTTCCAAATAACCATCCCTAGCCAAACAAAAATTTTCCAAGGCTTGATCTTACCAATATCCTATTTTACTAATCTTAAACCAAATCACTTTATCAAATCAATTTACCAATTACAAAAAAAAAGGCTTTTTACTCACATATTCAAAATAAAAACTAGAATCACACTTGAACCTATCAAAAGTAATCAAATCACATCCAAAATACCATTTGACCAAACATATGCAACCTCAACATCGATGCCAAATCAACTATTTATAAATAACCATTTATAACAAAATACACCAATATACTCCAAATCCCATAACATAATACACATGAGTCAAAATCAAATAAGTATTCATATATATATATATATATATATATATATATATATATATATATATATATATATATATATATATATATATACATATATACATATATATATATATATATGTATGTATGTATGTATGTATATATATATATATATGTATATGTATATATATGTGTATATATATATATATACACACACACACACACACACATATATATATACATACATACATATATATATATATATATATATATATATATAATGAGTTTTCAATACATATACATTGGTATCAATTATAATCAGTCATGAATGGGCATCAAGCCTTTACTCTCAGTCTCACACTCTCCACTAGTGTTAGTCCCATAATCTACCCTAGCACTCAATGGTCCCGCACCTCCTCAAGCTACCACATTCCTCTTAAAATGAATCTATCACTTCAATAGCTAAACATGATCCTCACACAAGTCCACATATCATCTCTAAATATCTATATACTCATCCATGATCCTCATACAAACATATCTAATATTAGGTGGGGAAATCCTATGCCTATCCACCTTAGCTCTCAGCTCATCTCTCTCTCCTACTTCCATAACATATGCAACTATTACTATAGTAGACATATCAAATAGATGGTCATGGATATCGTATGTGACCATCACTCATTCTATCAATCCCTCTTAAACTACATCATCAGGTACATGTTATGTGAGATCTTAGTGTGTTAACTCAATTATCTCTTAAGAATCATCATCTCCACCCCCTACCCCAACCTATGCTTCATCCTAAACACCTCCCACTTCACTTACACATAAATTATGACACTATGTTAGCTATATATATGAAATCAATCTAAATCACAAATTTTTACATAGTTCAAGTATAATCACCGCTTACCTCCCATCATCTAGATCAACTCAAGATCCTCATACTCTTGATCATATCCTAACTTAATAGGGTACAATAGAGCCCACCGATGCCCAACCCACCACATGATATATGCATTTGTGCATCCAACATCATCCACATCTAAAATATGTATGACCTCATCCCTCACATGAAAAGGTAATGGTACAAGCTTAGCCTCAGTAGGCCTCACACAAGTTCCTTCCCTCATGAACACTCTCACACTCCTCACCCACACTCATGTTACTGGGGTCACATCTTATGCTACCCAAAACTATCTAGTAATGTGCTCATACTGAAAGTGCTCATATACTCCACCCTAGTGATCATGTATCCAACAACTGACCCTCATATATCATAACTGCATTCCATCCTCTGCCCACCTAGGAAATCCTTTATAAGGCCTCCATATGATGTTGCCAGCCACTAATCCATCTAGAACCTACTTATAATGATCCCTCCCATTGGATCAAATATCCACTATTCTCATCCACTACTCCTTGAATGGTTATGGAGGTTCCCACTCTACCCTCAGTAACCCAATCAACAATCTAAGTACTATATGCTCATAGTCCCAAAAATACAATAAGGTCACCATGCTCACCCCACCACTAAATGACTCTTATGTAAACCTATAAAGTTCCTTATATAGGTGGGTTAATATAGTCCTCCCTCAAAAGAACATAGTGCCATATAACTCCACACTATACACAGTATTGTGCATCCTATATACTATAAATACTCCTCTCCTATTAATAGAAACAAAAGATGCCAACAAAATAGCCAACCACTTTTACAAGCATAAAAAACTAGTCTGCATAATGGCTAAAAGTATCACATCACTATCACTACCTCTTTGATGTGTACTTGAGGGCACACCAACAAAGTAAAATGATGCACAATAAATTAAATCGACACTCATGTCATCCTATACCATCACTCACCACCCACTAATCGATAAATGTAGTATACAATACACATCCTCCAAAGTCATAGTCATCTCCCTTATAGGAAGCCAAAAAGTACATGTATCTTCATTCCACCTCTCACATAAGGTAGTCATCAAACATCAGTCCCACTACACTATACCTAAGACACACATGTGACCCAATCTCACCCTATCCATAATAGCTATTTCATAAAAAAATAGTGGTAGTAGCCTCAATATCTCCATCACTTGACCCCTATAAAACTCTCTCATCTGCACCTCACCCTACATCACCAAAAATAACACATAAATCAATCAAAAATACCAAATTGAAATCCATGTTAGAATAATAGTAAGCAAAAAAGTAGCATCATAAAAAATGTTTGCCTCATAGATAACAATGTTGTAGTAAGGATAACACTAGGCAAGAGTGATGAACCCTAGACAAGAGCATTAAACCCTAAATAAGAGTGTTGGACTACAAGATAGGAGTCATAGAAATAGAAAAAACTTCCTAAGCTACTTTTAAGTCTTCAAGAACACAAAAATAGTCCTAAAAGCTTAAAAAACCAATAATTTGAGCTACTTACTAGGGTGACATCATCACTAACCTAAAATTGGACCATTAACTACTCAAATTGAGTCAGGGTAGGTGTTCATCTCTTGGACATTATTCTCACTCTAGAGCTCAAAAATCTCAACCTAGTCAATGCATAAATAAATAAAGAATGGATCTAAATTCCTATATTAGCCAAATTTTTGTCTAAAATAAAATACCATATTTCCTACAACTCGAACCCTATAACTTTATTTTTCAAACCGTTTCTTTCCACAGAATCATAACAATGATACCTTCCACATAACTCAAGCTTCACTTTCTTACTACCTTATCTACCTAATATGGCATAAACATCTATATATTTTTCTTATACCCAGACATACACCTTGGTCATCATCAATCAAAACATGTTCCACTCTCAACAACACAATCTAATAAATCAAACAACCTTTCAATCTATTCATAACATACCAACCTTATTTCTATTACTATACCACTAGTCATCAATTTTGGCTCAACCTCCTCTATCATATATTTTGTCACTCTCCCAAAAAGGGGGACATTATTCATACTATTCTTATTTCTACACATACCCATTCACTCTCATAAGTGGATACACTATGGTTTTTACACATCTAACATTCAGATTATTAGATTCAACTCATATTGGTCGAGATATTAGTGACTTGGATTATGTGGGTCACTCAGCATTACTCAAGACATTCATAGGGATATACCTTTAATTTAAAGATACATAAACTATTTAGATACATTGGTTAAAATTATATGGATTCACAGTGATTTCAATATAGATACATAGACTATTTAAATACAATAGTTTAAATTATATGGATTTAAAGTGATTTTTATATAGATACATAGACTATTCAAATACAATGGTTTAGATTATATGGATTCATAGTGATTTTGATATATATATATATATATATATACTCAGATACTAGATTTGGATACATGTACATGCTACACATCCCACACATACAGCTTCATACAACATGACACAACTATAGAATTAGATAGTAGAATATAGGCATAGTACAGAGCATAGTGTTTTGGTCTCTAATTTTGCACATGAGGTATGGAAAGATATGTCATATCACATGTGGTTATATAGATTACCATATTATGTAGATTAATCACTCACATACCAAATTTAGGGTTATGGCACAAATGTTCATGTTCTTCATCACTCAATATTATATAGATGAAATGGTAAGACATGCCATTTTCTTCTAGGACATTGACAAAATTTTCATATTATACCTAGATGTACCTAGGTTGTCACTAGGTTGGATTTCATGGTTATCTGTAGTGGTTGGTCCATTGTATTACTCAAATTTAGACTACATGAGTTTGTGTAGGATAGAGGACAAACATTGGTTTTGGGCCTTTGAGAACTTCTTATTTCTAGTTCAAATATTCAGAGTGGGGGCACGACATATTTTTCTCTTCATAGCATATAGATTTTATGCATACATTCAAATTACATGAGTTTATATGGGATAGAGGATAGACATTGGTTTTGGGCCTCTGAGTATTTCTCATCTTTAATCAGATTTAGCATAAGGGGAAAGCATTTCCCTCCTTCTCTAGATACATAGATTCCACATTTTGATTTAATACATTGGGCATCCACTACATGGATTCCTTATCTCTCTAGGGACTTTTTAGCTCTCCATCCACTTCCTTGGTAAGAAGCGAGTTGGACCCTTGCATCACATTCACCTCCATACTAGTAGGTTTAGGTACGTATTTTATTCTTCTTTCTTTTAATCTATTATTTCATTTCATTACATCAATATAATAAAATGGGGGTAAATGTATACACCCTAAATTGGTTAGGCAACCACATATATCATGTCTTTTCACAATCCTCTTTATAGGACACTCTAACTAGAAAATATGAGCCTTGTTCATACTAGCCATGTCTTTGTTTTGTTTGTCTTGGTCTTTTTTCTCACTTTTATCACATTTATGTTATATTAGTCAATTGATATATACCCCTAGATACCCCCAAACGTGGCTTTTGCCAGTCCCAACCTATTTTTCTAAGTTCTAGAAAATAAAATTTTGGTGGATTATAACACTCGATGTTCCTATCCTACCTGACACTATTGTCCACTAGTCATTTTTTCTTACTTAATATGTCCCAAATCCTTATTATCCCCTCCCTTAAGTTTTGTTTATATTTTTGATGTCATTTATCACAAATAAATCTCTCAAATTCAAAATAAAGAGTCTCCTATATAAAGGACTTCACAAGGAATTTTATATGCAACACTTACTACTTTGGTACACTAAATAATTAAAATTAGTCAATAGTATATCTCATAATTTTACATCACACATAGATTTACATGCTTGATCAAAGAAAGGCCTATGTGAAAGTTCATTCTTGCATTTACCGTGCATGTTGATTATGCATGTTCTCAAAGGGAGAAATAAATTTGATATGAGACCCTAGCTTGATGGTTAATGTAAGTAGTGATCATGATAGTAGGGGTTATAGATCATTCAATAATACTTCCCCTAACCTAGTTTTTTTCCATTTTAACTTTTGATATGTTTATTGTTTCATGTGTGTAGAAAGACCTAGGGTTTGAGAAGAAAATAGTCATATGATAGAATATTAAGGTGATTGTGAAGAAACCAAGACACCTACAGGACCTCAAAATCAAACCATAATAGAATCTAAAACCAAAAATCAAAATGGACAATAGCGTCAGAATTAGACTACAATGTCGAACACCAAAGTGTCTACTTTTTAGCGCTCCTATCCTTTTTTTGAATGAAATCTAGATTCATGTTTAAGAAACTTTCCCAGTCTTGCACAACCATTTCCATCCTCTATATCATTCATCTCAATATATTTTTAAGCTAAATTTTATTTCTTCTTATTCATTGCTATTTTTAGAAAGGTGAAAAAGACAACTCAAGATTGTATTTATTTCTATATTTATGTACTCATTTTAGATTATATTTATTTGATCTTCTATTCATTTTTTAAGTTATTTTCATTATTCCACCTAAGATCCTTGCATCTCTTCCTTTGAGATGAAGTGTAATACTTAGTGGCAACCCTCTTAAATTCACCAAATTCTTCCAACCTATCCATATACCATGGATAAACAACTAGCTCAGTTTCCTACTATAGATCCTACATACCCATATTACACTAATACTCCTGAGGATAATTATGAAAATGAGTATTATGAGAATAAAAATGATGATTTACACACCAATTATCATGCTCCACTACATGGGGGTATTGATCCACTTCCACCTATTATTTATAATGATGTTGTCATTAACAAATATTTGATTATATAGAGCCTTAGAGAGAGACTTAGGAAATAGCCCTAAGATCATGCCATTATCTTACAATCTATCATGGAAATTAAAAAGGATAAGTAAGTGGAGTCTTCCATTCCTTAAAAACAACTAGTTGAAAATGACACTATGGGGGCAACTATGTCTCAATAACCCCCTATAACAACCCAACCTTCTTATGTGGCACTATCAGTTATGCCTAGTACATCTTTGCCTCTTAATGTGGTTGCCCTTGTGCAAGAATTAAAATATTTTCAATCCAAGGAGATATATATTGATAAAGGTGCCTCTAGACCAACATAGGCTTTGTAATATTTTCATCTACTTCATACACCATTGGCATGCCATATTGCTTCTACACCCTTACCACTAGGTTTTGTTTAACCCAAGCTCACTCTATATAATGTCAAGGGTGATTTATAAACACACTTGATACATTTTCACCCAACATGATTATACTATGTGCCAAATGACTAGATACTCACCAAGCTACTTCTATGGAGTTTAAAGGATTATGCTCTATAATGGTTCTATAGTTTACCAAATCAATCGATCAAAGCATTTAATCCTTTCACTAATATATTCCTAGTTAATTTTAGCATTAACATATGTGACAAGGTTTCTTATGCTAAAATTACACAAAAAAAACAAAGGTCAAATGAGCACCTCACAAATTATGTTCTTAGATATAAGACTATGTTGGCTAAAATGACTAGCCCCATGACCGATCAAGAATTACAAGATCTCTTCAAACAAAGTCTTTTACTAGCTTTGCATGAGACAATAATGTTAAAAAAGTTTTATTCCTTCATTGAGTTACGTTATACACTAAAATAAATGGACTTAAACTTAATTTCAATGGGCAAACTCAAGTACACAATCATATCATAAATAAAAAACAAGAGTAATAGTAAAGTCCCATACAATGTAAAGGTTAATGATAGAAAAATTAAAAATCAACCTATAGTTAGTGTGGATTTAGAGCCCCCTCAGTGAGTGGTTTTGTTAGCACCTCCTCAACAAGCCTTTAATAATCTACCAGTATATCCAACCAAAGTCTTACAATAGCTATTAGAATGTAGTATCATATCTCTCCCTCCTAGTTAGGAATTTAACATAATAAAGCCTCTTCCATGAGGATATGATCAAAATGCCTTCTAAAATATTCACAAGGCACCAAGACACATAATGAATATATGCATCCTTTTATGACACAAGATACAAGACTTGATATATGATATCCTTATTGATATTGGCACTCTATTTGAGCCTTCTTAGGCAAAACAAACATAGGAAAAGGCTCTAAAATTTTTCTCAAATCCTTTCCCATATAATTCTAAATAGGAGATAGAGGAGACATTAGGTTTTCACCATGCATATCATGCACACCCTCCACTAGCTACATACCAAGAACTTTCAATTGAGTCACATATTTTAAGCAACATGATTGGTGTGTATAATTATAGAGTTACAACTAGACCTTCAATCTCCTTATTAGAGTAGGAGATAGTTGAGGATGATTCAGATTACTATGTACTCTTTATTAGAGCCTACATTGATCACTATCCCATTTATATTGTTCTTATAGCCAATGGATTTAGTGTGAACATGTGCACTATGACATTACTTTAATATTTGGGATATTCAGAGTAGGATATCACCCTAATGTACTTAGTTTTCAGTGGATTTAGGTGACACATATAAAGTTCATTAAATGAGATTGTACTTATTTTATAGGTTAGTCTAGCACATGTCTCCACCATTTACTATTGTTCCTAGTGTAGAAGTCTTTAACATGTTGCTTAGTTAACCATGGATCCATAAACTTCATGTAATACCTTCCATAGTTCATAGATGTGTGAAATACATTCGTTCTAATTAGGTTGTTATAGTTGGTGGAGTTTCATATGAGTTATCACTCCCCACTATAAAGTTATATCCTATTCTATAGTCACCAATTTTAACTCATCCACCAATTAGAGTTCTTCCTCTAGTTGAGATTTAGACACGGCTTAGGCCTCCCTCACCAACATAAAAAGTTCATATACTTCCACATAGACCCCTCTTAGAGTGACCACTACATTAGTAATAGTCTTAGGACTCTAGATAGTTTCCAACTACAGTATTCACACCTAAGGTAGTATCATTGAGGTCTCATGCCTCTACACATAGAGCACATTTTTAGAGAGCTTCTTCTACTACTAGATGGGTCCCTAAAATAACCACAATTTCATCCAATTCTAATAGTGACAAGGGGACTCAACAGTCAGTTTCCACTATAGAGGATTTTAGAGCACTTATAACATACATAGATTTTAGAGTCATAATCTCAGTCTTTCCATCATTCTTGATGATCATGCATGATCCCTCTCCTTGATATAGGACACCATGATAGGGAGTATATTATGAGACTCATTGATTAGTATCATTTATTATTAGTCATTTTTATACATAATTTCTCAACTTAATTTTACATAGTTTCTTTCTACTTGTATATAATTTCTCAGCTTAATTGTACATAGTTTCTTTCTCCTTGTATATATTTTCTCAGCTTAATTGTACATAGTTTCTTCTTACTTTCTTAGACATAATTTTTTAGCTTACTTGTACATAGATTATTTTTGATTACTTGTACATAGCATATTTAAAAATACCAAAAAATAATACAATATTTCAAAATACCAAAAATAATATAACATGTCAAAATACAAAAACAATACAATGTTTCAAAATACCAAAAATAATATAACATGTCAAAATTAAAAAGCATTAAAATAACTCAAAACACCTAAATATTTTCCAAGGTATGCATTATCCATGCTTTACATTTCTAATACCATGTTAGGCTTACATTTTTTTGTTTGATGCTACGGTTTATTGATTTATCTACATTGCCATGCTTCACTTAATCTTCTTTGAGTGTGTGTAGTGATAGCCAAATCCTTGATTGCTTTACTCTACCCATTGAGCAGGCATCCCACTTATACATTAGAGACATACATTAACATATCTACCCACCAGGGGAATCTTATACATGACTACACCATCTAGGTTATGTCATTCCTACACCACACACTCTAGTTATCATATTGATGTACATTACTTACTAGCTTACATGAATTATCCTATCAACACTCACTAGTATATAGCACTTGTGTACTTCTTAGCATCTACCTATTCTTTTACTACATGTTTTTCATAGCTTCACTTCTTACTTTGATTAGTTAGATGCAATAGTATTTCCAACATTTACATGTATTCCTTTCTTGCTTTGAGTAGTTAGACGTGATTTAATTTCTCAGTTCTAATTTTTTTACTTGTGTGTGCCTTAAGAAATTTGTCAATATCCTTTACTTGTACTCTTATATGTACTTGTGGCCCTCCTACCAATCTTGCTTATTTGAAACTATATGTGTATGTGGGAATTTGAAGATGCCTTGTATGTTTACTTTATTAGTTTGAGTAACATGTGCCCATGTCCTTTGTTTGTTTGTCCCTTTGGCCTCTTTTGTATGCTTCTTTCTTATTGCCTTGCATGCTTATTTGCTTCTCAATTATTTACAATGTCATGATCCACATCATGCATTATCTTTCTTTCCCAGATGCCATGATGGACATCATGCTCCACCCCTCTTTGACAACTAACCACATTTCTATTTTTAGTTTAGTAAACTACACATGTTATTACATTGTTACATCTATCTAAGCATACCCCTGTTTATCTAACAATCTCCAATAAAATATATGATATATATTGAGATATCTTTTATATTATCATTTTTATATCATGTAATTCATAGCATAACACACTTACAAGGATATTTATTTTGAGTATAATCATTTCAAGGTCTTCATTCCTACCCTCAAAAGAGGGTAATAAATAAGAGTTTTGTCACAAAGATAAAATCCATTTACCGATCAAAAATCAATTTTTAAAACACTTAGAACAATAAAAAAATTTAAAACATATGGACTAGACCAAAAAAATAATGAAAAATACAAAACAATCATCAAAAATAGTAAAGGGCAAGAGTACCATAATTGGACAACAGTGGTAGAAACTAAAGTTTCCACTTTTTGGTGCAATTATCCAAGCAACCAAAAACCTAGAATTTTTAGAAATAGACAAAAAGGTAAGGTCAATTATAGTTTTATCAGCTATATTTTAGTTTATATTTGGTAGTTTTAGTACATTTTTACTTAAATATATAGATATAAGGGGAATAATATGTGTCATTATGACTCTCACTTCTAGATTTAGATTGGGCAATTAGTATAACTTCTAGATCAGAATCCATGTTACAAACACCAATGATTGGGGGCAATATGCACGACTCTTTGACTTATCTTATTTCTAGTTCATTTTATTACCTAGGTATTCTCAATAATTGTGTGCCTTATTCTATCTGTAAGTGTTTGGCATCATTTCAAAGTGGTTTTCATATAAGTCTAGTTATTAGTTTCAAGAGTGGCTTTCATACAAGCCTAATATCCATCTTTTAGAGTGGCCAAGAATGCACTAGTTCTTAGTACACATTTATCTATCCATGCCACATTTTTAGAGTAGAGAGCATTCATGGGATTTATGATCCATTTCATATGACACACATTCATACCAATATTAGTTCATAGTTCACATAGTGGAAAATGATGGAGCCAAAGGACTAACTAGCCTTTGTATTCTTGAGCCACCTATTCAGAAGGATTGGACACATATTCCGAACATCAATTAATACATGCATGATCACATAGTTTCACTACATAGTGGGTGATGATGGAGATAAAGTGCTAGCATTTGTATTTTTGAGCCACCCTCATAGAATCAAGCACGTAGATTTGTTCATGATATTACTCTAGCTACAAGACATTCCTAGCACCACCTAGCATCACTCAGGATCACTAAAGATCACAACAAGTTTTATATTAGTTCATGTACCTAGTGAGGTGTATTTATTTCACTCTCTTCCTCTCTATTTTACCTATCCTTTGTATATTCTTATTTTAGACATAACATGTCTAGTAAGAATTTATCTATTCCTTATTTTATCTTATAGATTTATGCTTCACACTATGCTCCCTTTATGCACACTTAGCATCACACATAATTTTGGGCTTCACCCTTGTAGGTAACTTTATGTATACTTTCCATTTTTTCCTTTATCCTAGTATTTCACTTTGTTGCATCACTATAATAAAGGGGGGTAAATGTAGTCATATAAAATGTCAAAAATTGGTAGTTTGAGTGTGGCTTGTGAGACCCCATTGATAGGTCCTATTTACATGCTCTTGTGACCCTCTTAAATAGATTTTTTTTTCATTACCAATTATCTAAAACCTTCTAGATAGTCATTCCACCTTAGTTATACAATATTCCCCATGTCAATCCTTTTCCCCTAGGTCTTAAGCCTGTAGGATAGGAGCACCCCATTTGAACTATAATATCAGGCACTAAAGTGTCCCATTTTTAGTGATCCTATCTATTTTAAATTTAATCCCCAATGGTCATTTTCATATGGTCCTTATCCTTAATTAGGTCAAATTAATGTGAATACATCTGACCTATGACTAATTATTCCCTATAAAATCCCACTCAAATCTCATTTATAAGGGAGGTGACAAAAACTTATAAATATAACAAGAATAAAAATAAATCACTAAGTCAAACTTACCTATTCCTTGTGTATAGGTACCCAACATAATTGAAAACTTATTTAAATCCTCATACTAGTCCCTAGCCACCTTAAACACTATCAATTTGGCATTTTGCATCCCCTTCACACTATTACACAAAGCACACTAGGTGGGAGAGCTAAATATTTATTGATCCCTCTTCAGATTATTGGTATGTAATTATCATGCCCACACAAGGGGTGTGGATTTCATGTTTAGTGCATATTACACACTAACCCCTCCTCTTTCTCAAGTGACTCAAATATCATTTTATCAAGCATGATGGAATATTAGGGTTTGAAGATAAAATTAGCTCTATAACTAGTTTCATTAACAACCAATCCTTAATTTTTCATAAAAAGGATCACATAGGCACAAGGCAACTACCCAAAAAAATTTAGGTCTCTTTGATTAGTTTGGACAATAGCATTAGGAATGGATAACAACATCAAACACTAAAGCATCCACTTTTTGGCAATCTTATCCTTTCACCCAACAAAAGCCAGATTCAGGTTTACAACACCTTCCCAGTCTTGCACATCCATTTTAAACATTTGTATCAACCATCTCATTATATTTTATAGGTAAGTTATCTTTCTTCCTATTCATTGTTATTTTTAGAAAGGTGAAAAAAGACAAATCAAGACTATATTTATTGTTATATTTTTGTATTGATTTATTAATCTAGACCCTTATCTAAAATAGGAATAAAAATATATTATCCCAAAAATTTAAATCAAATTCAATTTATCAAACAAACTTTTGGAATAGGTAGAGGAATCTCTTAGGTACCTCATGGTGGTATTGGCTTGTCAAAAAAGAGAGAATATCATATATTATAAGGCTTACTTATCAGAGTTTTGTAGTTTATCTCAAAAATTAGATTGACCAAGGAATTAAAATATATTGAAGAGGATTCTAGATACTTCAAGAATATGCCATGATGTTTTTTGAGGTATTTATCTCCTTAAAATTTCTAAATAGTTCATTTAAGTTAGCTAGTCACAAGCAGATTTGAGCATAAGAAATGGAGTCAAGAAATTATTCTACAAGACCAATATTGGTAATTAAGTCATATTTTTATATGTAATTGAATATGAATTTAGGGTCATATATTTCCTATAAACATGATTTGTATGCCCTGATTGCATGACATGAAGATGATCAATCATGATAGAGATCATACAGTTAATGAGTATCCACATGTCTAATATGATAATAAACTACAAGGAGTGTTTTCATGAAGTGGTTGGATCTAAAATGTATTTTATAGATTATAGGGTATTATATGAGGTCTATTTTAATTGTATTTTAAATTATCTTATCATCTATAGAGGTGAAAGGTGTTCCAAGCGGACATGGTATACATGTTACTATATAAACCTAATGTAATTAGGTCTCCATGAGTCCTAATAGAGAAACAAGGATATAAGGTGATGTGGCTGACCAATATGTGATTAAACCATGGCTGAAAAATATGTGAAATCTAATTTAATTAATAATCTTTAAGGAATAATGTGAATGGCTAACTGTATTGTCATATGATCATTAGGATTGTATATCAGCAAATTGATGTTTCTGATGTGTTTAAGTAAAATTCAAGATGTATGTGTAGAATAATGTTGTAAAACATATTTTAAACCATTATAGGAGAGAATATAAGTATTCATGAGAATTTTTTAGGTTGTATATATATGAATATCAGGAATACATGACCTAATCAGACTTGATGAGGGTTAGATAAGCAAAGAAGAGTGTGTGTTGAGATTAAAGAGCTGAGAAGGAAGAAGTGATAATCATATATTGATTGAAAAATAATTGAATCAAATGATTTTCATAGATAATATTTGACTTATTTGGTTCTTATTCCCAAAGGGAGTTTTAGGTTCCTAACAAGTGGGTGCTTGACAATTTGGGGTTGGTGTTCCAAGCTGAGTTGTTGCTCAACAAAATTTGATATTTTGTACACATTTATAGGAATGTATGCCAATTGTATAGGTCATATTTATTTTTCTTCTCTTTAAGTTTTTTTTACTCATATTGTGTTATGCTCATTGTTTCATGTTTGTGTGATTAGTTCTTGATGCATTGATTGATCACTCTATTGCTTTGATGGTTAATGAGAGGAAATGTATAATTGTAAATTTTTTGTAAGGTCACTGATTCACCACCCCTCTCAATTAATTATGATTATAAAGATTGGTATCATATCATGGTCCTTTTAAGTAGCCTTAACAACTTAAAAGAGATCTTATATGCACAAGCATGTCTAGTCATCAAGTACGAGGAGGTTTCTCAACAAAGAAGGCCCCTATATTTAGTGGGACTAACTATGCATTTTGGAGCATCAAAATGATGACATATATAATGTCCTTGGGATATGAAATATGTAAATTAGTTGATGGATTCACTCCACCTCCTATACCACCAAATAATGAAATAAGCAATAAAGTAAGTGAAAACAACTCTAAGGAAATGAATGTCATCCTATGTGGTCTTTCAAAGGTAGAATTTATAAATGTCATGCATTGTGATTTAGCTAAATAAATTTGGGAAAATTTTCAAACCATTTATGAAGGAGATACCAAAGTCAAGCTGGAAAAATTTGAGACCCATCAAAGGTAGTTTGAAAGTCTGATAATGAAGAAGGATGAAAATATTGCATGTTATCTATTAAGATTAGATGAAGTGGTAAACATCATCTGAGGTTTAGGGAAAAAATTGGAATAATCAATAGTAGTATAGAAGGTATTAATATCCCTGACATCCAAGTTTGATTCAAAAGTATCTATTGTGAAGGAGATCAAATATCTCAATAAACTATAAATGGATGAGCTTCATGGTATCTTGATTTCCTATGAAATTAGAACAAGTGATGGAAGACCTTCTAAGAAGGAATATGTATTCAAATCTAAGAAAAATTCATAAGGTAAAACGGTCAAGGATGATGTCTATACAGACATTGATGATGATAAGATAGAAGCCATGTTTTTCAAAAACTAAGGAAAGGATCAAGTGTAAGCACAAGTTTCCATTTAATTAATTTAACTATGGTAAGATTGGTCACTTTTCATCTAATTTACCTAACAAGGATAAGAATGAGAATTATGGAGAGAATGATCAACATCATGGTGAGGATAATAAGTTTTATAAACTTGACAAGAGAAAAGAGGGCTTTAAGAAGTATGAGGGAAAGAAAGAAACATTAAAGAATACGAGAAGTTTGTATACCAAAGAAGATATTATCTCCTATAATATAAGTGATACAAGTATATCTAATTGTGATGATGATAATGTTAACAACACCAATGAACATGAAGAGATCTTTACACAATTGGAAACATAGATTGAGATTATCACTACAATTATTAATACCAAGGAGGAAGAATTCACCAAGTTTAAAATAAAAATGGATTCCTTGAAGACTAAATTGGATTAAATAATAATCAAATTAAAGACATATTATAAATTTGAAAAGAGCTATGAAATTCTTAGTCATATTTTGAATAGTTAGAAGTCTCCACATGATAAGACATGTATTATATTCAAAGAATACCAAAAGGAAAACAAGGAGAGTCAAACCTCAAAGGACAATGGACTATCAAGAAGTGATTATACTAATAGAGTGAATACCTATGAAAAAACTCTAAAATTAGACATCCAAATTAACCATCAACAAGTCAAAAAGAATATAAATCCTTTGAGAGAAAACAAAGATAGAGGTGCATCATTTAGTAATCATCAAAAGACAATTCTTATTAGATAGATAAGGTAAGTGAATTATTTCAATGATTACTATTTCTCATGAAATTAATATGGAAATAGAGTTGTGGATTATATACATCATACTAGAATCAATTCCTTATGGAGGAATAGGATGAATGCTCATTTCCATAATAGAAGTAAATTATGTGATATGATTTTGATCAGAGAGGACATATTGAAAGTGATTTCAAGATGAGGCATATGAGGCATATTGGTCAAGATAGAAAGGTATATAATCATACCACTGAGAAGTGGATCAAGAAGTCAGACCCTATGGACAAGTTGAAAGAGGAGTAGAAGACTAAAGGAGAACAATCTATGCTAGTTTAGACTACCTTTCACATTAAAAATTAATACATTAATTAGTATATAGATATTGGTTACTCAAGCCACATGATAAGAGATAAGAGAAAGTTAATTTCATTGAAGAAGAGTGCTTTAGGAATAGTGAGATTTGGAGACAACACAACTTCCAATATTACTAGCAAGGGTATCTCAAATTTAGACAAAGGGAAGACCAAGATAGATAATGTGTTGTATTTGGAATGATTGAAACTTAACTTTATTAGTGTAAGTCAAATTTTAAACCAAGGACACACACTAACCTTTTGTGATAGAGGGTGTGATATAAGGAAGATGAATTAGGAAGGTTAATTTCCAATGCTAAGAAGATTGGGAACATATGTATGTCTTCAATTAAATCAATAAGGAGATATGATTTATGAGTAATATGTATGAATGTTGGATATGGAATATAATTTTAGGCCACCTAAACCTTGATAATCTAGCCAATATCAGCTCTAAGAACCCTATGATAAATATGCCTAAAATAACCAAACCAACAAATACACTGCAAGAAATGTCAACATGGTAATCAAACTATAAGGAGGTTCAAGTCTAAGGAGTATTATACTAAAATACCTTTAAATTTAATACACACTATTATTTATGGACCTACAAGAATCTATAGCATTCAAGGAGTTAACTATTTCATATTACTCATAGATGACTACACAAGAATGACCTAGATAGCATTCTTGAAATAAAATTCAAAAGCTCTTGATAAGTTCAAGGAATTCAAGGATTTAGTTGAGAATGAAATGAATAAAAAGATAAAATGCCTAAGATTTGATAGAGGATTATATCTTTGGTCTATTGAATTTGATGATTTTTGTGAGGTTCATGGGCTAAGGAGACAACTCACAACAACTAGGACACCTTAATAGAATGAAGTAGCAAAAAGAAAGAATAGAACACTTCAAGAAATGGAAAGGACTATGTTAAATGAATGAATAATTTTTTATGAATATTGGAGAGAATTAGTGAGAAATATAGTCTACATTTTTAATTAATTGCAATAAAACTCCCTATGAACTGTGGAAAGGTAGACATGTTAATGTGGAACACTTTAGATTGTTTGGAAGCAAATGATTCATCAATAAAAATGAGGAAGACTTAGGTAAGTTTAATTTAAGGTCTGAAAAAGGAATATTCTTGGGATAATCATCAGTAAGCTCTATCTATAGATTTTATAATAAGAGGTTGTAGAAGATAGTGAAAAGTGCCAATGTGAATATTGATGAGATTGGTTCTAAGAAGTCACACTCTTAGTCAAAGTATGCATTTGATAATTTAGACTTTATAAATAAAGAAGAATAAATAGATTAAGATCAATAGTACAAATAAGTTGAGAAAATATAAGATTTAAAACTCCCCTCAAGGCAGATTCAAAGAGACCAACTGAATCATAAACCATTGGATGCAAGTATGCATGTTTGAAAATAAGGATAAAGATGGTAAGTAAACTAAATTAAGATAATGTTGCTTAATTGTCTAAGATTGATCCTAAGAACCTTATATAAGCAAGAAAAGAAAATTTTTAGATAGGTTCTATGAATGAGGAGTTATACCAAATAGAAAAGGATGACACTTAGGAACTAGTTCCTAGGCCTAAAAACAAGAATGTCATTGGCATAAAATGGGTGTTTAGGAATAAGTTGAATGAAAATGGAGCAGTCACTAGGAATAAAGATAGATTGGTATGTAAAGGGCATGCATAAGAACAAGAGGTATACTTTTAGGAGACCTTTGATTCAATAGAAATATTGGAGGTTATCATATTATTCCTAGCATATGTAGGCTTCAAAGGGTTTAAGGTGTATCAGATGGATGTCAAATAAAATTTTATAAATGAGAACTTATAAGAGGAGGTATATATAGAGTAGCTTGAGGATTTCTCATTATTAGGTAATAAGGGTATGTACATAGATTGAAAAAGTCACTTTATGGTATAAATCAAGTTCCTAGAGATTGGTATGATAGATTGGAAAAGTACCTATTTGAAAAAGGATTTGAAAGAGGAGTTATAGATGGTAATATATACATAAAGATACAAAGTGATCATCAGTTGATAGTGGTTGTCTATGTGGATGACATCATATTTGGTATAAATAGTGAGCACATGACTAAAGCCTTTGTAGAAGTGATGAAGAAAGATTTTGAGATGTCCATACTGGGAGAAATATAATTTTTACTTGGGTTAAAAATCATTCAAACAAATAAATGTATATTCATTTCGTAAGCTAAGTAAATAATAAATATGTTGAAGAAAATTTAGATGGAAAATTACAAGGCAGTTAACACACCTATGATCACAAGGTGTAAGTTAAGCAAGGAGGATGAATCTCCAAAGTTCAATCAGACATCATACAAGTTAATGATTGGAATTTTATTATACACTACTACCTCTAGACCTTATATCATTCAAAAATTAGGTCTTGTGGGAATATTTCAAGTAGTTTTAAAGAAAAACCTTTTACAATAAGTCAAGAGGATACTTAGGTATCTCAAAGGGACTATGGAGTTTGGTTTTTGGTATCCAAGGATCAAGGAGTTTTATTTATAAGATTATATAGATGTAGATTAGGTAGGGAGTCTAAATGATAGGAAAATCACTAGTGGAGGAGATTTCTTCTTATTAGTGTGCCTAGTGTCATGGATAAGCAATAAGTAGTCATTGGTGTCATTATCTACCTCTAAGGTTAATTATATTTTAGTAGCTTCATGTTGTACTCAAGTCTTATGGATGAGACAAACCTTAAAAGACTACAAGGTGGAGTATTATAGTCATATTCCTATTTGTTGTGACAATATAAGTACCATAAGCATCTCAAATAATCTTATCATGCATTAAAGAACTAAGCACATTCCCATCAAGTATCATTTCCTAAAAGAGAAGGTAAGTGAAAAAAATGTTAAACTTGACTATGTTTCTATAAAGGATTAGATTGTAGACATTCTAACCAAACGACTTCTAAAGGAAACATTTGAGCATTTAAGATAGGAATTGGGAGTAATTCATACCCCTACTAGACATTGAGCAAGTCAAGGGTAATGGAATATAGTCAAGGTGGTTCATTATCTCCAAGAATAGGTGATGAATGCTATGAAGGTTTGTAAAGTCATGACATGCATATAGGAAAATTGAGAGGTATGTAAAAATATAATTGTGTTACTAGTGTGATCCAATAACAAGGTTATTATATACATGTTGAGAATGGTATGTGAGTCTTGATGACTCATATGATGATAACAAGCTATGAGGACAAATGGGAGTTATAATTTTTAAATAGAAGGTCTAATTTAGATAAGAACATATGTGGTGGCTTAGTGAGTGATCAAGGGCTTGATCTAAAACTCTATGTCAGTCATGTAAATGACAAGGTAATTAAGGTATGTATAAATATATGGGGAGAATGTTTTTGTGATGCTTCATAGACTATATGATCTATTTTATTGATATTTTGTTGCAAAAGGTGTGATTAAAGAAGTTGTAGGTGCCTCTTTGACATTGATGTCAAAGGGTGAGAAAAAGGCTAGTTTGAAAAGAGCTAATTATGGGAGAAAAGGCTAGATAAAAGACTAGAGGAATGAGGTGAGATAAGTCAAAGTGTTAATAATAAGTCAAAGTACTAGTAGTAGATTTTAATTATTTAGATGGTATGATTTTTCCTTTATAGATGGATTTAATGATGAAGATATGTATTTTCAATATGATTTCAATAATAAGGTTAGAAGAGGGTTTGCCATCAATGACAAAGGGGGATTTTTTTTGAGCATTCGATTGTCATTAATGTCAAAGAGGATGTATAAAATCAATTTTGATGATCTAATGAAGTTTTGTTTGTAATTAATGAGAGAGAAAGATGTTTGTTCTTGAGAAGCCTTAAAACCCTATCAAGAATTAAAGTCTATCTTAGGGTTTGGTTAATCTTTGCAAGGAGGAAACCTTCTTAAAGTTCATAGGAAGTTGTTGAAAGTTTGAGGGATTATTTATAGGGCCTTTAATTAATCCATATATAAAAAATATGTTCATTTAAGTGCTACACCTAAAGCACTCTAAAACCCTATTTGCCCCTATCAAGGTCTCATGACCATTTTTAAAGGTGGATGATCTCATGAAAGCATGCATAGATCTAGTATACACATAATATTTTCACACTTTTATCAATTATTGATGCTTTACATCTTGAAATAACTCATCATGACTAAATATCTCTAAGTTTATTCCTTAAGGGTTGCACCAAGAAAAGGGTGGGTAGACCTTTAGTGCTCTGCAAGATTGTTGTCCCTTATTACCATATTACTCCCTTTCCACTCAGCTCATAAGACCTTTCCCTAAGCTATCTCATTGCTTTAGTATTTTCCTCTTTATATCCTTATTTCCCTTGCTTATTACCCTTTTTACATATTCAATAAGCTAGGTCAACCTGGTTGACCTAGTACAGTCTAAGGTCACTTTAGTTCTTTAGGCCTAGTTTCCATCTGGTCGACCTAACACAAACTTATGGCATTAGCTCGATAATGTGCTAGGTCAACCTAGTCAACCTAACATAGCTAACATGTATGAGTGATTTCTGGGTTAGATACTCCTATATATACAAGGTCATTTCATTCATTTCCATATGCATGTAATTGGGAGTTATTATTCACTAATGTTTCTTCACAATCTACTCTTACACCATTTTATTTGAGGAGTCTTAACTTAGGTTTATTATTTGTATAATATTATTCTTATGGATAGGTTTTAGATGCTTTAGTATAATAAATTTATTCTTAAAAACCACCACAACCTCTTGTGAAGCCCCATTGGCTAAGGGAGAGATTGAGTCATGATGCGTTAACATTCAGGTAAGTATATTCTAGCTTTGTTCTCCTCTCTTTTAGTAGATAAAAGTAGCATAAGTGTTGGATTTAATAATATTAATCCTCATATTTCATGTATTAGTGTGTTACTCATACTTAATTTATTTAAATTTCCCTATACATGTATTTTATTTCTTTACATCTAACCCCTTACTTTGTGCCACAAGCTTTGGTGAGCACTAGATTAGTTTACTTTTATTATTATTAGATTAGTTTAATTTTTTATTTATTATCATAAGTGAATATACAAACCATAGGAATATTTTAGGTTTTTTGTGTGATTATGTTAGACTTTAGTATTTAGAACCCTGCCTAGCATGATGTGTTGTGACAAATGATATAAGTGATCCCCTAATCGGGTCTAACAGATCCTCATGTTAGTCATTCTCCTGCTTAACAAGTGTGTGCCTTAATCAGAAGTGTAGGTGTGATCTATATTATATTATCTAGGATTGATTCAAGTGTAACATGAAATTTTTATTTCATATATTCTAGTAAACTTGACGTGAATCCTATCCCACCATTGGTTGGATTGTCTTCACGTTTCCATTTTTGTCTCTTTTCTTGTTAGTACTAGTAGGATTCCTTTTAATTATTTTATTCTTTTATTCTTTTATCATCATTTTTATCACTTATTTCTTCCCTATTTTCATTCCCTATATCATCATGAATCCAATGCATTTTATGGTTTGTAAAATGGATGATTATAACTAAAGATATATGTAAAACAAGGAACCTATCTATTGTACTAGGTTGACCTGGTCGACCTAGTGCTTTTTATAACCTCCATACACTATACTAGGTAGACCTAGTTTACCCTATACAGTCTAAAAGCCTTGTCTTTTGTGCTAGGTCAACTAGGTCAACCCAATACTATTTTATGCCTTCTTTGATTTCTAATTTAGCTTTCTACATTCTTTGTATGTCTAACTTAGCTCTATGTCTACCATATTTAGTTCTCTGTCTCTGTCTATTATTCTTATTATTTAGAATTCTTTTCCTTTTATCCTCAAGCATAATATCCCCCATTAGAAACTTCTTGGATATCTTAAATCCATTTAAACACTCTATAGGGTTCTCTTTTCTTCTTATGCTTTCATATTTTTTCTTCCTCTTTTTAGCTTTTGGGGCATCTTGCAATGCCCATCCACACATTTCTTTAACCTTTAGGGCATCTTGTTATTCCCATCCATATATAATTGTAGACTCTAGGGAATATTGAAATTCCCATATCTACATCTACTTACCCTTTGGGGAATCTTGTGATGCCCACTCTTATTCTCCATTACATGCTACCAAACTAATTCAACTTCAAGAAACCTTACAAGACATAATCTAGTCTTTCCCATGTGCTCATCATTGATATATTCATTCATGTAGGGTACATTTCCTTCTTTTCATGCTTTCTCCCTATCTTTTTAACACTTTTTGTAGGTTACTCAAGCATGGGTCTCTCCCTATGTATCAGTTTCCTTCATTTTCAATCCTTTAGTCCTCCCTTTTGGTATTTTATTTTTTTGATGTACCATATTCTTTAATTCTTTTCTTTTCAAACCTTTAGTCCTCCCTTTTGGTCTTTTGGTTTCTTGATGTACCATAGTCTTCATCACTTATCTTTTCATTTTTCCTTTTGCTTGCCAATGTTGTTTTAGCATCTTCTTAGGCTTTTATTTTATGAGTTATTTGGTAAGATCATGGATAAAACCTAACCCTCCTTATAAAATGACCATTCTTTTTATTTCCCATTTCTTCCTTTTCATTTTTTTGCTTACTGTCAATGTTATTTCGACATCCTTTGGGTCTTTCTTTATGAGGTGATTTATACAAAGGCTCCCTCACTTTTTGCTTATTGGTACCCCTTGTGTTTTCCTTTTGTGAGTTACTTGGTAAGACCATGGATAAAACCTGAACCTCCTCATTAAATTACCTTTAATTTTATGTTCTTTATGATCCTTGTTATTTAGACATTAGCTTTTTCTTCTTTTTCTAGATGGAATCTATAAAAAATATTTGTTAGCATGTTTTCCTTCACTTCCCATAGTCTTATGATAAGGAATCACACCTTTGCTATCATTATATTCCTTTTTTTCCCTTTGTCACTTTTTTTGCAATTTTAAGAAATTCAAATTTGTTACATATGTCATTTTTCTCTTGATTTCCCCCTTTCTTTCACCTCCAAATTTGGATAAAACAAGTTCAATTTTAAGATAGCACTTTTATTTCACCTAGATTTGTGAAACTCTTAGACACCATTCTCTTTGATTTTCTCTCTCTTAGTAACCTTATCCCAAAGTTTTTAAATGAAATTCATCTTTAACACCCATGTTTGGTTTTCCAAATTTGTATGGAGGAGGAATTTTAAAAAAAAAAGTTAAAATCCAATCATTTTAAAACAAAAGGAAATGATATCTAAAAGGCAACATACAAATTTTAAAAGTATAATCACACCAAAAGATGTGATTACAAGTACATCTCCTATCTTCAATCAAATCTCAAACTACATAGTCAACTTTACATAGAGATGAAGTCCTTTGGGTTGTGAAATGCCAATAGATTGGAATAGGGGATTTTAAAAAAATGTATAGTGCTACCTACTTTATCACACAAGTACTTAATCTTTGCAGTAGACCAATGACTCTATAAGGGGTCCTAAGGAGAAGGGAACATGTTGTGGGGAGGTAGGTCCATTTTAATATTCATTCATATAGCCTTCATGGGATGATATGTATACTCCATTTGTTAACCTAATACTTGTGTAGCTAAGAGAAGTTCTTTTGAGTCCTTAAGGTTGATAGTCCTCTTATTTTGATAAACCAAATTTGAGTGTCTTGACTTTGATAATGAGTTCCTCTACCTTGATTTTTCCTTCATTCTCCCTTTTGACCCGTTTCATTTCCCCCTTAATAGAAAAATTGTGATTTCAGATTTGTTTTCCCTCTTTTTTAAATTCCTTTTTATTCATTTCCTAAAAACATGCTAACACTACTTTGTTTCATTTTTATCTATATTTAGATGCAAAATAACATGTTTGAGAACTATGGATTATTTTCATCATGTTTAATATATTTACTAAAACTACTTTTCTTTCCTTTTCCCATTTATCTTGATTTTGTTATTTTTATATTATGCACCCCTGAGTTTACACCCTTTTTCCATTATTGTGTGGGATGCGTATTGTTAATGCTCACCCAGCCAAATTTTTTTTCATTTTATGCATCCCCTTTTTCCATTGATGATTGAGATGTGGATTATTACTGCTCACTCATCAATGTTGTTTTACCATTTTTTCTTTTTAAATCCTCTTTTTACCATCTTATTTGACATATATCCTTGATTTTATTTGGTGAGTTTTCCTTTTCTTACTTGAGGTTTACTTGTTTGAGTTTTTTGGTCTTTAGTAGCCTTGTATTTTTAGTTACTTGATTTACTCTTGTTTGACTTAGTCATTTGGTCTAACATAGCACTTGTCACTCAGCTTGCTAAATTCCAAAGTACATCCCATCCACATAGCACTAGTTATCTTGGCTTTTATTATGTTTGTTTCTTTTTTCTCCTTATTTTTGTATTTCTAGGTTTGTATAAAGCAATCTCTACACCCTCCATAATAAAAACTAAAACATAGATGAAAAACATGCTGTGATAAAGGTAAGTCAAGGTAAGCATCATTTACTTTTTAGTTATTTAATTTTTAGTTTTTTTCTTCTTTTATCATTTACTTTTAGTTACTGCATGCTTTTTAAAATACTAAAAAAAATTTAGCATCAACATTGTGTGTGTCCTTATGTTCTTTCTTGAAGCACCATCCCCTGCTACACCTTAGTGACACATGATGAGCTTCGAGTGGGGCCTATGTATACACATAATATGTTCACGCTTTATTGATTAATGATGCTTTACATATTGTAAGAACCCATCATGACTCAATCTCTCTAAGTGCATGTCTTAAGGGGTGCACCAGGAAAGGGGTGGGTAGACCTTTACTACTTCACAAGATTTTTGTCCGTTATTACCATATTATTCCCTATCCATTCAGATCTTAAAACCTTTCCCTAAGCAATCTCTCCTTCCTTGCATATTATTCTAGTAGTTTCATCTTTCTATACTTATTTACCTTGATTAGTACCATTTTCACCTATTCAGTAAGCTAGGTCGACCTAGTTAACCTAGCATAATACGGGCTCACTTTAGCTCTTTAGGCCTAGTTTCCATCTGGCTGACCTAAAACAAAATTTAGGCATTAGCTTTATAATTTGCTAAGTCGGCCTAGCTAACCTAGCATAATTGACATTTCTAAGTGTTGTTTTAGGTAGATAATCCTATATATACAAAGTCATTTTGGTCATTTACATATTAATTCAATCATGAGTTATTATTCACTTGTGCTTCTTCATAATATGCTCTTCCACCATTCTACTTGAGGAGTCTTAGCTTAAGTTTATTATTTGAAGAATCTTAATATTATGGATAGGTATTGGATGATTTAGCCTAAACAAGTGATCCTTATGAACCACACCAACCTCTTTCAAAGCCAAATTTACCAAGGGAGAGATTGAGTCATGACAATTTCACATTTAGGTAAGTATATTCTAACTTTGTTCTCCTCTCTATTAGTAGATAGAAGTAACATAAGTGGTGGCTCAAATAATATTAATCCTCATATTCCATGAATTAGGGTGTTACTAATACTTAATTTATTTGAAGTTCCCTAAACATGTATTTTATTGCTTTGCATCTAACCCCTTACTTTGTACCACAAGCTTTGTTGATCACTATATTAGTTTACTTTTCTTGTTATTAGATTAGTTTACTTTCTTATTTATTATCATAAGTGAATATACAAACCATAGGAATATTTTAGGTTTGTTATGTGATTGTGGTAGACTATAGTCTTTAGAACCTGACTTGGCATGATGTGTTGTGACAAATGATACAAGTGATCACCTAATTGGGTCTACCAGATCCTCATGTTGGTCATGTTCCTGCTTAACAAGTGTGTGCCCCAATCTGAAGTGTAGGTTTGATCTATATTGTCTTATCTAAGATTGATTCAAGTGTAACATTCAATTCTAATTTAATATAAAGCTTAATCAGGCTGAGATATAGTTGCTCATAAAGTTTGAGGTCAAGATTTGAAGGAAAAGTGCATGAATAATTGTTTTAGGCCTTTTAGAGCTCATATAATCAGGTACTCAAACCTAGAAAGAACTTTCAAGAATTTTTTTTCATGTAAATACATTAAATGGTTCCCTAAGTCTTTTGTGGTATATGGAGAAGGGTCCTAGCTAAAATCTATGTTCATTAGTTTTGAATTTTGTTTGCAGCTCACTATGATCAATCACTAACACTATAAACTATCTTGAACCTCCATATAACCCTAATAAAGAATTATGAGAATTATTTTATTCAAAACATCAAAAAATGGATTTAATATTTTCATAAAATGTATTCTAATAGGTAGAGGACTCTCTCAAGTACCTCATGGTGGTATTGGCTTGTTAGAAGATAGAGAAGACCATATAATAAAGGGCTTATTTATCAAAGTTTTGTAGTTTAACATATAAATTAGAATTATCCAAGAATGAAAATATATTGGATAGGATGATAGAGACTTTAATCATATGACCATGATGTTTTATAAGGAATTTATATCTTTAGAATTTGATAAATCATTCGTTCAAGTTAACTAGTCATAGGCAGATTTGAGCATAAAGAATGGAGTCAATAGATTGGTCTGCAAGACTAATATTGGTCATTAAGTCATATTGTTATATGTAATTTAAGATGAAATTAGGGTCATACATTTATTTTAAACATGATTTTTATGTCCTGATCATGTGACATGAAGGCGATCAAGCATGAGAGAGATCAAATAGTTAGTGAGTGTTCACAGGCCTGATATGACAATAAATTACAAGGAGTGTTTTCATGGAGTGGTTAGATCTAAAATGTCTTTTAGAGATTAGATGATGTTATATGGGGTCTATCTGAATTGTATTTGAAAGGATATTATCATCTATGGAGGTGAAAGGCGTTCTAATTTAACATGGTATACACATTACTAGACAAACCTAATGCAATTAGGTCTCTATGAGTCTTAATGGAGAAATAAGGTTATAAGGTATTATGGACAACTAATATGTGAATAATTTACTTAAAGATAGTTTTATGACCAATATTTAAGGAATAAGGTGAATGGCCAATTGTATTCTCATATGATCATTATGATTTTATATAATCAAATTAATCTTTTTGATGTGTGTGAGTCAAATTAAAGATGTATGTGTATAAAAATGTTCTGAAACATATGTTAAAACGTTAGAGGAGAGAATAAAAGTATTCATGAGAAGTTTTTAGGTTTTATAAATATGAATATTAGGGATACATGACATAATCAAACTTGATGAGGGTTAGACAAATGAACAAGAGTGTGCATTGAGATTAAAGAGCAAATAAGGAAGAAGTGATCATCATATGTTGATTGAGAAACAAATGAATAATATGATTTTCATAAATTAGAGTTGAATTAGTCCATGCTTAGTCACAAAGGGAGTTATAGTTTCCTCGCAAGTGGGTTCTTGTTAAAACTTTGTTCAAGTGGGTGCTTTATAGTTTTGGGTTAGTACTCTAAGTTGAGTTGGTGGTTAATAAAATTTGATATTTTGTAAACATTTATAGGAATGTAGTGATTTTTATTCCCTTTAATGGTTTCTCACTCATATTGTGTTATGCACATTGTTTCATGTTTGTGTGATTGGTTCTTGATGCATTGATTGATCATGCCATTAATTTTATGGTTAATGATAGGTAATGTATAGTTGTAAAAGTTTTCTAAGGTCATTGGTTTACCCACCTCTTAGTGAATTATGATTCTAACAAGTGTTATAGGTACTATTTCACGTATGTTGATTGTCTACAGGGGTTTGTGGGTCATGGTCTTATGAGTGTAAGAGCGTGGCTTTTAGATAAATAACCTTAACATTTTTTAGTAAAGCTTAACTTTTGCTAAAAGAGTAGTGAAGGTGTTTAAGGGTAGAATGATGGTTTTAATACCTATGGGGATATAATGAATCTTTTGAACCTATACAAAAGGATGCAATGGTGTGATTAAAACACTCTATTTTATGTTAACATTATGTTTTGAGAACATTGAGGACATTATTAGAAATAATACTTCCTTTTTATGTTAATGAAAGCCACATCTATAGATTAAATCATTTGGAAAAACCATATGAACATTAAAGTTGGAGTAAAAGGAAATGAGTATCATCAAGACACCATGATTAGACCTCAAATACACCATCCACCTTTAGATGTGTACACTAGATATTCTTCTTCATCAATGAAATCTAATTATAGTTTACAAACACCAAAGGTTTAGACATTTCTCATATCTATATGCCCACATGTGTGAATCAAGTGTTGAGGAGGTCATTGAAAGTCTCTTCAAGACTTGAGGAACTAGGAACAATCACTATTTTGGTTAAATAGACCATACATTTAATCAAATCATCCTCTTTATTTCATCATGTGTAGATGAGGATAATGAATAAATAACTTAAATTATTAATGAATGTTCATAGAGATTAGGGGACTAAACTATCTACCAATACCCATTACCTAAAGGAGACTAAGTTCACTTTCTATGGCTAAGATCTTCGACTCTCTTTCTTTATCCTCTATATAGACTGAGCACAAACCTTAAGTGTTATCCAAGACTGTCAATGAGATTGATGTGGAAGATGGATAATTTTTTGGCTCCTCAAGAATTGAAACAATATGATTTCTTCCACACATGCAAATAGTGAACTCCCCTTGAAAACCCCTAACTCCAACTAAGGTAGTCCATACTGTACGACATTGTACCAATCATAAAACTCATGAGCCTAAAAATTCCATATGTTTTCTCATGTTTTAGACCATAAGCCATTATTATCAAGTAAGAGGGGGGAAATAGGAGGTAGGTGATGTATTTAAGCTCATGATACTAGCTAGGGGATTTGAAAATGCATAATTTGGCATATGTGAGGCCCATTTAGTGGGATTTAAGTGTTGAATTTTATGTAAATGGGATCAATAGTATATTAAATGCCTTGGGTATGGATTAATGGGACTCATGAAGGCTCTTGAAGGTGTAAATAGTGGATCTAATGGCTTCTAAGGGTTAAATGAAGTCACATTAAGGTCAAAATCTTCCTTTCAGACCATATACATGCCATTAAGGAGGGATATCAAATGAATAGCATTTCAATATATATGAAAAGAACTTAAGACATACTAATTACCTCAATTAGGCCCCCATACACCTTTAAAACATTTTAAAAATCTTGGAAGTAAACCATACCTCACATAACTTAAGTACACCAGAGAGGTGCATGCTAGCAAAGGTTCCTAATTCAACAGAACATGCTAAGGACAAGGATATCTAAGTTTTATTAGTTTTCATAGGATAATACAAAGAATTAATATTGTAATAGATGCATGATGAAAGTGAGTTATCATGTCATAGATAAGACTAGATTAATTTAGAGATTTTTTAAGGGTTGTAGAGTAATTGACTAAATTTAGATAAGATTGAACCAAACATTAAACATGATAACATAGATAGGAAATAACATAAGAAATATGATAAGTAACCATAACTAGATGTCTATATTGATCTCAAAAAAAGTCCATCAACTTCTTTATACAATCATACATATTTCTAGTAGCTATAGTTACTAACTATTCATATTCTTCTCATACATTAGCACCAAAAAGAGGAGATTGTTCATAATCTATCCTTTCACAAGCTGAAGAGGATAAGATAAAATATATATATATGATAATTTCATATATAATGTGAAAATATTCAAATAATATCTTGTGTAACTTTACTTATATAGTTGTTTCTCCCAACACTTTCCCAAACTTAAAGTGTTATCTCATCCTAAGACAACATCTCAAGTTCATTTGACTATGTGCTGAGGGTAGAACTTAAAAATTTAGGTAGACTAGCAAGAGTTTTAGTAATCTCTTAAGGCACCATTTCTAGTTTTCACATCTTTTGCACTACTTAGCTACCCTTTCAAATTTTTAACTAAACAACATACCAACATACTACCCTTTTTGGTTTTTAATAGGTTGGTATAACTAGGTGGCTTCACTTTATGGGGTTTCAACAATCTTTGCCCCGCTTGTCTCACTAGTCATCCCCAATACAAAATGTTATTCAAAAATTTATAAAACTTTTTAAAAATTTGTGAATTGTAGAGTACTCAACTATAAGGAAGTGGTGTTTCTAAGGAATAAGGTTGGCTAGAAGGATCCTTAGACTTAGACTTAGTAGTCCTGTACTATGCAAGCTCTTGTTGGAGTTCTAATGGTGGTATCTAAATAAGAACTTTGACAATTAGGGTCACCTTGATGAGCTCAGAATATAGCTCATTCTAACATAAGAATTCTTTTGAATCATCTCAAATAGGATACTATCTTATGAAAATCATAAGTTGTTAAGTAACTTTTATATGGAAAATAGGTATTTGTTTTGTTTATGATTAACCAAATACTAAACCTGCACTTTGCCATTAACATCTAACACAATTACATGTTTTAGTGATTGTCTGATTAAAAGGAATGCTCAAAGATAGGTGATTCCAGTAGCATATAAAGGAAGTTCAATTTTGATTTCCATTTGACAAAGTTTCAGACTCACAGGCAATGTCATTCTTTGGAAAGAACAAAACTATGAACTCCACAGGCTCAAAACTATGGACTCCACAGGCTCAAAACTATGGACTCCATAGGCTAAAAACTACAGACTCCATAGACTCAAAACTATAGACTCCACAGGCTCAAATCTATGAACTCCGCAAGCTGAAATCTACAGACTCGATAGGCTGGAATCTATGAACTATATAGGTCACTTCTTCCTACTTTATAGGGTCAACTCTAAGGACTCAATGGAGAAAAGGAGTTGAATGAGCCAGCTAGAAACTAAATAAAAGGAGAAGAATCATTCTAGCTGGTGTTGGCCAAGAAGATTGATTGTTTACTATTTTGAAGGATTTGTTCATAGTATTTTAAGACATCTAGATTTTAGTTCTATTATAAATTGATACTCCTATTTTCTAGTATAATTGGATTTCTAGGAAATCTAATCTCCTATATTTAGATGATTGGATTAACTAGGAATCTATATTTTATTGCATATCTATTCTAAGTCAGTTGTATTAGCATATAATGAAGAACATGTTACATTCAAACATATACTAGATAATAGAGAATACTAGAAGATAGTTTTAAGAAGGTGTGTTATAGAATACCGTCTAGCTGTAATTATTTGTATTAATTATTATTAAGGTTGATTAAATTTTGTTCCTAAATCTAAAAGGAGCAAGGGCCCACTCTGCTCAGACTTAGGAATTGCTATAGGTAATTAGGTAATTTTATGTTAATTCTTGAATTTAAATTAATTAGTATTTTGGTAATAATTGAATTTCTTTAATATAATTAGATTCAAAAAGCATAAAGTTTTCCTTTAGTCAAAATATTTATTTTCCAGCAAAGTGTGTTATTTCTTTCAAACAGCAAGTGTGTTATTTATTTTCTAGCAAGTGTGTTATTTCTTTCAAACAAGCAAGTCTATTATTTCTTTTCTAGAAAGCATGTTATTTATTTTAAATAGCAAGTGTGTTCTTTTCTTTTCCAACAAAGTGTGTCATTTCCTTTTCAGTAAATGACTATATTGTAAAGTTCTTTTATTTGTTTCTAGCAAGAGTAAATTCATTAGTTCTAGGAACATTTCTAGATAAGGGTAGATTAGAACCAGCACAACACCCCCACATAGTATATATCTAAATCTACTATCCTAAGCCTTACTGCAAATAGATTCACACACTAGCCCTGGTTGATAAGACATCAATTTGAGTATTGATTAAATGAGAGTTATAACAATAGCTCATCATTGCCAGGGATCACGGTGTTAGTAAGGTAACCATTATTGGTCTAGAATAAAAGGAAAAAAACTAGAAAACCTACAAAATTTCCAAAAATATTCAAGTTGATGAACCATCCCAGAGATTCTAAAGGATGATTCATTCCAAAATCTCCACCAGAACCACAGGTTGAAACTCCTTCAACATCTTCACATAGAAAATCAGAAAACATAAGTGAAACTCATCTATAGGGATCTCTAGAAACAAGGATAGAAACCAAGATACTGCCACAAGCAAGCCCAACCAGACAAATTCCTGAAGATCAATCTCTCATAAGAAAACATCGTTTAGGAATTGCCAAAGATATAGAAGAAGCATTTCAGAGATCCATAGCTGAGGAAGATTTTTAAAACCTTGAACAACCAACAATCAATACCACAAACATCTAGTGGGAAGACAACGCTAGTTTTGAAACTTCATTTGAAGAAGAGAATATGGATCTTCAACAAAATCTACCAAATCCACAACTAGCACAGGGAAGGACTTTTTGTTTTCCTATTGTTATAGATCCTACTAATCAGACCCCCATGAAAAATATTTCACCTCCAAATTTTCCAAATTTCTAGGGGAGATCTACTGAAGATCTTTGAGTTCAAAGTGCTGTGTCAAACCTATGACTATACCACAAACAGCCAAAAATTAAAACTATTTCCATCTACACTTAAAGATTTAGCTGTGAGATGGTTTATGGGATTACCTGATAATTCCATTAGAATGTGGGATGACATGGAAATAGAATTCTTAAACAAATACCAAGATTACTATAGGGTTCAAGAGAGAAAGGAAGACTTCTTCAAAATTAAACAAAATGAAGATGAATATTTAGAAGATTATTTGGAAAGGTTCATATTCACTCATAAAATAAGTAGTTATCCACTCACTGAAGAAGTCTAGAAATTGGTCTTTTTAAAGGGATTGGATGAAGACACTAGGGATGCTTTAAATCTAATGGGAGGAGGAGACATCAATAAACTAGATTTTGATTAGATTTTTGAGCTGTGTACCACTATTCTCGAATAAAACATAGAATCAGGAGAGGGAGAGTTAGGAAATATAATGAAGTTGGAAAGCTAATGGAAGAATTTGCAAATCTAAAGATAGATATTCTGGTAACATTAAATAGTACTTTAGATGGCCTTCAAGCTAGGGCTAATGCAATATAACCATTAGCAATTTACTATCCTAAGTGTAGACAAAAACATGCACTTAGAGATTGTCCCTTAGACAAAACCAATGTTTCATCATGTGGGATCTGTGATACCACAAATCATGACACCAAAAATTATTCACTATTGTCTATTTTGAAGAATCAAATCAAAACACAGAGCCAATATATTGAAGAAATAAATTATATATAGAGATAAAACTTTGTCCCACAAAACTAGGCACAAGGATAATTCAATGCAAGAAACCAAGTTAACCCATGGATGGCACCATGGAATGTTCCAGTCCCTTCACCCTTTTGGAATCAACATCAAATTCCACCAATCCAAAACCCATGGGGGGGACAAGAGTGGACACCAACATCTCTTTGGATGATGCCACCATCACAACAACAATGGGCACCACAATAGTAGTGGATGCCACAACAATATCAACCATGGAATCAATAGTGGAACCCACAGTGGGGTCCATAATAGCAATTTTCCCAACCAAGGAAACCACCCCAACAAAAAACTATTATTCCACCTCCAGTCATTCAACACCAAGAGCAAGTAAACCAACCTCTAATGCCTACTCAACCAATAGCAAATCCAAAAAACAAACAACCAACACCCCCACATAATATATATCTAGATCTACTATCCTAAGCCTTACTGCAAATAGCTTCGAACACCAACCCTGGTTGATAAGACATCAATCTCAGTATTGATTAAATGAGAGTTATAATGATAGCTCATCATTTTTGGTACCATTGCTAGGGATCAAACCTGGGTCACCCACATGATAGGTGGGAATACTCACCACTATACTACAATGACTGGATTTTCACCATATGAACTAGTTTATGGTAAGAAACCCCTATTTTCTATAGAATTTGAATTACAAACTCTAAAAACTACTCTTGAAGTAGGAATTGAGTTAGAAGACATGCATAAAGAAAGACTATTATAGCTCAATCAATTGGAGGAGATGAGGATGGAAGCATTACAAAAAATAGAAATGGTGCAACAGCAAAGAAGGATTTGGCATGATTCTTAGATCAAAGAATGGGAATTCCATAAAGGAGATTGGGCACTTTTATTTGATTCCAAGTTTAATCAATTCAAAGGGAAACTACAAACTAGATGGTTAGGACCTTATCAAATTTAGGAGATCTTTGACAATGGATCTATTAAGCTGATTCCTATTGATGACAGTAGAAGGGCCATGATTGTAAATGGACACAAGTTGAAACTTTATCAAAAACCTATCAACAGAGAAGAATTTATCCATGAAATAAAGGATCAGGTGGTTGTTTTAGAAGATCTTATTTCTTCAAATGAAATAACCACTAATCTGGAAAGCTCTGCTTCTTCTAGCAACACCTGATCTCTAAAAAAGTTAAAAAAAACCAACAATGATAACCCTTAGGCGTTGTTGGCAGTCTTGGTCTGAAAACCAGCTTGTTGGTGAGCCAAGTACTGGTAAAATAAGCCTTGTCTAGAAAACAAGTTTTACTAGCTGGGCAAGGGTAAAAAGACCAAAACAATAATGAAATAAATATAAATAAATTATGGATGTCTAATTATTCTTTGTACCTAGCTTCCTTAGAATGATCTCAATATTCTTTTTTTATTTGTAATTGATCCATGTGATTTTCTATGTAGGATAGATGGTGGGAAGGGCATACATCTAAGGTAAAGTTACGTAAAATAGAATATATTTATCCATAATTAGTTAATTAATAGCTTTCAATTTGAATAAGATTCTTTCTATTGAGATGACTAGGCCTTAAATTAAAGTAGATCCCTTCTGAAAATGGAGGAGCCATCAAATTAGATAAACATTCAAAGTGGATGGTTTGGTAATGACTATGTGTAATGATTCAATGGACACCTCATGTGCTTAATCTTATAATGATGATGATGTGATGTCTTCAAGTCACTTTTTCAAAAAAAGAGCTGCCACCACAAATGTTCACGTCACTAGACCCCACCGACATTTTAGTGCATAACAATCATTTCTACGAACTCACTCTTAATTGTTATATTGTTTTCACTCCAATGAATAACATTGTTATCAGTCTCAAGCAGGTTCAAACCCTATTTTGAAATAGAAAGCCATTTTAACTAGATCACAATCAGCATAGGTATTTCATTTCGAATCAAAAGAAAATAATGGGTCAGAAGATGAGATTGGAACCAAAGAAGGCTACAAAATTTAACAAAGACAAAGGTTCTATGGAGATATTCAGGGCAAATGGATGGTTACCCTTCATCAACAAGTTTTAGGGGTTTCATCAAGAGCTAGTAAGTGAATTTGTTACTAATCTCACTCCTGATAACTCAACTATTCATGGTGTAGTAATTCCAATCTCGACCCAGATTATAAGCGAAGTGATTGAAGTTCCAAAAGAGGGAATGAGGGTAATAAGGAGGACCCCATTTAATGATTTAATCACCCAATTCAATGGGAATGAAAAAACTAGCACTTCCTATCTAGTTGATTCAAGAGGAAACACTAAGGGGGTCAGTAGAAATTCACTTCCTGAACCCTGGAGGTCAGTCGCCAAATGGGTGATTAAGTATGTTACTTGTGAGGGACATACTAGTTTGTTAGGGAGTGAAGCCATGGAAATATTGATACACCTAAAGCATGGAAGCCAAAACCCCCAATGCAAAATGAACCTTCAATACTTTTTATATGGAGCCATCCAGGTCTTGGCCATAATTCCTAATGTTGCCCTAAGACACCATGGTCTCATCCACTTACTCATTTAGCATCATTTCCTTTAGCAGAGTACTGAATCCTTGGAGACATTTCTAAATAGTGTAATACTGAATGTTTCAAATTTACCTATGCCTAAATCTATGAACTTACCTCCATCTACTCCATCAATAAGTGGAACAATTCTAGAGCAACAATCACAGGCTAAAACCTCTTAGGCCATTCCTTCTACTTCCTCAAGGAAGGTTACAAGGTCTCAAAGACAACATTTTGAAGCAGTAGTTTCTACAACTATAAAAATATGGGATCAATTATCAGTATCCTTGAGAAGAAGAGAATTCATGTCTCCAAATAATATCAAGTGGAGCATGCAAAGAGTAACCTCAATCCTTGAAATTTTGATTGAATTCATAAACTCAAGAGGTGAAAAGAAATGGATTGGAATGAGATATCAACCCCCTCTATTCATTATCCCTATTCCAAGATGGTAGAACTGGTCTCCATAGTCTGATGAATAATTTGATATCTAGAAACAAATGATTCAAGAGTATCAAGGCCTTACCAACAATGCAGATAGGCACATCACAAATGAATTTGAAGATTATGACTTGAGTAAACATTTTAAAGATAGATTCAAGAATCAACACCAAAGATAATTAGTTTGCAATGGGACTTGTAAAAGGTAAAGTCTGGGGGAAATGATGAGCTTAGAATATAGCTCATTCTGACACAAGAATTCTTTTAAATAATCTCAAATAGGATACTATCTTATGAAAATCATAGGTTGTTAAGTAACTATTATATGGAAAATAGGTATTTGTTTTGTTTATGATTAACCAAAGACTAAACTTGTACTTTGCCATTAATGTCTAACACAATTGCATGTTTTAGTGATTGTCTGATTAAAAGGAATGCTCAAAGATAGGTTATTCTAGTAGCATATAAAGGAAGTTTTATTTTGATTTCCATTTCACAAAGTTTTAGACTCAAAAGAAATGTCATTCTTTAGAAAGAACAAAACTATGGATTCCACAGGAACAAAACTACAGACTCCGTAGGCTCAAAACTATGCACTCCATATGCTCAAAACTATGGACTCTATAGGCTCAAATCTACAAACTCTACAAGCTAAAATCTACATACTTGATAGGATGGAATCTACAAACTGTACAGGTCACTTCTTCCTACTTTGCAGGGTCAACTCTAAGGACTCAATGGAGACAAGGAGTTGAATGAGCCAGCTAGCAACTGAATAATATGAGAAGAATCATTCCAACTGGTGTTTTCCAAAAAGATTGATTGTTTGATATTTTGAAGGATTTGTTCATAGTATTTTAAGACATCTATATTCTAGTTCTATTATAAATCGATACTCCTCTTTTCTAGTATAATTGGATTTCTAGGAAATCCAATCTCCTATATTCAGATAATTGGATTAACTAAGAATCCCTATTTTACTGCATATCTATTCTAAGTCAGTTGTATCAGCATATAATGAAGAACATGTTACATTCAAACATATACTAGATAATAGAGAATACAAAAGATAGTTTTAAGAAGGTGTGTTACATAATATAGTCTAGCTGTAATTATTTGTATGAATTATTATTAAGGTTGATTAAATTATGTTCTTGAATCTGAAAGGATAAAGGGCCCACTCTACTTAGACTCAGGTATTGCTACATGTATTTAGGTAATTTTATGTTAATTCTTGAATTTAAATTAATTAGTATTTTGGTAATAATTGAATTTATTTAATACAATTAGATTCAGAAAGCATAAAGTGTTCCTTTGTTAAAAGTATTTATTTTCCAGCATAGTGTGTTATTTTTTTCAAACAACAAGTGTGTTATTTCTTTTCCAACAAGTATGTTATTTCCTTCAAACAAGCAAGTGTGTTATTTCTTTTCTAGCAAGCATGTTATTTCTTTTAAACAACAAGTGTGTTCTTTCTTTTCCAGTAAAGTGTGTCATTTCCTTTTCAGTAAATGAGTGGATTGCAAAGTTTGTTTGATTGTTTCTAACAAGAGTAAATCCATTAGTTTTAGTAACATTTCTAGATAAGGATAGATTAGAACTAGCACAACACCCCCACATAGTATATATCTAGATTTACTATCCGAAGCCTTATTACAAATAGCTTCAGACACCAGCCCTAGTTGATAAGACATCAATCTGAGTATTGATTAAATGAGAGTTATAATGATAGCTCATCACACCTCACTATAGAATAGAAATAGGTCATTTTTTAATTCATCTCAATCAAGCACCACTTCTTAGACCATGAGAATGAAGATGCAAATTGATGCATGACACCCAATGAGTTCCTTTAGGTCTACATTCTGAGTGTCACTTAGGTCTACCCTTGTATTACTAACCTTCAGCTAAATCTTTATGCTAAGCTACTCCAACATTTTTGAGAATAATTTCTCACTAAGGATTTAGTCATGTACATTATCCCTAGAATTGAAAGATTGTTGAAGAGCAATGTTAGTTTCATCAGATGAGTTAGTTTGGATATGCATTATTGTGCTAGCTATGGTAGCTATAATAAATTCTACACTTGATATGGAAAGTGCATTGTCAAGATGTTATTTCCATTCTATAATACTACATGCAATATAATGGGCTTGTAGGGATACAATGTCAAGATAATCAGATACTCCTTCACTAGAGTAATCAAATTCATGGTGTCAGTATTCAAATTTTAGACTAAGTTTTTGAGTGCACAAATTGATGTATTGTGCACCAGTATTTTATAAGCTTTGTGATCAAGGTCTTGAACCAATTATGGTCTAACATGACTTTTGACCCTAGAATAGAGAGGCTAAGGTTATAAAAGTGTCCTTAATAAGCTTTACTAATTTATGCATGTTATCCCTGAGTTCTATTTTCTTTATATTTTATTGGTCCCACTCTTATTCTAAGGAGGCAGCCTTTTGTACAATAGATTCTTTGAATGATATAAGACCCTCCAATTATTTCTTTAAAAGTAGGTGAGAGATGTCTAAAGAGGCCTCTTACCTAACTGGAAGAGTTTCTAGTGTGCTTGTGGTTTATACGAGATCATGATGTGGCATGGTGGCTAGCAAAAGGGAAAAGGTGGTACACTAAATAGTGACTGAGGGAACATCCTAGAGCCATACATTTCCTAGTGGAAGCTGTGATGACTACATCTGTACCTATGTTATACTTGATACTTATTGCTACATTGTGGCCTCTACTTTCAGCTTAGCTTTTTATGCAACATCCTCAACCATGTTCTATTGGACCTCTTCTTCTTATTCCTTTTTCCTATCTTCTTCCTCCCTCTTCTTTTTCTCCTCTTCTTCTTGCTTCTTGCTTCTTCTTTTCTTCTTCCTCTCTTCTCTTTTCCTCTTCCTCTTTCTTGGTATTATCTTCATCTTTTTTCTTATTTTTCTCTTCAATTTCATCTTTATCTTTCTTTTCTCTCATCTTCTTCTTCTTTCTACTTTTTCTCTTGTTCTTCCTTCTTCCTCTATTCTTTTTATTCTCTCTTATTCTACTCGTATTCCTGTGTAGTTTGGGCCTACACTTAAGCTTGCATTTATGCATGTGATTGATATTGCCATAGGGATTCATCATGTTCTTCCTTATTCTTGGCCACTTCTTCTTCTTGTTATTTCACCCAATCTATTGTATCTTGTTATCATTTTTCTTCTTCTTTTTCCTTCTTCTCTTTATCCTTTTGTGCTTGTTTTTGTGTGGTGGCAGCTTCTTAGACTTGTCAGGCCATCTCCATGGCCTTTTATATGTCTACCTATATATCCTTAGCCCTTTTTGAGGCCTTAAATTCTTTGGCTTTATATTTTTCTTGTTTTTATTATTTTTATTATTTTCTTCTTTCTTGAGCCAGTGTTCAGTTGCATGCATGGCTTCCTCTCTAGTGGCCTATTGCTCCTCCTCTATGGGAAGATCTTATTAAATTTACTCAACCTCCTACACCTATGGTGATGGTGAGAAATTTTATAGTTTTACCTATGAATTTGGAACCTATTACTTTTTTCTACTAATAATGAATAGTCTATACTATGGTGGTGGTGTAGAAGATTTAGGAGTAGGTTGTGCTTCCTATGTAGCAACTAGCATACCAAATGTGCATTCCTCTAAGGTAGGGTAGAATCTTAACTCTCACCATATTATTTTCTTGCACATTATTTATTTTAATGTAATCTCTAGCAAGGGTGTAAAAATGATGTCAAGTGTAAATGTTAGATCAGTCGACAGCTGGAAGAAGTCCATTCTATGTTGAAGTTGCTCTACCTCTTTTTGGACTATGTCTACAATGATGTAAGGTGTCTAAGATGGAATTTACACCCATAGGTTAGGTGGAACTTGCTTTTGGATATTCACTATGCACACTTCCTTCTAGAAAAGGAACTCTTTTTCTTCATCCTTCTCATAATACTCTCCATCCATGTCTACCAGCATGACTTGGTAGACTTCCTATACATCATTTCCCATCTCCATGAGGTTATAGGATCTAGTAATTTATGCTACCTTTGGGTCATATTTATATGTTGTAGTGCTTCATTTTGTTCTCTTTGGAGAAGGTGACACTGAATGAGGGTTTACTTTATGCTTCCCCTTCTACTATTGTGAACTAGATACTGGCTCTGATGGTTTTGTAGTAGGAATGTCTATGCTCAGTGGTATAGATTGTAAAGGAGTTTCTCATGTGGTTACATGCTTATTTTTTATAACCACCTCAACCTACACTATATCCATTATGATGAATAAGGGGAGTGATTTAAATGGTGAGCATAATAGCTCATGAACTATTATGAAGACTCCCTTAGGTAGGAGGGTGACAATGGCATGTTATCCTAAATAATTTAAGATGTTTGGTGGTACTCTGGGGTGTGTGGTGATGAGGTCTTGATATTCCTCCCACCAAGATTTGAAATTTCCCTCATGTGTGAGGGCTCCATATTCTTGCATCCATATGATGTTGTGGAACTACTATACTAGCTAGTAGTATGTGTCTGGGTGCACTTCCCCTTTAGGTGATTTTCACTATGTAAAATAAAGAGAAAATATTAGGAACTGATACTGAAAGTTCTACCTAGGAGTGGTATGATACTTCTCAATGTTTGTGATCAATTCTTGGACAAATAATTCAAGCTAGTTGAATTCTTCCTACTAGTGGATCATCCTATGAGTGATGTCTATAACTCCCTTAGGTATTCTTTTAGAAGACTTGGTCATCTTAAAAAAAAATTGGTGATGCACTAGATAGGAATCTACATATGTTTGTCTAGAATCTCATCGATGGTGATCCCTTTATTTTATTGCACATATAAGTCATAGACTTCTAGAAAGATAAGAGGTATCTTAGTATTATAAGCAATCAGGGGATATCTTCATGTAGGCCTACCTAAGGCTTAGGCCATGGCTTGGGTGTTGATAACCACCATCTCATCGAAACCCAAATAGATTGTTCCATCATTATATTTTCCAAGTAATACTTGAACAATCTCTCCCATGTTGTCAAAGGTAAACATTTATAGTAAGTACTCAATGTCTATGTTTTGGAATTTGTGGGGATCCACAAGGGTAGGTGGTTACACAACATCAATAGGTTTAGGATGAAATATCTTATATTCATCTTCATGGAGGTATTGAAATGGCTCATGATCACTATACTTGGTCTATCAAAGCAATATGTTAACACTCATGGATTCCTTTTTTGCTTTGGAGAGGGGTTATATTAGCTACATGGTATCCATGGCTATGTGATAGGAAATATGAATGCTTCTAAATGTTCTATGTAATGAAAATGATTTATGTTCTGATAGTTACATCTCTCAAAAATATTCTAAGGATGAAATGCAAATTTGGAGTTCAAACTTAGATTTTATAACTTCCATGCCTCTTGACTTCCCCTTTTAGGCCATGTCTAGTTGTCCACTTATATTAAATATAATGGTGGATGTGGAAAATCAATTTATAATCTAACAATTAATGTAGTTAGTTATTAATGTATGTGTGGAGTTACACTATTATGCTTGTAAGTGTTTGTATGAGGAGTATGAGTAGCCGATGTTGACTAGCCACTAATTTATTGAAAATCATATCCATCAACCCTAAGATATTTCATTTAATTTTCATGGATGACCATTATCCAATGGATATCTTGTTGATATGACATTTTTACATCTTTCCTAGACTTAATATTTTTTAGCCACTCCTCTTTGAATTTTTTGGCAGCACATGTGGAGCTTTATGGTGCATGTGATGTTTGGTCTTTCTAATTCACCAATGTTTTTGTTGATATCATCTACAAAAAAATAAAATAAAAAATAAATACACACATAAAACTTGAAAAAAATAGAAATCATAATCTACATCAATCATTCTACTCAACTTGCAGAATGAGATTAATAGACTATTGGAAGTGGGGCTTAAGCCTATAACCATCTATTCACCTTGATAACATGATTCCTTGAAGATCCCTTAAAACTACCATTCCTTACTATGTTAATTCATGTATAATTTAAATCCCTTTCCATATTATTTATATATTGCCTAGGAATGCTCTGAACCAACTATCATACAATAAAATTGGTTGATCTTTGTGGAATTCTTTTTGGAACAAGTTCCTATTATGCCACAATTTTGTTGAGAATTAGAGGAGAGCCAAAAAATGATTTAACTCATGTAAATATAAATACATAGAGAAATTCTTCAACAAAATATATTCTACATACTCTGATTAATATTCACACTCTATTAATAATACATTTGGTACATTACAAATGTATAGAAATATTATTCCTATGACTTCTCCAATAGTCTTTCACCTGAATCTTATAATAAAGCAAACCTATTATGATATATTGTTATAAAAAATAACAATATATCACAAAAATATAATATTCTAACTTACATTATTAACCATACACTTATAACCACCTTGTAACTATTATTTACCTCTTGATAAATATCAACCTTTACTATTTACCTCACCATAAATACTAAAATTAACACAATGTAAAATATAAATTCCTAACATTCTCCCCCATTGTTTTTACGTGGTGGAAAAACATTCACACTCTTATCTACAATATTCTCAACTCTTGTAGAATGCCTTATTTGGCTCATGACCTTGATATGAAGAGAGCCTCACTCCTCCCATGATTTTATAGTTTTACCGCAAACCTGGACATGAATAAAATTAATAGAATTATATACCACTGCATACTCTTAGGTTTGAATATTACTTATGCACTCCTACTGCACATGACCACTATATGCAAAATAATGCATCTCATATTTACTTGACATGACCATAATGGATGTGTCACTGAAGGTCATATCCCTAAAGAAGTAAGGTAGTCATGGGATCTCTATTATAGCTTCTCTCCTAAGTGTTATCAAAACATTATTCACCTCCTATGTTTTCTTGGATCTACCACAAACCCTTTTAAGATCCATTAATTGAGTTAAATTAGTGATTTTATCCTTCACAATGTTTTCACCTCAAGGATTCATGTTTGGAATTTTCACACACATTACATTACTTGAAAATGAATATTCTTTTGTTCTTATTCTAAAAACACATAATAGAAATGAAAAACACACCACACTAAGTCACCAAAATATTGGTGTATCACCATCATTGGTGACTGATGAGAGGTCACTAAAAGACCTCCATCCTCTATGTATCCTCCATCCTCTATGTATCTTCCATCCTCTTGTGGGTTGTTTCTCACTTAGCACATGTGTCAAAGAAGCTCAGATGCATGAATATTTTGAGGGAAATCCCCTCATAATGGAGATGTTGCATACAAATGATAATGTTTCTGTAAGGAAATTTTTATATTTTTACAATTTTTGACATTATGACAACATGACTAGACATAAAACTAACTCTTAACACTCGAATCAAAAAATAACTTAACTTTGACATTTTAAAGGACTCAAATAGATGACTTGATTATTTAACTAAGCCTATTTGACACAAAATGACTTTTATAATGACAATACATAATGATTAAAAAATTAAATAAACATGACTAATATAGACTATAGTCTTAGACAAACTAATGTCAATAAATTTACATGAGACATTGAAATAGTTTACCCACTTAAATCTAATACCTATGACTAAATCAAAAACTAAGACCCTTAAAGTTTGAAAATACTTTTATAAGAATATTATTAGCCCTTAAAAAAAATGACATGATTTGATATTATCAAGAATACAAAAAAAATTGTAACATAAAATGTCAAAATTAAAGGCCCCTCAATGATACACAAATGTTAATCTTTAAATGGAGGCTGGAATAATACAAAATTCTAGAACAAGTGATAGTTGTTTTAAATTTCTCCAATAGATAGCTATATAACGACTGGTCGAGACACAGCCATGACCTATAGGCAAGATTGAGAAATGATAAAAATCATAGAGATCATGAATTTGATAGTGATTTGGAGAGAGTTACATGTTTTATAGCTAGCATTCAAGCTTAGTTAGATTGAAATGTAGGCAAAGGACAACTAATGCTAGAATAGTGAAACCAAGAGATAGTTTAAACTAGGGAAGACTATTTTGAGCATGAAGTTAAGCTGAATGTATAATAAAAATTGTAAAAGGATAAAAAAATGTATAATATATGAGCATAAGGTTCAATGATGGATTTTATTAAGACCATTCAATAAGCTACTTCAACATAGAGAACTATGAAAAAAGTTGATTTGCATAATGAAGATGCATGGATGTACAGGATCTCCAAAGAATATTTACATAATTAATATCTCATTATCCAAGATAATTCACCATAGAACAACCCCTTCATAAGATTAACACTCCATAATTATTTCCATAATCTAATACCACTATTAAGAATTAGAGGAGACTTAAACAATGATTTAACTCATGTAAATCCAAATACACAGACAAATTATTCAACATAATATATTTTGCATAATTTGATTAATCTTCACACTCTAATATAATACATTTAGAACATTAAAAATATATAGGATTATTATTCCTATAACTTTTCCAATATTCTCTCACTTGAATCTTATAATAAATCAAACCTATTATGATATATTGTTAAAATAAATAAAAATATAATATCCTAACTTAACGTATTGACCATACGATTATAACCACCCTATAACTATTATTTACCTCTTGATAAATATCAACCCTTACTATTTACCTCACCGTTAATACCAAAAATAAGACAATGTAAAAGCTAAATTCCTAATAGATTTCTAGCTTTGCTTGTGCATTTTATGTGTTCATTCTACTCTTCATCTGAACTCATCCATCCTATTTATTTCTAAGAGCTAATTAGGAAGTGATTCATGATCTCCTAAATGCATGACCATTGTGATGCACATTTTGGGTACTAGATATTATATTGACATGATTGTTTTAATACCATACATCAACTGAAATGGTGTAAATCATGTATCCCTTTTATAGTTTATGTGATATGCCCATGAGATCATAGGAATGTGATCTTCCCATTCATCCCTCTTAACATCTTAGATTTTTTTAAGTATTTTCCATAGTACCTTATTTGAATATTCAACTTGGCCATTTACTTGTAGATGATAGGTAGTGATTTTATGATGAGAGATCATAAAATCTTTAGTCAAGGCCTTGATAGTATTATTTTGGAAGTATATTCCTCTATCATTGACCAAATTGATTGGATATCTGAACTTGGTAATGATGTTTTCATATAAAAACTTTGTTGCATCCTTCACACTATAGCTAGGTATGGCAACAACTTCAACCCACTTAGTAAAATAATATGTCATAGTAATGATGTATCTAGATTTTTGCACTTTATTGGTGGGTTTATTGGTCTAAAAAAATCAATACCCCATTATTTGAAAGGTTGTTCTACTAAAAAGGGTTGCAATGGCACCTCATCTTTCTGAAGTAGTTTTACCATATGTTGGAAAACATCATAGTGCTATGTAAATCTATGTGCATCTTAAACCAAATTAGACTACCATAGTCTACTCTATAGAATCTTTCTAGCTATAACCTCTCTTGTAAAATGTCCTCCTATGACTCCTTGATGAGCTTCCTCTAAGAGTTAAGGTCATTCATGTTCAATAACAACCCTATACAAGAATTCATCCTTTTCCAAGTGATATAGTAGTCCATTTATGATGGTATATGGTAGTGTTCTAGTCACAAACTAATTTTCATCCCATCCTTGAAAGTGTGTAGGTAATATTCCTTATTCAAGGAATTTGGCAATGGCTTCAAAGTTTTTAGGAATTGTAGAGACATGGAAGAGGTGAACATCAAGTGAGTCTTCTTATAGTTCTTATAGATCTTCACCATTTGGAATGTGGTTGAGGTGGTCAGGTCCCACATTTTCTCTACCAAGTTTTACATTTATGCATAATTGAAATTATTAAAACAACATCAACCAATGAGATATTCATCCTCTTAACATTATTTTGTTGACTAGATACCATAGGGCTTGATGGTCAGTGAAAACTTTGAATGGTGTCATCAAAAGATAGTGCTAGAATTTTTGAATTCTGAATATAATGGCCAATGCTTCCCATTCCATACTTGTATAGTTTTTATCTACATTAGATAGTTGACAACTATAAAAGTGGATAGGATGATAAGGCACACCTTCTATGGTTTGTGTAAGTATAACACCAAATATGATGCCTGAAGTGTCTACATGTACATGAAATGGCTTACTCTAGTATAGGAAAATAAGTATGGGTGTAGTGACCAGTCACTATTTCAACTCAATGAAAGATTTTTGACATTCAAACATCCATACAAAATTATCATTCTTATACAAGTCGAGATGAAATCACTATGTAGCCTTTGATAACTTTCTTGTAGTAGCCTATGTGCCTAAGAAAGGAGTGTACTATAGTAGAATTAACAAGTGGGGGAATACTCAAGATTACTACAATTTTATCTTGATCTACTAGGATGTCACCATTGCAAACAACATGTCAAATTAAAGCACAAAAAGGTGTAAAATATAAGCATTTCTTCAAATTCAAAGTGATGCACAGAGCTTAACATCATTACAACATTAAACACAACTTAGATAAATTCTCTTTGAATAGGGAGAATACTACCTAATCATCAAGGTAAATTTCTAGGAAATCATGGATGAAATCTTTTAATGTTGTAACTAATATATGTGAAAATACCATAGGTGCATTCTTTAGGCCAAAATGGTATGACTTTATATAAAAAACAACCCCACTCTATTGCAAATGTTTTTTTGGATTAATCCTCCTCTATGATTAGAATATAATGATATCTACTAAACCCATTCATGAAATAATATACTTTTTATCTTATGATAGACTCTAAAAATTCATTTGTAAATGGTATTAAAAAAAGATCATTTATGCAGGCATCATTCAGATTGTGGTAGTCCCCACATACTCAAATTTATCCTATTTTCTTGGGCTTAACTACCATTGGGCTTACCCAATCAAATTTTTATATTAGATAGATTATCCTTGCATCTTGAATTATATCTAATTCTACCTTTACCTTTATATTCATATTTGTATTTAGCTTATATGGTTACTTCTTGATCAACCATGTGCACTCCTTCAATTCAATGTACATCTCACTAAGAGATGGGTCAACTCCTCAAACCTATAATAATTTGGTTGAAAAGATGTTTTGGTAATCCCTCAAAAGTTGTATGTCTTCTAAAATTTTAGTCTCCATCTAATAGTCACCTATGTTTTCTAGTTTTAGAACCTCTTCTGTTCTAATGTTAACGACATGTTTTTTGAGAGGATGTTGATAAATAATGAATTTTCCTTTATCCAAAAATTATTGGATCTTATTTTTCCCTTCTTATTATATAATTTAGATGTTGCACACATTATCTTCTTTAGTTAATACTATGCCAGTATCCTAAAGTAGTTTTTAAGGTCATTTAGGTTCAAATAAATCATTCAAATCCAAATCAACATCAGAATTAGAATCTTCACTATCTTCTAATTCATCTTGGATTCAATGACATAGATATGTCAAAGATTATTATTCATTCTTAGTAGCTTTATATATTTGAAGTGATGAATTAATATTGGAGGCTACATTTTTTGTGTAATCGATTATGTTGTGGTGTTAAAATCTTTTACACACCCATGTCATAGAAAGTGCTTGAGTTACTAAAGTGCATTATGAAATAAAGGATATTCATCTTAAAAGATAAAATTTTATATGAAATCACTCTACACTTGTGCCCAATGTTTGTTTTCCCTCCAATGCTCTTTTTTCATGTACCATGTTATTGGTAGGGGAGTAAGTGTATAGTGGAAAATGTGAACCCAATACTTGGGTGCCACACATTCCTCATTCCAAACTTCAACAAATTTATGTACATGAATCTTGGGGCACTCACCTTATTGAAAAAATGGCTAGTTAGTACAAATGAACTATGGTAAATAAAACCTATTGATCATTAGCTCATAAGCATCATTCCATCCAAGTTGGTCATTAAGATGATTTTTCCACCATGTTACAACAAATCCCTTCAAATCATATTTTAGAGTGATAAACTATTAATTAAAGGTTGGGATATGGACTTGTAGGTTCAAAATGAAATCATTGATGTCCTCCATTACATATTACATGGTAAATTATCACTTGTGCACAAAGATGATTCACATTAGCTAAAGTTCATGGTCACCTCAGGTCCAATTGAAGAGGTGGGTATCTAAGTTGCCACTAATAGATGAAGTTAATTCCCAAGGCAAAGTACCTTCCCTTATTAATTATATGTAATCTTGCATGTGGTCATTGGCTTGATAAATGAAATCAACTTTTGACCAAGTAAGTGACTTTATAGACATAACAATGCACTCTTTGATAACAAATCGGTTTGTCATAAGGTGCATAACTACTAGTTTCAACCTCCATTGTTATGTTGTCTTGAAATACTGAGAGAGAAGTGATTATACCTGAGGCTTGGCATGCTGGTATAGATAGTTATAGTTAGTTACATTCATAGCTTTTAGATTCTCCTTAATATTGACCTTCACCCAACTAGTTTCTTATAGACTGTATGGAAAGTCTAGTTTAGTAGGAATTATGTAGGTATTATGTGCTATATCGATAGGAATGAAAATAACTTTATAACCTTCATGTACATTATTATTATTATGCATTATATTGATAGTCATCTGACCATCATGCACTCATTTTTTCTTATCAGTATAAGGTAGTGCATTGTTACAGTCTTCATGTCTATGACCTCAAATTCAACTCATAGAGACAAGTCTATGACTTTTATCTCAATGTCCTTCAATATACAAATAGGCTCAACTTTTCTATAATCAACTAAGCTTAGAGTTATTGGGTTATAGTTGAGAGTTGGTCATCCAATAGCTTCCCATGTAGATTTAAGAATCTTATTAACTGTGCTGCCAAAATCAAAGATAGCATTTGGGATCTCATAACCAATAACCTCAATATCAATCTATGTGTTAACATCCCATGGTTTCTTCATCTTGACATACTAGACCAATTTGTTTTATCTTTTGTTGGCCATGCTATGCACATTCTAAGAGACTATGTAGTATATTTGTGATGTTTTGCGATGTGTCTTCATTGTTAAGAGTACTCAAAAGTTTTAGGAAATTTGTAAATGTAGTGAAAAACCCATCTTGTCATATAATGTACATCAATTTTTATAGCATCACCATTAGTAGTTTCTTCTTGTTAAATATTTTTAGTAACCACATAACTTCATTAATGAGACTTTTTTTGTAGTTGGATCCTGGTATTTATCTTGTCTAAATTTTTTAATGCCTTGATCTTGAGGCATTTCAAGAGGAGTCAGTCTTTTATTGGTATGTTGTTTTCATGTCACAACATTTAGAAATGCATTTTCTTTAGGATCCACACTGGCCAAATTTACATTTTAGATGGATTTATTCTTTCTTTGCTTCTCTAGAATAGGACAATCTTCTATATCATGCTAATTAGAGACTCTACATTATATAAAATACAACTTTCATTTTGGATTCATTTGATAATTTTGTTGGACATGATTATATTCTCCACATAGATAGTATTGTAGAGGAGACCATTGATAATTATTTCCTCTACCACCTTGATATCCTCCTTTGTCACTGTCTCGACCTCCTCCTCTATTAAATTTATAACCCCCCTAATATCCTCCTTATAGATATGTAGAATTATAATTTTGGTACTACTAATTATTATCTACCATGATAAATTGTTGTTGTATAACTAGAGGGGTCCAATTCAAATGTTGTGGTTGTTTTATGGGTGAATTCCAAGGTGTCGTATATTAGTATTGAGGGGATGGGGGTATCCAAATTGATAAATAAGGATTATATCTAGATAGATCATGATTTTGGTACTATGGTGAACTCAAAATCCACTTTGGACCTATTGGGTTGCATAACTCTTATCAACCTCCAGGCTTGGGTTTACTTGTTTCACTGAGGAGATTTGTTGCACTACAATAAAAAATACACTTTTGGAGATTTCCTCTATAAGATCATATAAATATATATAATTATTATCATGGTTAGTTAATTTATATAAATTTCAATACAAATTCTATGGATTATTTTTATATTGCTAAAAAACATGACACTATGTTGTAGCATATCCTACTACCCGACAGAGCTTGTAAAATTATGTCCTAAATTTAGGATAATAATTTAAATGGTGTCCTTATTTTATACACTTGATGCACCATAAAATTAATTTTGGTTTATCCACCTCATGTTATTTCTCCATTATTTTTATGAAATCCTATAGTGTGTTTTTAATTTTTGAAATAACAATAAGAGCTTCTCCATACTCCTCAATCTATTCTACACATAGTGAAGTAGCTCTAGTATTTGATTTTATCTCATATTACATTTTCACAATGTTAAAATGAATCCTACCTCATAATAAATTAATGAACCATGATAATTTATATTTATATATCAAATAAAATTCTACTTTAATCATCACATCATAAAATATGTGATCATTGTCATAGACTGACTCTTCAAACTTTTTCCCTATCTCTTTTAGGTCTTATATTGTTTGGCTAGTACATTTATTAATCTTAAATTATATGAAAATTCAATCCTACATATATTTTATACTTTATTAGTGTATTTATATTTTATATATGAAATCTAATGCTCTCTTAGCTAGAGCCCATGCTAATTCACATTTTTGTAAATTTTCATCAGTGACACCCTTAACATGCCATTTCATTTATCAAGTTAGCAAGTACTATTTAGGGTCTATGGACCCATCATAGATGGCCTATTTTTTTTAATATTCTTAATTGATTCATCATATTGACTAGTATGGGTGGAATATTCTATGTATATGTTATTTGAGGTGGTTGCATCTTGTGTGATCCTATTTATGTACTAGTCTATACACTAGAAGAATTAACATGCACACTCTACTTTTTTGTACTTATTTCATTTTTTTGTTCTATTTTAACTAAATATAAGAATTTAAAATCATTCCTAATTATATTAATGTGAATTTTAGTACCCCAATGGTTTACGTGATCTTAAAATGGTCTTTTCCAACTCTTCTCCTCCTACTCTCCTAGATGAAAATTTGTATTAGAATATAAAAGATTGGGCTATGGGGATGCATGCTCTTTTGTTGAATGATTATTTTCTCTAAATTCATCTATTTTTATTGAACCTATGATTAACCTATGACTAATTTATATTTCTCTATGTAATTCTTCTTCTTATGATAATACCCTTACATGTAGCTATGCACTACATCTATCATCTACTAACTTTACTTGTAAGCTATTTTTACCTTCCTCTTTGTACAAATCATCTTCATCTCATTCTTCATAGTATTTTTCCTTCTATTGGCATCCCACATCATTCTCTTTATTCATTCTTCACTCATCATCTCTCTCATTACATTTGTGCATTCAATCATCATCTACTCTATTGATACTCTTACTCCTACTCGCAGCTACTTGGGTATTTTTCTATTTGTTCCATTTGTTCTATTGTCATAGTTCTTATTATGAATCCAAATTTTTCTTCTAACTCTTCTTTCCTCACATCTCTATTCTAGATTTAGGGTGAAAATATAATTACTCATCTATCCATAATTCACCTTCATGTGCACATATTACCATACACTCAAAATGACTACTCCATATTGGCTAGAGTAGGAACCATGGCCTTATCCACAACAAACATCCTCAATAAGAGAGTTATTCATTACAAAAAAAAATCCTATAATTCCTTGGATAAAATGGTTAAATGAAAATTTGAGCACTATATATCCTTGTACTAAAAACTTAGTGATATCCATCTATGGTGGTGGCAACCCATTAATCCATTGCTTGCATCTAATTAGTTTCTAGTTTCAACAATTGGTGTATATTTTCCTCAATCTAAGTGATATTTTTTTTCATTCTAGGATTGAAGCAATAGTATTCTAGTCTTGTCAACCAATAGTCAATAGTTTAGGAAGCTCACACCAAAAGAAATTGTATATTTCTCCATAGATATGCTCCTAAATGATTTCACTTTTGGTAAGACCAGTCCTTTTATATTCTTCTTTTATGAAGTGACATAATTTTTTTTCTAACCATATTTTAATATATTTCTATCTTGGTAAGCATATTCACATAGTTTCCCTCAGAAAGAGTGTCTCCAAGCTCATCACACCATTGCTAGAAAAGATTATTGATTCAATAGAACATTCTAAGGATGAGAATAGATAAGTTTTATTAGTCTTCATAGAATAGTATAAATAATTCACATTCTAGAAAAGGCATGATGAAAGTGAGTTATCATGTGATAGATAGGAACTAGATTAATCCAAAGATTTCTTAAGTGTTGCAGAGTAATCAACTAACTTTAGATAAGATTGAGTCAAACATTAAACATGATAACATAGATAATAAATAAAATAATAAATATGACATCTAACCATAACCAAAAAAATTTATTGATATCAACAAAATTTCATCAACTTCTTCATAAAGTCATACATATTTATAGTCACTACAGTTCCTAACTATTCATATTATTCTAGTATGTTGGAACCAAAAAGAAGAGATTGTTCATCTTATATCCTTTCACAATCTGAAGAGGATAGGATAAAATACATATATCTAACAATTTCATATATAATGCATGAATATTTTAAGAATATCATGTACAAATTTACTTATCTAATTTTCTTTTCCCAATAGTGCATGATGACTCATCAGTTGTATTACCAAATCATCTCCACCATGGCACTTTTGGATTATTGAGAGCACTTTAAAACCTATTATGTACATTCATACATGTTAAAACATTATAATGAGACTTGAATCAATATAAATCATGAGGTGAGGGTAACCACCATGTGTTTGATAACATGAGTAGATAGTTGATCTACTACATTTGAAATGATAGTTAGTGACCATGTTTTAGAATGTCCTAATTCACCAATAACTATGATAACTATGGGGCCTAAGGTTAGACTAGGGTTCATAAGGATTAGGTTGACCCACTTATATGATTGAGGGTAGAAAGTGGTCAAAATTTATGGTGACTGAACTGGCTTGACTTACTTATTGGTTAAGAGAACTTATAATCCTTTTGTTTAGAACTCATGACTAGATAGTAGACCCTTGATTGCCTAAAGACTCTACATAATATCTTGTAGAAATTAAGAAATAAACACATAAAAAACCACAAAATAATAGATAATGAAGGAAAAATAGACATAAAATCAAACAAATAAGACAAACCAACAACTACCAAGCATGTGTATCAACACTTAGAGGAAAGAAACTAGACTAGTTACTACATACAAGAGACCATGGTGCTTCTAATAAAAATACTTGAGGAACATCCCATTGACAAGGATGTGGAGTTACTCACCACTCAAATTATACTATTGGAAAGTATTCCTCTCCTCAAAATTAGTAATTATGTATGTCCCACTCTAAATACTATCAAACTTTGAATGTTTACCTAGTTTGGCACGATCCTCATCCCACTTAAGCATAATGTCTCCTTATTGAAAGGTCTTGGATGAAGATCTATTATGAAATGATAATTTTATTTGGTTTTATTTGGAACACATAGCATGAATATCATTTTCCCTTGTCTCTTCCAACCCCCTCAACTCATTCATCCTTACTTCCATTGCATCATCCTCTATGAGTTCAAATTGGTGTACAAGTTCTAAGGTTAGAAGCTCAAATGAGATGGGAAGTTTTACTTCTTTACCATAAACAAGGAGATAAGGAGAGTGAATATTATAATTATTATGAGTAATTATATCTTCCCATAAGGTATTCCTTAACTTGGTGTGACATTATCTTTGACTATCCTCCATTGTCCTTTTTATGATCCTAATCAAATTCTTATTGGTGGACTCTAATAGTTAATTACCCTATAGATATTAGTTATATGAATACTTAAGGTAAATACCATGATTAGGGGCCCACTCACAAAATTTAACACTATTAAATGACAAGGCATTATCTAATATAATGGTAGAGGGGAACCCAAACCTAGTCATATGGCTATCATAGAACTCTAAAACTGAGTTCTCATTTGCTTCTTTGACTCAAGTTTCCTCCACCCACCTATTAAATTAATCATTTTATATTTAAAACCACTTATGACAATCACTATATGAGGTATGAATAATACCTATTAAATATAATCCCCATTTCATGAAGGGTTGTACAACTTGGATGGGTTTTAGAGGTAAGGTAGCTACTCTTTGCTTACCAATAAACATAACACATTTAGGACATATCCTGAACTAATAATGTGTGTCCTTTAATAATGTGGGACAAAAATATCCTACTCATATGATCTTTGATGTTGTGGTCTTGGATTCAAAGTTCCCACCTATAGGCTCATCATGAAACTAATTTAATAACTTGTCAACTTGACTGGTCTCAACACACCTTAAGTTCATGTCATTAATGTCCTTATTTAAGATTTATCCATCCAAAAATATTTAAGGGATGGATGATAGTATAAATTTCCTCAATTTTATCCTATATAATCCCATAGGACATTCTCCCATTTGAAGCAAATTCATTATATCTTCAGTCTGACTAGAAGATTCATGTTTGCAACTAATTATTGACTATCTTAGACTGTCAAGACCATCTCTTTATCTTACTTAAAATATACTAAAATATGTTCAAAAATTAATATACCTCTAATAATAATAGTAACCTTCACTTATATATCATTTTCCATGCACTTGGTCACCCAACCAACCCTATTTTCACTCAAATCCATATTGAGTATGAAATCCTTTCTACTAGGGTGGACTACCATCACAAAAATATTATTATTAGACACCATGTGTCTAAAATTTTTTATTCCTCTCATGAAAAAAAGGACATTTTTTTCAAAAAAAGTATATCTCCCCTCATACCCTTCCAATGCTTGACTAAATAAAGCAATGGGCTTCTCTAGTCCTTCACCATTGTGTTGCATGAGCATATCATAAACAATATCACTTGTGGAGAAGGCATACATGAATAAATATTTTGTGAAATCAGGGTTGAGGATGATGGGATCTTAGGTGATGGCCTTCTTTATGGACTCAAAACCTTTTTTACCCTCTTTAATCCATTATAACTCCTTGTTTTTCTTGAGCATGTGAGTGAGTGGCCTCACAAATTCTATAAATCTTGGAAAAAATCTCCTAATTAAAATTATTTTTCACAAGAAACTTTGAAATCCCTTATTTTATTTAGGTAAGATAAAAGAAAGGATTGATTCTGTCCTATTAGGGTCAATGGAGAATCCATAGTTTGACACAAATTTTCTATTAATTATACCTTCATGGACTAAACATATGCATTTTTAGGGGTTCCAAGAGACCCCAAACTAACTACATCTATCAAAAAACAATCTCAAATATGTCATGTGATCTTTAGGATCCTTTGAAAACATGGTAATGTCATCAAATTATATGATCACCATCTAGTTTATGATCCCTTAGAAGGCCACATCCATTGCCCTTTGAAAGGTATCCCCTACATTGGACAATCTAAAGGGCATATTCATGTATGCATAAGTTCCCCACTTGGTTGTGAAGGTAATTTTGTATCTATTATATTCTCTCACTAATATATGATTGTATTTTGAGTATCCATCCATCAAAGAAAACCTTTATGACGCTACAACCATTTGAAGAATTTGATCTATGGATGGTAGAGGATAGTGATATCTTAAGGAAACTTTTTTGAGATCTCTAAAATACACACACCAACGTATCTCCCCATTCTTCTTCCTCATAAGCACAAGGTTTTCCATCTATGAATAATGTTTTATGGGGAATATAATCTTGGATTAAATAAAAAATTTCAACTCTTTTCTCATAAGGATATTTATTTTGGGGTTGACCAACCTTTGTTCTTGCCTCATAGGTTTGTAATTATATTCTAACTCTATGGTATGTTGGTCCAACCTTGGGTAAAAAATCTTAAAAACATGATATTCCCATGCAAATACATTTGTAAATTCTTGGCACAATGTTGTTAAGGTTCTTTCTTCCCTGGTGTTCACCTTCCCCAACTTGAGTAATATGTCCTTGAATATGGAAACCTTCTCATAGTGTTCCTCTTTGATGGATATGTCTACCTTGTCTTTACTTAGTTAGTCATATTAATTTAAGATACTCTCCAATGTCACCAAGCCCTTAGGAAAATTATTTTTCCTTAATTGGAAAATTTGATCTTCAAATTGATGTTTCAGCCTACCTTGATTTTTTTAGCAAAATTATGCCTCATGTTTTAATAAGTAATATGAATATAAATTTAAAAAACCAAATTTAAAAAACCTTCCAACTCCCATAATTATCATGTATTTAAGGCCTATATACCACTTTAATTTGGTACTACTCTTTGATGTCCTTGACCCCATTAACTATGTCATATTATACCTCAATGGTAGCTAATAGATATGCATGATGATTGGACTCCCTAGGTATAGAACAAATGCCAAAGGCTTAGAAGTCCTTAAAGAGGTCCCAAATAATATCTTTGTAGGCATTAAATAGTTTATTATTTATGACACTTAGGCCTCTTACCTGTTGCACCACTAACTCACTCTCTCCCTTATCTTGTAAAAGTATAACACCTCTTTTCCTTACCCATTGTAGCCCATATATGATGGCCTCATATTCTATAGTATTATAATTGAATATAAAATAAAACCTTATGGAATAATAATACCTTTGATTATAAGGGGATACATGCATAATACGTTCCCCACTCCCAGTTTTTGATCTCGACCCATCAAAAAACTAGTTTCATACACTTTCACACTCTTGACTTGTGCTAGTGAGACTTGGCATGGAAACTCCTTATTAATGAATATAATGCACACATAGGAATATCTCTGTAGTGCTATTTTAATTGTCATAACCATGATTATATTCTTCCCAATCATCAAGGAGCAAATATGATATGCCCTCTAGTGGTTCCATAGGCTCCTGATCATTAGGATGTTCATCCTCATCCAAGATGGTGTAGTTGATTTTATAAATTGGGAATATAAGGTTTTATGTGGAACCTAAAAATAGCTTCAGACCTTAGAGTAACCTTTTTCCCATACCTTGTCCTAAATACCATGTATGACTAATCAAAAGAGAGATAACACCCTATTTTAGTAGTGAAATACCTAAACTAGCATAGAGCAAAGTAGGGAGGAAGGTCAACTACCATGACATATTAAGATATGGTATAGTTAGGACAAGTAAAAAATATGATCTTAAGGTCCTTAAGAAAACCTACAGTCTTAATAGGAGACCCATCTAAATTTATAACTCCCTTTTCATTAGATTCATATTTAATCCCCAGTTTACTAGATATAGACTTAGGTATGATAGAAGTACTAGCCCCACTATCTATCTTGAAATTACGCACAAGATAATATCCTATGATGATTGAAAGGTATAATTGAGGTGGTTTGACTACCTTATATTCTAATTACTTATAAGGTTTATAATAATTATTAAGAACTACACTTACCTATTATACTTGTTTATCTAAGACACGATGTTTGGAGAGTTCTTCTTGAAGGTTATCCATTTTCCCTAGAATAAGCAAACATCCCTATAGGGAGAGTGACATGGTAATTATTCATGTAGTCCATAATTATAAAATTATGGATTAATACCTTGGAATACAACTTAGGGGGAGAAAGATTGCTTTTATCTTGTGTAAACTAAGGTATAAAAGGGCCCTTCTGATTCCACCCTTCTCCATCTTGTATTTGTTGAGTTGGTGATGTCTTGTGATTTGCATCTTGAGTGGAATCCCCTTGAGGTGTTTGATAAGGTATAAAATTTGTCTTGGGATGCCTCAAAATAAAATTAATTTCCCTTTTATTATCCCTTGTATGGTCTATAATTAAGCTGTCCACCTTGGCTACATTATGACCTTGATTTGATACCATTTTTTCAAATGATTTCTCACCTTCTTGAAATTTGAGAAATGTAGTTTTAGAGGGTTAATTGATTCCACTTCACCCTTGTTGACTTGGAATATCAATTTGGGTCATAAAAGGTTTACTCCCATGAGGTATAAGAGGACCTTCCTTGTGTGGTTGAGGAGGTATATTATCATGTGATGGAAGAGTAGGACCTTGTTGCATAAAATATGCTTGACACACCTCACCACTTGGATCCATTTCCATATCATTTTACTACCCCCATTGGGTATACCATTGACCCTCTTGTGCATAATTATTCTGAGTTGGAACCAAGGTTCTACAATTATTGTTAGCATTAAGATTATAACTATTATAAGGCCTTACATGTGTAATTTGCCATTGGCCTTATTGATTAGGTTGATAAAGATGCATGTTGTACTAATAGCGATGATAAGGAAATTGGTGTGGGGATTGATAAGGTCTATAGGGTGTATTTTTCTACCTCTCCAAGGCTATGAACTTGTTATTTTTGGCCTTGAGTATCCCTTATATCTTGCCCAATCGATCTACTTGGTTTCCATATGCTTGATCATGATTGGTTGGGGTTGGTAATGGGGCAATGGTAGGGATAAGAGTTGAATTTTTGGGAATAAAGGCATGAGAGGTCTAGGGGTGATTTTTCACTATTGAATTAGGTAATTTTCTACCCTTATATCTATCTCATAGGCTTATGATAAGGTGCTTCACTCTACTGACTATATCATAACAACCACATCAAAATTTAAGGCCCTTAGATAAGGGTAGGTTTGATGATTTTAGGAATATTATCCTAGGTTTCATAAAACCTATAGTTGAAGTATAACATGAATTCCTATGGGGGATCTTTTTATTGTATTAAGTTGTTATACTAGGGAGACATGGTCACTCCTATCCTCAAAGTGCTTACACAAGTGTTTTCCAAAATCATCTTAGGTGTTTATGAATGTAGGTGTTAAGACCCTATCCCACTGGAGTGATTTACCCATTAAGGAGGTTCCAATAAATCTCATAACCACATTTTATTCAGGTTATGTTATGGACTAAACACAAATGGGATATGTATATAATTTGTTCCATAGGGGTAGTTTAATTATCTCTTGTGAAATAAGGAAGGAGTTTGAGGGTAGTAATAGGTATGTCATCAAATTGATTGATATTTAAAAGGATGCCACCATTGAAAGGCACAAAGGCTTACATTATAGGCCTAGCAACTAGAGGTATAGGATTTGTATTAGTGTTTTTATGGGAGAATTAGGAGATTTTGGGGTTGTAGGATTGGGATTGAGTCTAGGATACCTCTTCCTCTTATCAATTTCTAATGACAATTCAAAAAACTCAATGTCCTTACCTTTTGAGGAAAATATTGTGGCTACCTTTTTCATGTAACTTGAGTAAAGATCTACTTTTGATGTACTTGATTATTTAATATGTTCTCAAAGTATACTAAATCATACTTCAATTTAATTTAAATCTAGTTCCACTAGGAGTGACATAACTCATTTTAAGGAGATTATTCAATTCTGCTTCAAACTTAGACTAACATGGGATTGGCCTAGAGGTTGTGGGTTACCTATAGTTAGACCAAATCTCTAGCTTATGGGGATATGTCCCATAATATATCAATTTAAAATATTCTTCTAATAAATACTTATATTGGGATGAAAATGGTCAAGATAAAAACTTGAAAGTAAATATACTAGGGGTGGTGATGAACCAATGTTCACTTATCCTCTCTTGACTTATATTTAAAAACACTTATCAATCCAATGTAAAAGAAGAAACTAACCAAGATTATTTACATATTCCTAAATTGGAATATTTTATATTGAGGTCAGGTATAAAGTCTACAACTCAAAGGCAAAAGAATGTAGGTCTGTATTAGACACTAATAATTAACTCACTATTCAATGCCACTACTACCTATCAAAACTTCATATGAATTACATAGGATGAAAATATGGCATTAGGTTAAAGAGAGGGATTGAAAAATAATATAAAACTCATAATTTATAAAAATAAACAATCATAACACACACTAATGCTCATATAAAAGTCTTCAACTATTCTTTCTCTATTGATTCAAGATGCAAGATATAATTTTGGTAGATATTTGCTACACCGAGTCGAGGGATGAAAAAAAGAGATAAATGCCTAAATATATAAATTTATAAATGAGATAGATAAATTAATCTAGGCATAAAATATGCCATAGTGTATATGCAATAGTTACAATAGTCTCCCTCACTCTCATATGCATAGCTTAATTACATAAGTGTTTTGAATGGGGTCTTTAGAGCATTGATGTCTAAATTTAGTAAATTTTGACCCATGAAGAGTCCATGTATTCCAAATTTATCTAATTATCTCTCCCTTCATCAATTACTAACATTTAAATTAGTTTAATTAAACCTTTTCCATGAGGTATTAAGTGGTTTCCCATTCCTACAGATTGACCTTGATGAATAAACCACCCAAATTCCTTCATAATGGGATATAATCACCAATGTGTTATCTAATAACCTCAAGGGGAAGTTAAATATGTCTTAATTTATCTCATTAAATCCATGATGGCCTTTTTAACCCATTACCACTTCTATCTTGTGAGTTAAGTAGGCCTCATCAGCTAGTAGCCCAATCTTCTATCTATATACTATTTAAACGACTGTGATAGTTGACTAGACCTTCAATATATATGAGTAAGCTTGCATCATACATGAAATAACCATATAAATAAGTATTTATACCCTTAAAATATATCACACTTGAAAACTTACCCTTATTGAATGATTAGGCCATCTAGACTAGCCTTATAGACTGGCTAATTAGTGAAGGTTAGCAGAAGCACTTCCAAGTAGATAGGTGATCATTTAAATTTTTTGGGAAATGAAGCAAGTATTAAACCAACATACTCAATGATTAGGGACCTATGACCAAGTTATACAGCCTAATTTGTGCTAAAAACACTAAAAAGTATAGTTTTTAGAGGTGTTTGTACATTATTTGTATAGCTAGGTCCATTAAACATGGCTTCCTCTAACTAGAAAACATGACCCAATTATTTTTCAAGTTATTACCATCTATTATGATTCATATTTCTTAAATATCTATAGTTAGGTCCTTATTAGGGTATTAGGGAGGTTTAAGAGTGCATGGGACTATTAGCAATGAGTCATAGAGGTTAGGGCCTAAACCTCTAAACTAATTCCACCAAATGATTGTAGACAAATCCCCTCATATATACTTAAGTTATAATACTCTGATGAATAAGTTTCATACAAGTGAGAGCATGCTAATTTTCCTCTCAAATGAGAATCATGCATTTTGAGTAGTCTCTGGGTGTCTTCAAGCCAAAATGATTAACTACAACACCTCCCCTTCAACCCAAAGTGATTTACACTTCTCAAATAGCTAGCTGATCCTTTCCATGAATAGTTGAAGTGTCCTCTGATCTCTTTTTACTTTTTACCCTATCTCCCAAGTGGCACTATCTCAATGAGGATACTAGATCAATAAGCATAAGTGTAGATTTTCTAAGTTTTAGCCTTAATCTAGAGCTATGAGGTGCCAATACACTATCCTTGATATGAATATCACCTCTAAGTGACATTGGGGTATTTGTGTTAGCATCATTAAGCCATATTCCTTATATGGTGTGAAATAGTGTTTCTTGCTTAGACACCCAAGTTTGTCTATATGGCTAACCATTTATAGAGGCTATTTTATGTGACTAATGTAAGTTTATTTTGGGGCTTTGGGACCCCTTCTCACATAATAATCATATGGTAGATGTCAATATTTCTTAATCCATTGCTTGTAGGCTTAAACTAGCTTCGTTAGGCCTAATCCATTTAGTATGTCTCTTGCACATGTCAATTAATAGGTCCTTTGAGTTATTATAATACCTAAGGAGTCCTTTAAGACCATTTAATAGATAAATTACTCCATATAAAATAATTTGGAGTCATAAATATTTCATTAGGTACCATTCAGTGTTTAATAAGGGTTTTGGAGGTCCACCATCTTCATGATGGTTTATAAAATATGGACCTCCAAACCAAAACCTATTTACATGAATCTTTATTACATTAACCCATTCATATCTCCTAAATATATTAGTGTCCCATGTAAAATGTGTGTAGAGATAAGAGTGTTGAAGGGTGTGAGTGTTTTAAGGTGCATCTCAACAAGCTGGATCAAGATTATGGAGCTTAGGGGAGGACTATAACCAATATGAGTTAACTCAATGTACTCCCCTACTTCAAATGTGTTCTAAAATTATTGAAACATCCTACCACACATAATAAATTTAATTGAACTTGTTTGGATGTTTGAACTTGTCATGAGGTGAAGATAGGTTCTTGAGACCTATATGAGAAGGGCTTAGGCCTCATAAACCAGACTGGTTTTTGGGGTCTTCAATCACTTGTAAGTACATATGTGATTCCCATACTTACATGACACCCTTTACAACCCATTTTCACCCTCTACATATGTTTTTATGTGATCATACCACTCATTATCCATACTCTCTTTTGTGTCTTTCCTAAAGCATCATTATTTAGTGCATAGCCTTGAAATAGTGATGTAGAGAATATACTAAGACTCACTCACCCTATTCCTTTGTTTCATAGTTCTCACTCTTGATAATAGTTTTCTTAGACCACTTCATTCAATGGTTTTATGTTCAGCTATGATTTTTATGGTTCCAATTTTTTTGTTATGTTTATCAAGGACTTATCAACCCTCTCTCCCAACTTGTTAACTTACTAACACCTTTTAACCCTTAACTCATATCTTTTCCCAATTTTGCCTACTTTATCTTAGTCTTTATAGCCCTACTTTTGGGATTTTAAGTATTGTATATAATTGTACCTTTACAAATTTGAAATATGATTATTGATGTTAATACCCTTTTCCCTCCTTAATCCTTATACAAACTTTCATTTCCCAAATCCTCCTTTTGATCAGTCTTTAAGCATTCTATAGGTTTTTGCTAACCCCAATTAGGTCTATTATATCCCTTACAACAACTCAATCCAAAGAAACCATACTTATCAATCTATACACACTCTAAAACCACTATAATTAGTTAGGGTAGAGAAATTTTAGTAAGACTACAAAATTTTGGCCCTTTTTATGGTTATAGTTCCTTTGTCAAACCAAACCTTAGGTTTAGGGTTTTTAAAGCCTATCTCAGCCTGATAATGTAATAAAATAAACTATAAGTGTATTAAGGAATTTAAAAGACCCAAATAAGGTGTATAGGGTCTGTCTAGACCTAGGAAAACTTACACAAACATTTTCTCTCATTTCCTAACCGTCTATCAAGTGTTTTCAACTCAAGATATAGTTAACTATGTAAGCAAACTTCTATTTATAGGTTTGTTTCAAGTTTTGACAACTCAGATCATATTATTGGTCATGATAAAGGCTTAAATACCTTATAAAAACATCACATACACTTTCTTAGATACTTTATCACACTTACCACTTGATTCTTTGAACTTATCTTCTCAAGAGTTTTATGCACAGTCCAAAATGATAACATTTACAATAGTAAAATAGTTTCTTGGCATATATGTTATTACCAAAAATATTACATACTATATCTTGGTATATTATGATTAAAATAACATCATAAAATATTCCCCTACATTCTAAAGGATCTTTCTACTCTTTTTCACATTCATTCATTGAGAACACACCATTGTTCGGGCAAAGTAAGCATCTCAGTTATAGGGATCTCTCTTTAAAATTGATGACACTAGAAGTTATCTTTATGATTTAAATAAACACATATATACTATATACATCCAAACCTTGGTTAATCTATTTTCATATCATTCACCACTGTTATGAAGTTAGACAACTTTCAAAGCATAGTTTATAAGTACACATGACATATAAGAATAGGGTCTGAATTAATACCACTTTCAATAGGGGTTCATCCTTATTTTTTTATCTCTTAAAATTATTTAATAAAAAGCATTCAATATAAATTAATAACACATTTTAAATCCATTACCAATCTCATTCCATCATAAAAAAATCATATATGTAATTAACCACAAAGTAATTGACCTCAACAGGGTCTGAATTCATATTCATTCAAAGAAACAGGGGTTGTCACCTTCAAATTCACCCTTATATATGCATATAAAAAACTTGTTCAATTACATTCCATACTTTATTCAAATGGATATCAAACTCTATAAGACAAAACTAAAACCAAGATTCCTAATAAAATGCATAGCTAAATCTTGCCAATTTTCCCTCTGAATGGTCTCTTAGTTAAATTGCACTTTTCATGATTTTACATAATATGACATATTTTTTCTTATGAAATTGGTCTAATGAAAATTTATCAACCTCTTACATTGCTCAATACCCTTACTCAAGTTAACACATCTTCCACCTTTACAAATTTGCACAAAATTACTTTTACATGACTTGACAACATTCAAAAATTCAAATAATGATTTTGGAGGGAAACACTAGAATTTGAATTTTATGCTCATTAAAACCAACTAGACATCACCTATAGATTACTTAAGAACTATATAAACTATAGTATACTAAATATACAAAATCAAGACAATATTTGAATAAATTTTGGGTCTATATAGGATGCCATTGCATCATACTGCCAATCTGAGAAAGCTTTGCCACAAGTTCTTGATGTTTCAATTGGTATATGTTGTTGCTTGAATGAAATGAACCTCATCACTAAAGGTGTTTTCCTCCACTTTCATCTCATATACATGCACATGCTCTTGGGCCCCATACTTAGGCCTCCTTTGCTTCATCTCCTTTAACACCATACCTACACACAAAACAAAATTGTTAAGCAAAACATGTCTGCTATTATCTTTAGCTTGCATTGATGGTGTATTCCACTCTTTATCTTTTACATAATACCTCATATTTTCCTTTTATCTATCTTTAATCACTATTATATGTATGAACTCATCCTTATTCACCCATGATTCTTATCTATCCATTCCAATTTATGCACAACTTATGATTTATCCTTGCATAAATCATTCTTATGTACATTGTTGATTTTTTGTTGTATATCAATTTTTTTTTCTTGACTACCCACTAACTCTTGTACTTTAAAAGGATGCATATTCATCTTCATTATTCCACTTTCTTGATTTCTCTCATAATCCTACTATATATGGCTCAAATCTTTGTCATTATCTTCTTGTTCTATAATCTTTTGCAAACATTTGTGTTCAACTACCTCATCTATCATTCTTACTTTGGCTACCTACTACATGCTTTCATTTTCATCATAAACCATCATGTTAGAAACAACACTTGGAGTCTTCATGGATCTCTTATGGGATTCCTTCTCACACATCTCAACCTCTAACTTCCTCTTCACTTGGTTGGTGTCAATTCCAAGCCACTTCCTTTCCAACTCAACTGCAATATCAAACTCTATTTTTTTGTCTTTTCTTTCATGGACTTGCCTACCATACTTGCCTTGACTATCATCTCTCTTAATCACTCCCATTGGTTCTTTATCATATTATTTATTTTGAAAACTATTTGCTACCACCTTACAATCCTGTTCTAGCTTCCTCATGTCCATTTTTGTGGACTCACATTATTGCATATCAAACAACTCAACACAACTCATCTTATATTCTTCTTTCTTGGGTGCTTTGATCAAACCCAATCTTTCCACTACTTTACTCCAACATTTCATCATCATCATTATTCTCTCATCTCTCTTATCTTCTTCACCTTTCAATGGGATATTGTATATGTCTTTCCATCTTGCTCAATGGTATATGTGCTAGCTTAACCATCATGTATGGCATGTTTATCAAACTACCATGGTCTCTCAATTAATAAATGATACACATCTATAGGAAAAATTTCACATAACACTTGATATTTATACCTTATTATTTGAAAACCAACCCAAATCTATTCACTTACTAGTATCTGGTGTCCTTTCTACACCCATACAACTCTATATGGTTTTGGATGTGGCATTATTTTCAATCTAAACTTCTATACCATCTCTAAAAAACTATATTGTTAGTAATACCACCATTAACAACTAAATTTCCCATCTTACCATAGGCCTTACATCTACTTTTGAATAGACTTCTCCTTTGGGTTGGTTCCTTGCCTTATTTATGCTATAATAAAAATCTCCTCATGATTAAAGACTCATTCCTCTCTTATCTTCTATTCTAATTCACCTTTCTCTATTTTTGTATATGACTATTCACATTCCTTGGACATTGCCCCTAAAATCTCTATCTTGGTCCTTACCTCATTGGAACTTCATCTCTTCCACTTTTATGACCTACAAATGTTCTGATCTCTCTTGCATGGTGTTGTCTCATGTCTTCTTAAACTACTACATACACTTATGATCTCCCTTAATCGACCTCTTCATTTCCTTTCTCTTCCATCCTTGCTTGTAAAGGTGTTGCCTCACCTTGATACCTATTTTCTCTTTCTTATCTTTATTCTCTCTCCTTGATAACATCCTCTATATTCTCCATTCTCATCATCAATGGATTAAACAACTAGGTCAATTGGTCTACCATCTGCATGACTAAATCATCTTCATTCCTATTAGCTCTATCCATTGAGAACTATCTTTGATCACCTATCCTAAAATGTACTTCAAAAGACATTTTTAATCCTTTCAATAATCCAAAAAATCTTTCCCTAATCTCTTATACCAAATTGATGTAGAGCATATACCAAGACTCACTTACCCTATGCCTTTATTTCACAGTTCTCACTCTTGATAATAGTTTTCTTAGATCACTTCATTCAATGGTTCTAGGTTCATCTATGATTGTTATGGTTCTAATACTTCTGTTATGTTTATCATGGAATTATTAACCCTTTCTCCCCACTTTTTAAATTACTAACACCTTTTAACCCTCAACTCATATCTTTTCCCAATTCTACCTGCTTTATCTCAATCCTTATAGCCCTATTTTTGGGCTTTTTAGTATTGTATATAAATATAAATTTACCAATTTTAAATATAATTATTGATGTCAATACCCTTTTCACTCCTTAATATTTCTAAAAACTTTCATTTCCCAAATCCTCCTTTTGATCAATCTTTAAGCCTTATATAGGTTTATGTTAATCCCAATTAGGTCTATGTTAGCCCTTACAATAACTCAATCCACAAAAATCATACTTATTAATTTTTACACACTCTAAAACCACTATAATTAGTTAGGGTAGAGAAAGTTTAGTAAGACTACATTTTTTTCCCTTTTTGATGGTTCTAGCTCTTTCTACAAAGCAAACCCTAATTTTAGGGTTTCTAAAGCCTATCTCAACTTGAGAGTGTAACAAATTTATATGGGAGTGTATAAAGTAATTTCAAAGACCCAAAAAAGGTGGATAAGTTCTATCTAGACCTGGGACAACTTACCCAAACATTTTTTCTCATTTCCTAACCCTTTTTCAAGTGTTTTCAACTTAAGATACAGTCAATTATGTAAGCAAACTTCTATTTATAGGTCTATTTCAAGTGTTGACAACTTAGATCATATTATTGGTCATGATAAAGGTTTAAACACATTCCAAAAACCTCACATACACTTGTTCAAATGTTATATCACACTTACCACTTGATTCTTTGATATTATCTTCTCAAGAGTTCTATGCACAGTCCAAAATTATAATGTCTACAATAAGAAAACAATTTATTGGCATATCTGTTATTACCACAAATGTTCCATACTATATCTTGGTATATTAGGATTAAAATAACATCATATAATATTTCTTTACATTTGAAAGTATTTGTATACTCCTTTTCATATTCAGTCATTGAAAACACACCATTGTTCATGCAAAGTAAGCATCTCAGTTACATGGGTCTTTATTTAAACTTGATCACACCAAAGGTTCTATCTATGATTTCAAGAAACACACACACACACACATACACACACACACACACACACACACACACACACACACACACACACACACACACACACACACACACACACACACACACACACACACACACACACACACACACACACACACACACATAAAATAAATACATCCAAACCTTGTTCAATCTATTCACACATCATTCAACACTGTTATGAAATCAAACATATTTCAAAGCATAACTTATAAGCACACATGCCATATAAGAATAGGATATGAATTAATACCACTTTCAACAGGGGTTCATCCTTATTTTTTATCTCTTAAAATTATTTACTAACAAACACTCAATATCCATTATTCATACTTTCTCAATCCATTACCAATATCATTCCATCATTCAAAAATCACATACGTACTCAACCATAAATTAATTAATCTCAATAGGGTCTAAATTCATATTCATTCAAAGAAATAGGGGTTTTCACCTTCAAATTTAACATTCTATATGAATACAAAAAAAAATTCAATTACATTCCATCCTATATTAAAATGGGATATCACACTCTATAGGACAAAACTAACACCGAGACTCCTAATAAAATGCATAACTGAATCTTGCCAATTTTCTCTCTGAATAGTTTTTTAGTTACATTGCACTTTTCATGATTTTACATAATATGACATATTTTTACTTGTGACATTGTCATATTGAAATTTTATAAACCTATTACATCTCTTAAGACCCTTAGTCAAGTTAACACATCTGCCACCTTTACAAATTTTCACAAAAGTCCTTTTACATGACTTGACAACATTCAAAAATTCAAATAATGTTTTTGGAGGGAAACACTAGAATTTGAATTTTATGTTCCTTAAGACCAACTAGACATCACTTATGGATTAATTAAGATCCATATCAACTATAGGACACCTATTAAACTAACTCAAGACAAAATTTGAACAAATTTGGGGTCCATATAAGATGGCCTTACATTAAATAGTTAACATGATAATCTATAAAGTCTTATTTTTATTTTATTTTTTATTTTTATTTTATTTTTATTTTTATTTTGTGTGTGTGTGTGCACGCGCGCGCGCGCGCGCGCATGTGTGTGTGTGTACCTTCCTACAATATAATATTTTATAATATTGGAGTGATTGTATGTTGTTAAATGATTAATTTAGTATGATGTATATATTATCATGTTTAGTATTAATCCTATCTATGAATAATATTGAGTTTTAAACCTCTTACATTAAATGTGAAACATATTTGTTTTAAATATCTATTGACATTTTGGGAATTTAATATATGTTTACTTATTAGTAATTTTGTAAGGACTTATAAAAATAAATAATGTGGTTTATATGACCGTCAGGGATATATAATGGTTTTTTTATGTTTGAGAATTATGGATAATATAAATATAAACCTATGAAAAATGGTTTGAAAGTAAAATATCATTAAAATATAATTATAACTTAAACATTATTACTATTGTTTATGATTAAATGAACCTATTTGTATGATTTATTTTTATAAGTTCAGTAGGAAAAAAGGGTCCTGAACCCTATAATAAATAACCCCTAAGGCAAAAAGGCCTAAAATGAGCCATAAATAGTACATTACCAGTACTTAAACAATAGACAAAAAATGAAAAACACTAAATCAAGAAAGACAACAAGACCATTAAAGACTATCAATAATCCCATAATTGGCCAAAAACTTGACCATATCCTTGTAATCATTGAGGCTTTCCACACTGACATCCCTAACCTTGTCATCAAAGTCTTTGACAATAAAATCACTAAAATCACATGGTGAAGAGCCTTGGTAGAAAATTCTACCATCACCCACCATTTCCTCTACATCTTATCCATATTAGATTTAAAATCCATAATTTCATTAGTAGTCTTAACACACAATGAGTATTTTCCCTACTTCTTTCCATGGGCTTCAATAGTAGCCTCCTCCATCTCCTCCAAGTTAGATTTGTTTAATTCAATAAAATGGCTTACTCCTTCCTCCTCATGAATAGATTTGGTAGGTGTTTCATCTTCTCCCTCCCTCATTGAATCCTTAAAAGACTTAGAGTCATCATAAATTTCAATTCCCTTGGGGTGAATGGATGAGATTCCAATAATATGGCTAGATCTATGAACTCTTACTCCACCAAGATTATCAACACCAACCCCATGATCACTCCCCTCCTTATTGGGACTAGGGTCCTAATCTTTGACTACCTCCTTAACCAAGCTAGAGTCCTCCTTCTTGGTTCTATTATTCTTAGACACTATTCCCTCATCCTCCCCAACCTTCTATTCCCTTCTAATTGGCACCACCATATCCACCTCAGTCTCTCGAATAGGGGTCATAATATTTCCATTGGATTTATTCATAGATTTAAGTTTAGAATCAAAGGTTCAGTCCCCAATAATAATATTACATTCCTCAATCTTGAGGCCCCTCTTTAGGTTTTTAGAGGAGTTTTGGGAGTTCCAATGGATTTCCTATCTTTACCTTTGACATCAAGAGATATAATCAATGGGTTATCCTCTAGTAAATAAACTTTAATAGGTTTTAATGGGCATAAGTCCAAATAGAAGTGTTATAACCTCAAAATGAAGCCTTGGTGAATGGGAATGAGAGGGGAATTTTTAGCATGGGATTTCTTGGCATGATTAATGGAGTTTTCTAGGGAGGACAATAGGAATAAGGGAAAATTGATTTCTATTCTATTCCTTAAATGATTGAACAAGGAAAAATGGTAATGATAAAATACCTTAAAACATCCCTCAAGCATGAAGTATTTCATAATCATGAGGTAGATTTTCCCCCATAGCTCCAACAAATTCTCCCTTTTAAACCCCTCTTGAATCTTGACAATAAATTCTCCTTCTCTAAATAAAACCACCATATTTTTTGGGTCTAACACCTTACTACATCTGTAATGCTTTCTACCTTTTATGGGGAGCCCCATGGCTTGCCCAATCACTTCCTCTGAGACTTGAAACCAATGCCCCCTAGATGGACCTATCTAGAATCTTCCTCCCAAGACTCTACAAACTGATGAGATAGATTCTCATCATGTCCATTCATAAACTCAAGGAAAGAAGCCATATTTCCTTCTTGTATAATATGCCAGACCATAGGATCTTGGTGGAGTTCCTCAGGGGAGGTTGTATGATTATATAGGGTTAATTAAATAATTATTAGCTCATTTTAACACTTAGATGTTCATAATGAATTATTGAGATGTTCATGATATACTTGTATTTGTATGCACTATGGCATTCATTAATTAATATTTGTTTGTTTGGAATATATTAAATTTGGAATTAGTATGCTTATCTAGTATTATTAACATTAAATAAGTAGGTGTAATGGATTTCACATACTTACATAGTACCATTAATAGGCAGATATGAGTAGCTAAATGAGTTGTGTGTGTGAAATTAACTAAACTTGAGATCTGTAAAACTTTATTAAAAATTTTGGCCAAATTAATGTTTATGGTTTTAAAAATTATTATTTCACCTATTTTATTTAGTTTGCATATATTTAATGATATCATTTTATTTTGTTATGGTATGCTACATGTGATAGTTATCTTATAACACATGGGTATCTAGTTGATTTTTTCTATTTTTGCACTATCACTATCTACCCATCTATCCATTCCCTCATTACGATATTATGTAGGGGATAAATGGTCTATGGTTGGTATGTAAAAGCACTTGGATGATACTCTCCCTCCCCTTCTAGTAGTCAACTAATAGAGGATTTACTAAAGATTATTTTTTGATATTAATGAATAGATTGAGACTTATATGTTCTGTAGAACATTTTATTATTATAATCTAATTATTCAGATATGTATTAATGTATATATGTACTATCTAATGTAAATTTGAATATAAAATCATTTAGATGTAAATTAATTATACTTATTAGATTATTTAATCAATAATTATTTAATTATTATCATCAATAATTATTGTACTTTATATGTTTTATTGCTGATATTGCATGAGATATGAAGAAGGTTAATCCACCCAAGTTTTATGGAACAATTTTGGGAAATGGATCTAAATCATGTCTAACTAAGATGGATAAGTATTTTGAGATATAAGATTACTCTAAGGTTAAAAAAAAAGTTTGGGGAGCTTGCTAGTTGGTTGGTGGAGTAGCTACATGGTGAGAAAATAAGAAATTAGATATGAACCTAGAATATACCACCACAATGTCTAAATATTTCATGACCTTATTCAAATCATGATGGTTGTCCCAACTCTATTTTGATCATAAGTTGATATATTTATAGAATTTGAAGCAAGGATACCTTATAGTGATATAATACTAGGAGTAATTCACTAAGCTCCTAAAGTAAATTTCATATTATCAAGCATATGAGAGGTTTCACATTGGTAAATTCATAACGGGATAAAAACACAAAATTGGGTACAAATCAAATGTGCATGGGCCATATAATATTGATAAAGTCTTTAAAAATGTAGTTAAGTAGGAGTAAAAGCTAAAGTCACTTACTTAGGTCAGAGATAAATTTAATAAATTTTTTGAAGATCCCAAAATGAATTTCATAGAATAATAATTGGAAGAGGAGTGGAAATTATAAAAATCAATTCAAGAATCAGAATGCCAAGTTTAGAAGTGATTTACGGAATTAGAAACTAGGTAATAGTTTCAAAGGAGGTTTAAGAGGAAATCACCAATATGATTAGAAAGGATGACCTAGAAGATGTTTCATCTATGGAGGTGATCATTATTTTATGGAATTCACTTGAGTTAAAATAGATGGTAATAATAAGGGTTATACTCCACAATAGGGATTTTTCTAGCAGAGGATTCACACAGTGGTTGATAATCATCAAGTTGAATTTCAAGCTTATCTTATTAAGCTATAAAGTAATTTATTTGGTCAACCAATTTTAATTTTTATTGAAAATAGATTTATTGAATGTTTTATTTCTCTTAGTATGCTTAAAAAGTTATCTAATAAAGTTGGTGTTATGGAAAATGCACGATCAATTTAATATGAGATTGAATCCACGGTTAAGGTCAATAAACGTTTAGTCAAGGATGAGATCAAACTACCAAAATTAACCATGGTAGTGGATTTATTTTGATCTCTTTGTGGGTCATATGATATGATCCTAGGAGTAAATTGGCTATCTCAACATAGATCCAAGGTAGATTCTCTACCTAAAAGGGTTGAATGTCTAGACAATTTTGTCAATAAAACCCAAATCTAGGGAGAAAAGAGGGATCTTAAGCTTAGGCATATTTATAAAATTTAGTTGAATAAATTTTAGAGGAAAGGGTTTCAACCATTAATTTTAAAAATAAATGAAATAGAGGAATAAAATGAGCCTTCTATTAAAGACTATCCTTTTATCTAGGATTTTTAATATGTCTTTCTTAAAGAGTTGTCAAGTTTACCCCCTAAGATAGAATTTGATTTCTCAATTAGGATTATATTAGGGTTTGAAACCCTATTTAAAGTCACCTAAAGAATGAATATAATAAATATAGTGGATTTGAAGGCTCAAGTTAAATAGATTTTATGTAAAGGGTTGATTGTGAGTCATCATGGAGTGCACTAGTTAGTTCATTAAGAAGGTTGAAACCCTTCCCCTGTGTATTGATTATAAGATGTTGAATAATGAAATGATTAAAAATAGGTATCCTTTAACTTTAATTGATGATATTTTTTATCAAATTCATGTATCATAACTTTTATCAAACATTTATCTTCGATTAAGATATCATTAGTTGAGTATTTGTGAGGAAGACATTCCAAAAATAGCCTTCAGAACTTGATATAGGTATTATGAGTTTATGGTTCTTCTTATTGGGCTAACAAATGCACCTATAGAATTTTTTAATCTCATGAATTGTGTGTTCAAATATTATCTATATCATTTTATGTTAGTATTTTTAGACAATATCCTCATCTATTCATAATCTAAAGAGGAACATGTAAAACATTTGAAGTTTGTTGTGTAACAATTGTGAAAACATAAGATTTTTAGAAAACTATCAAAGTGTGCTTTATTTTATTAAAATGTATATTAGCTATGGCATATTATATTTTTAAAAGGAATATTTGTGGATCCTTTGAATATTAAAGTGATTATTGAATGACAATCACCTAAAAACATCCATTAAGTTAAGGGTTTTGTGTGTTTGGTAGGATATTACAAGAAGTTTTTTCCAAAGTTTTATAAGATAGAAAATTTTATTACTTCTCTTTAGTGGAAAAATTATAAGTTTTTATGGTCAATGAAGTGTAAGGAATATATTTAGGAGCTAAAAAGAAGACTTACCTTGGCACCAGTGTTGAGAGTTCCCAATCCAAATGGTCAATTTTTAGTAATAATTGATGCTTCAAAAGATGACTTTGATTATTCTCATGAAAGAGTGTTATATTGTATCTTATGATTCCAAAAATTTGAAACCATAAAAGTAAAATTATGCCCCACATTATCTATAATTGGATACAATTATTCATGGCTTATAGGTTTGGAGGCATTATCTATTGAGAAAGTTGTTTAAGCTCAAGACTAATAACATAGGACCCAAGTATATTTTTACCCAACCTAACCTAAATGCACATTAAAAATGATGGTTATAGTTTTTTTAAGATTATGAATTTGATATAAAATACATTAAAGGTAAGGAAAATAGGGTTATTGATGCCCTTAGTCATCGAAGGTATATAACAGCTTTAGATACTATCATGGGTATTTTTCATGATCAAGTGGTGAAATTATCTCTAGGAGATGAATTTTACAAATAGGTGTTGTCCAATTTTTTACCACATACCAATATTTTATTTATATAGATTAGTTGAGCAATTCATTATTGACCAAATGATCAAATTATTTACACAAACATAGAAGAGCTAGACCATCATCACATGTCATGTAGAAATAAATAGATCAATATAGTTTCACATTTTATATATGCACTTGGGAGTTTGAAAAAATCCAAAGGAATGAATGGACATCATGATTTTAGTCCCATAAACATCCTCTAAAAATTTCATATCCTTATGTCTTTTCTATCTCAAGATATAAATCTTCAAAGTTAAAATAACAGAGTGGGATGTGCATAGGGATGTCAAGTTTAATCTACAATAAATAGCCATTTGAATTAAAATTTTCCAAGGATGAATGCATGGATGATAATTTTCAATATTTTTAGATCTTAGATCAAATATAATAACACATGGTGACTATCGATCTTAGTACACCTAAATATATCAATGGTGTGTATTTAATCATATCAAAGTAGATCAACAGTGAGTAGGGGTCAATAAATCAATTGATCTTGGGAGCTAATGAAAGGATGCCAAGTGTCATAAGTACATTAAACTAGAATAATATCAATGGTGTGTGTTTGATCCATGCAAAATTTTATCAATGATGAGTGAGAGGTCAAAGCGTTAGCTGATATAGAATATGAATGATAAGTAGCCAAGTGTCAAGACCACAATAATGACCACATAAATCAATGGAATGTGTTCAAGTCATGAAAAAGTAGATCGATAATGAGTGAGAGGTCAAAGAGTTAATGGATCTCAAATATGAATGTGAATCAACCAAGTTTCAGTATTTTGTTACCTACTAGATAAATCAATAGAGCACGTTCAAGCCATGCAAATGTAATCCATGAGGCACTTAGGGTCAAAGGGTTAGCAGGATCCTAAGAATAAATGAAGAGCTACTAGGTGGTAAATTCTTATAAAACCATATCAAGATCAAAGGCCAATATCAAAAGTCAAAGACAAATATGGTTGAGGTTAAACCAAAGCAAATGTTTCAAAGGGATGCCATAGAGGCAGACACGTCAATTTTGATGGGTTCATCACCAAAACTAGTAACATGGATAAACATTTTGCAAGGTGGTCTTGAAGTTGATTGTGACCCTTTTCACATGCCAAAATGAACTATTAGGGAGAAATCCACACCTAAACAAGATCATCACATATTTATTTAGTTATTAAGACTACTTTGACACTAGAATTAAACTTTTAAATGACTTGATCCTACCATTTTAACCATAAAGAACATCAATGTAGGCCAAAAACAAATTAAAAGTGACTGATATAGTTGTTATGACTATTTTATAAAAGTAGTCTTAGACATTATGATATTTTCTAATGGCATCAATGCCATAATGATTGGAAATCTTGGTCATTATACTCCCTTCTCCATCCTTATACACATGATCCCCATCTCTTTCATCTCATTCTACTATAGATATAGGCTTTTAAGCATTGAAATGGATCCCTCTCTTTGGCATGACTAGACTCTACCAATATTTGTACTATAACACCTATTTAATGCAATAAAAGGCTGAATTCCTCCATTTATAAGATGAATTGAAGTGTGTCTCATGAATTCATTAATGTGGTTAAGTGAATGTATGTTTTTATTACCTCTATCTGAGTTTTCTAATCGTCATGCAATGTTTTGATAGTTCTCATAGGTCATTCCAAGTGAAAATATAGTTTATTAGTTAGTTTGAAATTGGATAATTACCCTCCCATATTAGGTTAATCACTAGTCCATACCTTTATGTGAAATACTTATGTGAGGGATGATCAAAGAGTGAGTGAAGTTACCTTCTATAGTATTGAATGTCTTATAGTATGTCCTTTGTAAGTATAATAATGAAGACATTTGGTGCATCACCTCCTTTTTATATGCTTCGATAGATTATTTTAAATCTCTCCTCCCTTTTCCTATTAAGAAGATAGTTTAGATTTAGTATAGGTGATAGACCCAAAAGGAATATGACCTTCTCCATAGGTCTGACCCAATATTAGGTGACTCACAACCTATGGTCATTCTTATGTTATACTAGGTTTGAACAAGATGACCTAAATAATTCCCTTCTAAACTAGGATGCAACCTAGGATGCTAACAGTTCTGGCACACCTGGTGGGACTTACTACACTATTCATTGGTAAAGAGTTTTGATTTTCTCTTCATCCAATCAAACTTTGGAGTTAGGTGTTCAAACATCAATGGTGAATCCAAGTACTCATCATTAGGTTTAAGAAGCCTCAATGCTTAGTCATCATTATTTGGTATGCATCATCATTCTTTTGATCAATATGCTTACTCTTTACCTTAGCATCCTTCATATCAGATTAGAAATGTTTATGGATTCACCCTAAGTTATTTTTAATATTTAGTGCATTATCCTTCTCAAGCTCAAGATGTCCCTATTTATTCCCCAAAATGATCCATTTTAATTTGGAAATAAATGCTCTTAGGATATCAAAGGTACATGATAGACATTAATACACAAAGGGGATATGGTTAAGAAAGCCTTAATCATATCATTCATGACATGATAAATTCATTATAACTAATGAAGGAAGAATGAACACTTATTGATGGATCAAACTAGAAAATCCTTTTATGTGAGATGATGGATGTAAGTGGTTACATTCAAATCATTAAGGATAAGTTAATAAGCACTAAATAGCAATAGGTCCAACTTTATCAACCTCATGTGACTTCATATACACCACCTCAACCCTCTTATATGCCACCCATTCTTCCCCAAAAGACAACACCAAGTGACCCTTTGAGTGTTCCAAGTTCTTCATGTGTTCCTCAGACCTTCTCTTATTGGAATTTAATCTAAGAGAGCCTTCAAATAATAAGGGTACTATTATGGAGTATCATATTGATAAGACCCAAGATTCCACTTATCTTCCTCAATAATCCTCTTGTAGATCATACCATCCCTCTTGTGCTCCTTATCTTCATGAATCCCCTAACCACCTTCAATAAAATATATTCTAAGAAAATATAGATAGGCAAATCAAAGAGTTAGAGCTGAAGATTTGCAAAGAGGAAGAAAATCAAAATCAAGAACATACAACTATATATTACACATTCCTGTCATAGAAGTCAATTTAGAAAGGTTTTTGTAAGGAAGAGGTGCTAGTTAAAATATACCAAACACTAATTCAAGAGCCACCAAAAAGACCATTCAAAGTCCTTAGCTAGAAGGATACTCTCATAAGCTACAAGCCAGGTAAACTTATTTACCCTCCCACCATCTCCCTCTTAGAGAATGAACATATTATACAAAGGATAGAGGAGGATCTTGTAGTCATAGGTGAACCTAAAGAAGATAATTCAAGTGTCTATAATGACGAGATCATGATAGATAACCCATTTGATTTAGGAGGGGAAGAATCAAGTTTGAACCAACTTTCTTAGCATGGCTTTGACACTAATGGATTGGATCCTGACAAGGCCAATCCTCAAGTTGAAGATAGAGTAGACCATGAATGGACTACTGAAGGTCCGTTCTACCTAGATGAAGAAGAGGATCAAAACTAGGAACTAGATGTTGGTTCACTTTAAGATGAGTTATCAAATGTGGATAGCCCTGATGGATTAGAGCTGGAGGAAGGTAAATTAGACCTTAAGCAAGATAGATGTGTCTTTTTATACATTGTTTTGTCAAATCAACCCTCATTTTTAGTTGAGAAATAAGATGAAATATTCAATTTTCTTGATGAAGAAGATGTCTAGAGTGCTTAGGTGATGCATTTTGATGAGCTACCACTTTATGTGATGGAGGAGGACCTTGAGGGTGAACAAAGATTTCAATATGAACATGTGTTTAAAGTAAAATATCCTAATCAACTCAAGATCAAATTCCATATACCATTAATTAAAATGGAGTTGGAAGACTCATTTGAGATATTGGTGGTAGGATGTGTTCCTCTCCAAGGAAACTATGATCTAATTTTGTCTAAGGAGCATAATAATGGAGCAATAAAGCATAGGAGAGATAAAATCTTGTTTCTTAATGTTTGTATTGAAAATAATATGTCCTATTAGGTATCTATATTTTTTTAAATATTACAAGGAGGAGACATCACTTGTTATGCTTAATTTAGAGAATAAAGATGAGCATCAAAAGGAGCTAGATCAACTTACATATCCACTCCAAGATGCTTATATGTCTAATCAAGAAAATTGGGTAGGTGAGTTTGTTTTTTTTGTAACTCTTGGAGAAGTATATAACTAATATGTTAAATATCCACTCCTTCTCCATATTTGGTTAGTTGCCCTCAATCATGTCAAACATACTAGATTAGTGAAAAAGGATAACTATTTTGTATAACCAGTCAATGGTTTTGCATAGTTTTTGTTGATGCTTGAATATGTATCATAGCTGCCCAAAGTGTTTAAGAAACATTTACCATTTCTGAATTCCTAAGAATTTAATGAATGATTTTCAAGTTGTGATAATCCTATTATCTATTGATGGAATATAGGCAGAACAAGTGATCTATTTCACAAATTTATATTAATTTGGTGGTTGGGATCCACCATGACCAAATAGCTAATATGTGTAAAATATAAAGTATTATATGCTAAGATATGATCAAAATATAATATAATAACTAATATAATATGGATATTTAAAATAGAAATTAAACTAAAGTGAATTGATTAAAAAGGAGCAACATGAAGGGTAGGGTAGAGAAGAAATGTGTTGTTGATCTTCATTCCAAACATCATGACAAAGTTCAAATTTCATCTAGACATGCACTTAACCAATATATTACATGAAGGAGCATAAGCTCAAATTCTATCACACATTAGGCAAATATCAAAGGATAGTGTGATATAATGTAAAAAAAAACAAAATCACTTTAAATATTTACTCCTGTAATCAAACAATATTAGCCCAAATGCAAGAAGAGTAAAGAAAATGAAATGAACCTAAGAAATTTCAATTAAACTATCATTGGCACAAGTTAACAACTTTGAATTTAAATGTGCACATCAAAAATTCACAAGAACAATTCAAATCAAGAAATTAAACCAATCAAGTGAGAAAGAAGACATGATAGCAAACACATAGACAAATATTAGACAAACTTTGCAAAATTCCTTGTTTGTATTGATTGCTCTATGTTTACAAAGTAATTTTAGCTCTAAGAACTCCCCCCCCCATTTCACAATTTAAAATACTCCTTTTATATAATGCAAGGAAGTATGTTTTTCATTCATATCCAATTAAAAAAGTAAAAGTGTTAGGACAGTTATCCTTTCTACAAATGTTCTAGAATACACTAGACTTTCCTTAATGGACTAATCTATAGGCATTGTGTTTTACAAATTGTACATGACTTTACAAAAATAATATTACATTTTAAAAATATACAATGATTATCTATAGGAATAATATTCTTAATTCAACTAATCTTTAGGACCCTTGTCGTTACTGTAAAATCTTCATTACTCTCTAATGTTGTTCATCAATTAGCTTCAAATTAACATGTTCCATGAAGAGTTCATCTTCTTGGTATTTAAGGATTCTAAGATCTCTATCATTCCTTCATAAATCCTCTTTTACTCCTAGGTTTAATAATATTTTCTTCTACTATTAGGATCATGTCCATGATCCTACTAATATCCATCCCAATCTTTCCTTGGCTTTTGATCCTCATCAGGGATGAGGCCTAGGGAACTAAGTGTAGTAGGATCGATGATCATGGTTCAAAGTAAGTGTTTCATCCTATCTTTCAATTTTTTATCATCCTTAAGGAGGTTTTCTAAGTTCTTAGATCAAGTGCTCAAACCCTTGATCTTATCCATGAGCAATCCCATGACTATGTTTAAATGAGCCAGGCTAATTATTTTAAAATTAGGGATTTGATCTTCAATCAAGATATTGATAAAATAATTTATTCTATCCCTTGATCTTTTCCATTGGTCATGGATTTGTTCAAATTGCTCACTAGTGGTCTATAATTCAATTTTGGATTGAATTACCATTACATAGATGATAATTTAGCTTCTCTAGCTTGATTATGTCAAGCACAGGGTCAAACCAAGGTTTCTATATTTACCAGGGCTATCTTGAAGGTTTTTATAGTGTTATAATGGTGGTAGTTATTTGACCTTGCATTAGCTTTTTTACTTAGATCTAAACTAGACTACTTACTTATGCCCTTATATTTTTTAGGTCTACAAGATCTTCCACTTGGTATATTATACTTACATGGCTTCGATGTGGCAGCACTATGGCATCCATATGTCATTTTAATGACATTTTACTTTTTCATATTTAAAAATTTGCCATTTCCTTTTGAAAATTCTACTTTGATCTCACACCATTGGATCATCCTTACAATAGATCAATTTGGATCATCGATCTTAATCCAAAAACTTGAATGCTATTGGCTACTTGCTATGTTTCCCAAAATTATGACACTTATCACTTCTATATTTGATTTGAGATTTGTTGAAATTTAAAAATTTATCTTACACCATTGATCTCTATTTCACAAATGAATCATGCTTCATTGATCTTGATATGCTTAATTATACCTCCTGCTCTACAGACTATTGATCTAAATGTGTATGCTCAGTGTGTAACATTGATCTTTAAAATATGATAGATCTTTAATTTGTGGTCCATAGCTAGGTCATGTTTTTTATCCATATTCCTCTTGAATTTTCAACATTTTCTATGCACTATTTGATCATCTTCATCTAATCAAACACACTTCATTAGATCTTAATCTACAAGGTTAAACATCATTGGTTATTGAGTGTTCTTTGGTTGAGATTGTGACACTTGTCACCCTTTTGCTTGTCCCAAGGCTATATTAAAGTATTGACTTGATATACATTGTTAGATCAATCTAGCCTGAGCAAACATGTACCATTGATATTTTAAAGATGCTCTAACTTTAGCTTAGGATCAGGGATTTGACTTTTCAACTTTAGTCATGTACCATTGATATCATTCATGTACAAAAACATGGTTTGTTGATCCTACAAATACAAATTATATTTAAGTAAATGTTCATGAAAATAAATAACTTAGTATAATGTTTTGGACTATGGTTTTATTTCATGTTATTAAACATGGGCAAGACCTTAGGAAAAACATTTTAAGCTAAGTTTTGAAACATAATAAAGGGGACCTCATGAATAATCAAAGACATAGAATATAGTTTTAGCCTATGGTTTATTATAATAATAAATACAATGAAGTTTTTAGGGTAAGTCTCTTAGGCTAGGTCTATAGTAAAAGGGACCTTTTGCTTAGTTAGACCATGTGGAAATAAAAGGGACCAAGTAGGCTCAAGAAAATAAAGAGACTAAACATAAAATATTTAGACTAAGGTTTGGTTATGTTAAAAAACATGACTAAACCTTAGGATAAAAATAGAACTAATGTCATGGAAAGATAAATTATTCCCATGTAAAATGTTCTCACCAAATTTGAATTTGATTCAAATGGGCCTAAGCTAGGGTAGTTTAAATGAGGGTTTCAAGATGAATTCAGTTTGATTTAATTTTATATTTGATACACCAAAGGCTATTAAAATATTAAATTGACATTAAGATATGTAACCCAATACATTTCCCATTACAAATGGACTCCATTAGAGTTGTAACCTGAAACATAAAGATCAAATGTTAACAACTTTAGGCAAGATTAAATTATAATTATGGACAAATATGCCAACAAAATTATGTGTGGATGATATTCAAATAAAGATAATGTACAAAACACTCTAATGGTACTTTTATTAGATGAATTTTAAAATATAGGGTATAAATTTGTACAATTTAAGATAAGGGACTCCATTTTTTAGAAATGGAGGTATGTTGACCTCAACAAATGGTGACTTCTGAGGGAAACATAGAAATATGTAAGAATTTAAAAACTTTAGTTTAGATTTATAATTAGGATAATTATTTCATTTGATCAAGTACCATTATTAGTTCCTAATTAGAATAAATGTTTTACATGTAGAATTATGATCAAACATCAAGCCATAGCCATGATGTGTGTGTTTTTTGATTCCACTTACTAATTGCCATAGGATTTAGAGAATAACTTCTAGATTCATGACTTCAACCATTAACATTGACATAAAACATATTTGGATCTTCATTAAGAATCATGATTTAGCTTATGTAAGGCTTGGGAATTGCTCTACTACTAGCCAAGCATCCATAACCTTGATAGAGATGCCTCTGGCTCCACTCAAGGTCTTGCTCTATTGCTAGTTAGGTTTTCATAACCCTAGTGGATATTACCAAAATAATATTTTCTTATAAATCTCTTGAATTTTGTAATAATGTTATTATTATTTATATTTTTCAAGTAATTTTGACTTTATAGCAAAGGTTGGGAACCAAGTTAGCCAGGTTTTGGGATTTGGTCAAGTGTTTGAACTTCAAACAATCATCCTTGGCTATAAACTTTGTCTCAAGTAATTAATGTTTTTTACATGTAAACATGACTATATATTAATAATCTAGTCTTTTTCCCTACATTTTTAATCCTTATTAAACCCAATATTAGATCAAAACAATGCTTAAAATCCTAAGGAATAATTACCTAACCATCAGTCTTTACTAGTTTTGCTAAACTATAACATCAAGTTCATATTAAAATAATCCATAATCAAGTAATGCTGAGAAAACATACCTACACTCCTAAAATATGGATTTCCTTTTGAGAAATTGGGTGAACTTTGAGATGAGGTATGTCCAAGAAGACTTATTAGAAGCAAATAACAAATCAGAGAAAGCAAACACACCAAACAAAAAGAAAATAAATAAGCAAACACACATATATATAAACATATGTACAAGAAAGGGACAAGAAGGAAACTAATCTAGCCTATATACAATAAATCTAACTAGTCTTATAGGTTACTCCATGAAGATCCCAAGTGGGACAATCGATAAATAGTGCTTAAGGTACTAGCCATTGGTGGGGAGTGTGAACTTTGCTCCTTGTAAGTCTTTTATCTTGAAGGTATTATCTCCATATATCTTATTAATATGATAAGGACCTATCCACAAAGGTGTTAAATTCATATGCTTACCCTTAGGCTTAGATGTCTTATCCTAAATAAGTAATAAGTCTCCATACCTAAACATCTTTATATATGAATGTTTATCAAACCAACTTTTCATTGTGGTTTGGTGCTTGATAAGATTAGTAAAAGCCTCTTATTTTACATATTCCATCTAAATGATGTCAAGAAACCTTGTGCTTTCAAATTCCTAATCATATTCCATGTATTATTTCATAAACCTATATGTTGGTAGCTTGAGGGTGATGGGGAAGATGGGTTCTTGACCATAAACTAGAAATAATGGTGATACTTTTAGAGCTTGTTTGACTCTAGTTCTATATGCCTAAAGGGCATACTTAAGTAGCTTGCACCATGTGCTAGGTGTATTAATTTTAGACTTATTTATAGCCTTTATGAAGTTCTTATTCATTTATTTAGATACTCAATTACCTTGAGGATAATGGTTTGATGAGAACTTGAGGACAATGTTATTGTCATATGCCCACTTAGTCATCTCAATAGATATAAAGGCATATCCATTATCATAGACTAGAGATATAGGTGTCCTAAATCTTGTGCATATATTTTCTTCTAAAAATTTGATCACCTCTTCAGTCTTACACTATTTGGTTACCACTACTTTAGTCCATCTGGTGTAGTAGTCAGTAGTAGTTAGAACATACTTATGAACATCAAAGGAATTATGGTTAATAACACACAAAATCTATACCCCAGTAAGAAAAGGGTTTATCAATCATTATTGGCTTTAGTGGGATGGTTGCCTTGGTATATTTAATGTTGTAGACTTGACATGAGTGCAATTCTCTCACATGATTGTGAGAATATTTGAAGATAATATTCCAATAATAACCAACCCTTAATATTTTTTGTGTTGTCCTTTCAAATTTATTTCCACTTCCTAATTTTTCATGGAAGGTGATCATGATCTCAGTTGCTTCACTCTTAAAGACACATCTCAAGTATATGCCTTCAAATTTATTTCTATATATCACTCCATATTTGATCAATAAATGGGTTGCCCTAAGCCTTAGAGTTATTCTTTGCTCTTTACTTAACTTTAAAGGATAATAACCATTGATTAGTAAGTAGACAATGGGATCATACCAATCATTGGGTCTAAAACTTTGTTTTTCTACTTGCAAAACACTTAGCTTGGGATTAGATTAGAAATCAATTGAATTAAACCTTTTCATATTACCAACTTTGTAGCCTTCATTTTTATATCATATTCTTAGAGAATATACATCCACTTACCCCTCCTTTTTCCAAATTCACATTGACTAAACATGAGCTTAGTGGATGGGTCTGGTAGGATTGTATGCACCTTATTTCTAAGAATATAATGCCTAAACTTTTTCACTACCTTTACCAAATCACATACTTGTTTACCAATCAAAGAGTAGTTCAACTTAGTATTTTATAGTTAGTGTTCATAAAATTAATGGGATATTCACATCCATCTATCTTATAATTTAGAATTATAGCTATTGTATGATCTAAAACAAAGGAGTAAAGATAAAAATATTTAGTAAAGTCTAGACTTATCAGGACTAGGGCTTATCTAATTGCCTCTTTGATGTCTTTAAAATCCTTCTTGGTCTTTTAATTTCATGTGATTTTGACATCCTTCTTCATCATATCATTCAAAGGCTTCGTAACTTCTATAAAACCAAAAATGAACTTTCTTACAAAGTTTATTTTACCAAAGAATTAATTCAATTCCTTCCTACTATTAAGGGGCTCTATATTAGATATTACATCTACTCTATCAGGGTCTATAGAGATCTCCTCCTTAGTGATGATGTGTCTTAACAATTTTCCCTTAATTACATAAAAAATTCTCTTTTTTGGGTTGAGAGAAACTCCATACCTTTTACACATTTCAAATACCTATTTTAGGTGCATAATATGATTCTCCCTATTTTTAGAGAAGACATTCAGATCATCCATGTATATGATAATGCACTTACCTAAAGGACCTTGAAAACCATGATCCATAGCCCTTTGAAAAGTGGATCCTACATTTATAAGTCCAAATGGAATTATTTTTTAGGTAAAGGTGCCCTACTTAGTAGTAAATGTAGTTTTCATCTTATCTTCTTGGTTTATTAGCACTTGGTTATAGCCTAAAAACCCATCAAGAAAAGACATCATAGTAAAACTAGATACAATTTGGATTACTTTATCAAGAGAAGGTAGGGGTAGTTATCCTTTTTAGATGCGCTATTGATATTTCTAAAATCAATGCATAATTTAATTCACCATTTTTATTCCTAACAGGGAATATGTTAGCTACCCAAGTGGAGTCTATAATGGGAAACACAATCATTCCATCTAAGAGCTTCTTGACCCCTTTGTATATTAGTGGTTCCAAGACTACGTTAATAGGCCTCATCTTTTGTTTGAAAGTTTTGTAGTTTTAATTTAAAGGTATGGTATGTGTTATGGCCTTTGGATCAAATATATTTAGGTATCATAGGACCATGCTATGACATCCTTATATTTGGTTAGAAATTCTTTAGCTCTTTTGGACTCAATGCTTGTATAATATGTACCATATTTAATCAGTTAAGTTTGACCTTGAAGTCTAAGATCAATTTCATTATAATCTTTCCTAGTTACTTTGGGAATATTGATAGTCTGAACTAGTCTATCTATGTTAAATCTCTCTAAGGCAATCATGCCTTTGGGGATCTTATTATCATTCAACTAAATGAACTTGTCATTGATTTTTCCAACTATTTCAAGAGTATTTCCATTGAATTCATCTATGATGTGAGCTTAAAATGCTCCTCAGCTAGTCATGAAGTCTAGGATTTATTGGTCATCACTAAATACCTATAGATTATTACATTATCAATGACTAAAAGACATACAACCAACTCAATTCCAAGGTTTTGGGAGTCTTGGCCTATCATATGATTGGTGTCTACTGAGGCAAGCTCATTAGTAGCCTTGTTCTCTTCTTTAGGGATGGAAACAATGTTAAAAGAATAAAAATATTCAATCAAATCCCACTCTCTAGAATTACATATTTTAAGAAATGATAACTTGCATTGGTACTTACTTATTACTTGATTAACCACTAACTCTGAGTCACCATATACTAGCAGTTCCTTGACTTTATAATTGATGGCAAGTTGAAATCCTAATATTAAAGCTTCATATTATGCAAGATTGTTAGTGCAAGGAAATTGAAGTATATAAGAGGCATGATATTATTTACCAATAGGGTTAGTTAGAATAATTCCTACTCTAGACCTAAACTTACACCTAGCACCATCAAAATGTAGTTTCCATAATCCACACATAATATGATAAACTTTAGAATCATATACCTTAGAAGTCTCAGGAGTATACACTCATAAATTAGAGTCTACCATTTTAAGCCCTTCATTGACAATATTGTACTTGGTGATCATGTACTTCATTTTAGTCTTTCTTTTTATCTTGATTTGGTTGGGGACTCCTTACCAAATTAACCACATGTCTGAATATTCTTTTGACATATAACCATTCAAGATCCTAGTCCAGTCTCTACTCAAAAACATCCCATAAGCATCAAAGATGTCCATCACTTGGATATCAATGAATGATTAGATTCTTATCTCTAAAGAAATATACATGTGAACATTTAAAAAATCACCAATTACTTTAAATCTTGATGTATCTAGCTAAGTTACAACTCTATCAGATTTAATTAGAGTCAAACCAAGTTGCTCATAAATACCTATAGGCATGATGTTTGAATATACACTTGAATCTAACAAACAATTATGCAAGTTCTTACCAAAGATTCTAATTGTTGACAAGAAAGGTGGGGCATCTACTTTGTTCTTGTGTACTACAATATTGGCATGTGCAATATTTTGTGGTTTATAAGGTTTTTTGCTCAAGGACTCTAACAACAAATACCTCTATTCAGTAATCTATGTCAACTTGCAATATGATGTTAGCCTTAATATTTTTCATGTCCTTCATAATATTATATCTAGTCCTATTGGAAGAATTAGATGTATCAATATTATGCTTATAATTAATTATCTTAGGAGGCTTTAGATTGTTGTCTGAGGTAGTATTAGGAGTGTCAAAGTTATTTGGAGGAGTTGAAGTGGTCAATGGTTGATTCAACTCCCTATTTCTTAGAGGATAAGTCTTCTTCAAATTTTTTTGAAAAGCATTAATCTCTTCAATAATATCCTCAAGATCATTATCCTCTTGGAAAGGGAGCTTAAATGTCTCCACCATGAGATTTAAATCAAATGATGTAGATGGCCTTGAATAACTAGATTTACCTACATCACAATCCTTATTAGGGACAAATTCAAAAGTATATAACTCTTCTTGAAAGGCTTCAAAAGCATTACAAAATTCAACACTCTTTATTTCCCCATGCTTATAAATGCAATGAACTCTACAATAGTGATGTAAAGCAACATCATCAAGATTTATATTAGGCACATTCTTGATAATCATAGCCTTGACATCAACTAAAGATAATGTATTCATGGGCCCAACAAATCTCTTTATAAAGAAAGAAGTCATGGGATCCAAAGCATCAGTATATATTTCTAAAGTTAAAGCCTCATCAAGTATGTAATTAGTTATGGTCCTACTAAACATCTTTTAAAATCTAGCATTGAAGGCTCTTATGGGATCATTTGCATCTCTTTTCACTATGGTGAATTGTTGGTATAGGACATAAAGACTAATGATTTGACCAAATTAATCAATGAAAACATTGTTAAAATCAACCCAACTATTAATGTAGTTTTTAAGAAGGTTAAGAAAATATTCATATGTATCATCTTTGAAAGTAAAAGGGAATAATATACATGCTACATCTTCATGAGTCACATTCAACAATATTAAATTAGATTTGAAACTCTTAATGTGTTCTTCAGTGGTTATAATGCCACTAGGACTAAATATTGGTAAATAATTTTCAAGATTATGAGGAAGGTCATGTACCACACCTGACACATTGACTAAAGAACCACTAGCCAAGCCATACCTTGATAGGGATCAAACATAGGAGCACCCTGAATTGGTGAATTTGGCAAAGAATTTGAACTTTTGTGCTTACCTTTATCTTTCCTATCTCTCATATGAACTTCTAATGAAATCATAGGTTCTCTAGTCTCTAGTCCTAATTCATGGTAATTCCATCTTGTGGGCTTTGAATCTTATTTTAAATACGATGTGCTAATCTTATCTTTATAGGGAACAATGATCATACTTCACATTAAGCAAATTTTACAAATATTTATATAAAATATAAAAAAGGACAACAATATTTAACTAAGTTATCTCAAATATGTATCCAAAAACATAAGTATGAATGATATTTACATGTTTAAGCTCAAATATAATCAAATTTGCAAAGGATCTATCAATCTTTGATCAAAACAACTATTACTAACCTCGAACCTATTGAATTGACAAAGCTTAAGCCATATTTACCAAAATTAAGCATATAACTTCAATGAACATTGATCTTTGTCTAAAGGATGCACAAATATTTATCTAAGACCATAAAGGTCGATGATCTTTACACAATTGAGAAATGAATGACATAATTGTGTAAATATTACACCAATATTTGAACATAATTCACAAGAATGAGAAAAAAACAATTCAATCTACAAAGATCTAACTAGGCCATCCTTTTATCCCCAATAAAGTGCCTCTTATTGATGACTAAATATGTATCACAGGTACCCATAGTGTTTAAGAAACACTACTCATTTCTAATTCCTAATAACTTAATGCATGAGTTATGGGTTGTGATAATCTTGTTATTTGTTGATGGAATAGAGAATAATAAATGATTTATTTCACAAATTTATATTAATTTAGTGGCTGGGATACACCATGGCCAAATAGATAGTCTATGTAAAATATGAAGTATTTTTTGTTAAGAACAATGAACTATGATCAAAATATAATCTAATAACTAATCTAAGATGGATATTTATAGTGACAATTAAACTATATAAAATTTATTAAAAAGGAGAAATAGGAAGGATAGGGAAGAGAAGAAACATGTTGTTGATCTTCATTCCAAGCATCATGACAAAGTTCAAATTTCATCTAAACATGCACTTAACCAATGAATGAAATGAAGTATAATAATATAAAATCCTATCATACATCAGGAAAATGTCTAAGGATAGTATGAAATAATGCAAATAAGAACTAGACTCACTTTGGAGATTTACTCCTACAAGCAAACAACATTAGCCCAAATGCAAGAAGAGTAAAGAAAACAAAATAAACCTAAGAAATTTCAATTAACCTAGAATTTTCATAAGTTAATAACTCTACATTCAAAGGTGCACATCAAGAATTGATAAGAATAATTCAAATTTTGAAACTAAACCAAGCAAGTGAGATAGAGCCATGAAATAAACACAGATAAATATTGGACAAACTTTGCAAAAATTATTATTTGCATTGCTTGATCCAAGTTTATAAAGTAATTTAGCTCTAAGAACTCCCTCCCCTTTTACAATTGACAATACTCCTTTTATATAATGCAAGGAATTATGTCTATTAGTCATATCTGTCTATAAAAGTACAAGTGTTAGGATACCAGTCCTTTTTACAAATGTTTTAGAATACACTAGACTTTCCCTAATGAACTGATCTATAGGAAATGTGTTTTACAAGTTATACATACCTTTACAAAAAGAATATTCCACTTTAAAAATATAAAATGCTTATCTACAAGAAGAATATTTTTAATTTGACTAATCTTTGGGACCCTTGTGCTACTAAAGTCCCCTATTGCTACTGTAGGATCTTCATTGCTCTCTAATGTTATTGATCAATTAGCTTCAAATTAACATGTTCCATCAAGAGTTCGTGTTATTGGTCTACCAAGCTTCAAATATCTTTGTCATTTCTTCCTAAATCCTCTTTGATTCTCTTGGATTTAGTAATCTTTTCTTATATTTTTAGGATCATGTCCATGATCCTACTATTATCCATCCTAGTGTTTCCTTGGCTTTTTCTCTTCATTAGGGATGAGACATAGGGAACTAGGTGAAGCAGGATTGGTTATTGTGGTTCCAAGTAATTTATCCATCTTGTCCTACATCTTTTTTTCATCCTTAAGGATATTTTACAAGTTCTTAGATTAGGTGTTCAAACCCTTGATCTTATCCACAAGCAATCCCATGACTATGTTTAGATGATCTAAACTAATTGTTTTGAAATTAGGGATTGGATCTTCAATCAAGATATTGATTAAATCATTTATTTTATCCCTTGAGTTATACCATTGGTTGTGGGTTCATTCAAATTGTTCACTAGTGGTCTATAGTTCAATTTTGGATTGAATTACCCTTAAAAAGATGATAATTTACCTTCTCTAGCTTGATTATGGTGAGCATAGGGTCAAATTAGGGTTTCTATACTTACCAAAGCTATCCTAAAGGTTTTTACAATTCTATAATGATGGAATTTGTCTAAACTTGAATGAACTTCATTATTTAGTTCTTAATTGGATTGCATACTTATGCCCTTGATTTCTTGGGTCTACAAGATCTTCCACTTGGAATATTATACTTATGTGGCTCTGATGTGGCATCACCATGGTATCCATGTGGCATTTTTGTGGCATTTTGATCATTCATATTTACAAAGTGACCATTTACTTTTAAAAATTCTACTTTGATCTTACACCATTGGATCATCCTTGCATAGATAAATATAGACCATCAATCTTGATTTGAGAATTTGAATGATATTGGATGTTTCCTATGTTACCCATGGTTGTGACACTTGTCACTTCTACATTTGATCTAAACTTTGTTAAAATGTTAAAATTGATCTCATACTAAAAATCTTGATTGCATAGATCAATTATGATTTATTGATCTTGATATGCTTAATTGTACCTCCTACTCCATAGACTATTGATCTGAATGTATACACTCATCTATGTACCATTAGTATTTAAAAGATGTTTGATCTTTAATTTGTGTCCCATAGTTACACCATGTGTCATATCCACATCCATATTGACTTTTCAACATTTTTTACACACCATTCAATCATCTTCATCAAAGAAAATACACTCCATTGGATCTTGATCTGAAAGGTCAAATGACATTTTTTACTAAGTATTCTTTGCCTAAGATTATGAAACTTGTCATCCTATTGCTTGTCTCAGGGATCCATTAAATTTTTAACTTGATATGCACCATTATATCGATCTAGATTAGTAAAATATGCACCATTGATCTTTGGAAAATGCCTAAACTTTAGCTTAGGGTTGGGGTTTTAACTTTTCAACTTTAATCCCACACCATTGATCTTGTTCATCTAGGTAAATATGGATTAGTGATGCTATAAATAAAAATGATATTTAAGTTACTACTCATGAAAATAAAGAACTTAGGATAATGTTTTGGACTATGGTTTTATTTTGTGTTAATAAGCATGGGAAAGACCTTAGGAAAACCATTTAAGCTAAGTTTTGAGACATGATAAAGGAGACCTCATGAATAATCAAATACATAGTATATATTTTTAGACTAAGGTTTGTTGTATCAATAAATATATTGAACTTTTTAAGGTAAGGCTTTTAGGCTAGGTCTATAGTAAAAAGGACCCTTTGTTTAGTTAGACCATGTGGAAATAAAAGGGACCAAGGGGACTTAGGAAAATTTTAGACTAAGGTTTGGTTGTGTTAAAAAACACTACTAAACCTTAAGATAAAAATAGAACTAAAACCATGGCAAGATAAATTATTCCCATGTAAAATGTTCCTACCAAATTTGAATTTGATTCAAATGGGCCTAAGCTAGTGTAGTTTGAATGAGGGTTTCAAGATGAATTTAGTTTGATTTAATTTGATCCTTTATAGACAAGGCTAGTAAAAGATCAAATTGACTATAGGATATGGAACCTAAGACATTACCCTTTCCAAATGCACTCTATTAGAGCTACAACCTGAAACATAAAGATCAAATGTTAATAACTTTAGGAAAGATTAAATCATAATTATGGAAAAATATGCTGACCAAATCAAGTGTGGATGATCTCAAAATAAAGTTAATGTGTAAAACACTCTAATGGTACTCTAATTAGATGAATTTTAAAATTTAGGGTAAAAATTTTCATTATTTAAGACAAGGGTCCCCATTTTTTAAAAATGGGGGTATGTTGACCTCAATAGGTTCCATTATAATTGGGTAGTTTAGGATAGGTAGATTTTATGCTTTCCTCTAAGTTCCTTATGCATATTTCCTTTCTATTTTGTGTTCCCTTAAATAAGTGCCTTAGGTATTTTATTTTTATTTTATTACTTTTGGTCCCTATTTATTTCAATAGGAATTATCCAAGTTTGGAAACTAGTTTTTAGCTTTAGATAAATATGTTGAACCAGAGAGGAGACTTCATGCCCAATGGACTAACCAAGAAAATTTTTCTAGGTTCTCAAGCATAGAAATCATGTTTTCTAATTGAGATGCCAAATATGATAGACATTTTTTTCCCACAACCAAGCTTTTACCTAGATAGATCAGCTGAGTAGTTCCTGATTGACCAAATGATCAAATGACTTACATAAACATAGAAGAGTCAGACCATCATCACACATCATATAAAAATGAATAGATTGGTCTAGTTTCATATTGGATATATGGACTTAAGAGGTTGACTAGAGCCAAATTAATGTATGCACATGATGATTTTGGTCTAATAAATATCCTCTACAAATTTAATATATTGATGTCTTTTATATCTCAAGATATAAAGCTTTAAAGTTAAACCAATAGAGTGGGATGTACATGAGGACATCAAGTTTAAGGTATGACAAATAGACATTTGAATTCAAATGTTCCAAGTATGAACATGTGGTTGACAAGTGTTAAGATTGTAGGAGCTCAGATTAAATCTAATGGTGTGTAATGACTACTAATGGTAGTGGGCCTAAATAGATCAATGGTGCACATTTAATCAACCAAAGTAGATCAACGATGAGTGCAGGTCAAAAATTTAGTAGATCTTAGGAGATAATGGGAAGATACAAAGTGTCACAAGCATGTTAAACTGGTAGAAGATTAATGGTACAAATTTATGCCATGTAAAATTAGATCAATGGTAAGCGAGAGGTCAAAGAGTTAGTGGATCTCAAAGATGAATGAGAAGCAGTTAAGTGTCAAGACTATAATAAATACTAGATAAATCAATGGAGCACTTCTAAGACATGCAAAAAAAATATCAATGATGATGAGAGGTTAAAGATTCAGAAATCTCAAAGATGAATGAGAAGTAAAGTGTCAAGACCATGGCAACTACTAGATAAATCAATAGAGCACATTCAAGCCATACAAAAGTAGATTGATAATGCATGTAGGCTTAAAGGGTTAGTAGGATATTGAGAATGGATGAAGAGATGATAGATGGCACATTCTTAGAAACCTAGATCAAGATTAAAGGATAATATCAAAAGTAAAATCCAAAAATGGTTGAGGTCAAATAAGAGTAAATGTTTCAAAGGGATGCCATAGAGGTAAACACATCAATTTCAATAGGTTCATCACCAAAACCAAAAACATGGATAATCCATTTGCAAGGTGGTCCTGAAGCTAATTATGACCCTTTTCACACACCAAAATGAACTAGTAGGGAGCAATCCATGTTGGAACAAGATCAAAATAGATTGATCTTGATATTGTAACTACTTTGATGCTAGAATTTAGCTTTCAAATGACTTGATCTAACCATTATAATCATAAGGAACATAAATTTAGGATAGAAATAGATTGTAAGGGATTGATATTGTTGTTATGGTTATTTTTTATAAGTAGTCTTAGACTTTATGATCTTTTCTAATGACATCAATGTTATAATGATTGAAAATCCTGGTCATTATACTCCCTTCTCCATCCTTATATGCATGATCCCTATCTCTCTCATCCTTTTCTACTATAAATATAAGATTCTAAGCCTTGAAATGGATCCCTCTATTTGGCATGACTATACTCTACCAAGATTTGTACTGTAACACCTATTTAATGCAATAAAAGACTAAATTCCTCCATTTACAAGATAAATTAAAGTGTGTCTCATGAATTCATTGATGTGGTTAAGTGAATGTATGTTTTATTCATCTCTGTCTAAGTTTTCTCACTTTCATGTAATTTTTTGATAGTTTTCATAGGTCATTCTAATTTCATATATAGTCTATTGGTCAGTTTAGAAGTGGACAACTACCCTCCCATGCTAGGTTGATAGCTAGTCCATGCCTTTCTGTAAAATACTTATGTGAGGGCTGATCAAAGAGTGAGTGAAGTGACCTTTTGTAGTATTTAATGTGTCTTATAATGTGTTTTGTGTAAGTATAAGGATAAAAACATTTAGTGTATCACCTCCTTTTTATATGATTTTATAGATTATTGTTAATCTCTCTCCCCTTTTCCCCAAAAAAATCTAGTTTAGATTTAGTATAGGTGATAGACACAAAAGGAATTCATCCTTATCCAGATGTGTAGCCTAGGATTAGGTGACCTATAGCCTAGGGTTATTCCCATGTTAGACTAGATTTGATCAAGAGGACCTGAACAATCCCCTTCTTAGCTGGGTGCAACTTAGGATGCCAATAATAGGGCAAGTTGGCATTGTCTCAAAATGTTCAAGATCTTAAGTTTGGGGGATTAAAATTCAAATATGATAGTTTTTTGAGGTAAAAAGGATGAATTTATATACCATATAATGAAAATTTTAGGAGTGCAGTACTCAATAAACTACACAATTCCCATTATTTAGGCCATCTAAGTGTGACTAAACTCTTAACAAAGATAAGACCTTTATATTTCTAGAATGGAATTAAGAAATATGTAGCTATGTTTTTTCTATATGTTTATAATTTTAATGAGTTAAGTCTAAGCATGTGTATCCTATTGGGTTGTTATAACTACATACCTAATAGAAGTGGTAGTTCATTAGTATGGACTTTGCCTAAGGGTTGCCAATGTTTTAGACCTGACATGACATGATTTTGGTGGTCGTTGATTAACTCACCTAGGTAACTCACTTTATTCATAGTAATATTTTAGATGATTTACCTATGGTTTTAAATATGTTTGGGAAATAAGTGTATAGGTTACATGGGTTTTTATAAAATATTATTTCATATAGGGATCCTAAAATAACTTCTAGATTATAGTTAACTCTCAATTCAACTTTGGGTATTTAGTTAAAATTCAGTAATTTATACCATCCTAAAACAAATGGAAAAATAAAGAGGGTTAATCAAGTGTTAGAGGATATTCTAAGGATTTATTGCATGGATAAATAGTATAGGTGGGAATAATACCTTCCATTGGTTGAGTTTGCTTGCAATAATGCATACCAATCAACACTAAAAATGGATCTATTTGAGGCTTTATATGGAATAAGGTGTAGAACACCAATAAGATATGATAGGTTAGAAGACATGGTAGTCATTGGTTTGGATATGCTTCTTGAAATAGAAGAGCAAGTTAAGTTAATAAGGCAAAGGTTAGCTAAAGCCAATGATAGGTAGAAGAGTTACACTGATCTGAAAAGAACAAGGTAGTTTTTAGTTAGAGACAAAGTATTTATATGGGTAAAACCATAGAAAAACTTAATGAAATTTGGGAAATCAGCCAAATTATCTCCTAGATATGTGGAACACATCAAGGTCTTTGAATTTTTCAATCATGTGGCATAAAGGCTTGATTTTACACCATCTTTATCACTCATGCATAATGTTTTCCATGTGCCTTATCTTAAAAAGTAATTTTTTCATATTTATCATGTGTTTTATTGGAATGATTTATAGGTTATTAATCTTATGGTATTCATTATAGAACTAATCAAAATAAGTTAAACTTAAAAACTTAGTTTGTGTAATAGAGAAGTGTCACAGTGTAAGGCCCAGTGGGACCAATATTCTGAAGATATTTCTACTTGATAAGATCGTGAAGATTTCATAGGTAATTTCATCATTTTTTTACTTAGTTATTTGTTGATATTATTTTTATTTTATATTAAACACTATTTTATTTTAAAACTTTTGTTGAAATAAGTGTCATTGGGATGATGACTAGCTTTAGGGGAGAAAGATGTTACATACAATTTTCCTCTAGACTTATTAATACTAATTCTATGGTTAGTGATTGGTTTAATTGATGTGTTAAGTAACTAAAATTAGTTATATGATGATTATTGATAGTGTTTGTTTCTTATGATCATGATACTTAACTATTATTTAATTGGGTTGTACTTTGTGATGGTACATTTTAATCATGATTATGTAGTTTAATCTATTTCAGCAATTTATTATGCTTTTTACATGATATGATCTAACCATTATTCATTTATTTTTTTGGTGGATGCAAGATGGATTCCACACTCCTAACTATAACTTAGGGAGGGTATCATCGAAGAGGATGGTGCACATAGAGACATGTGGGGGAAAGAGAGAAAGAAATGGAAAACCCAACACATACCACATAGAGTAGAATTTATTTATTAATTTCTTTTTGGTTAATATTTCTTGTATCTTATTTTTGGTTACTAATGTAGTTTATGCATTTAAATATGATTTATTATTATATTTGAATATTCATCTAACCTATTAGTGTGTATGAGATTGAGATTCTTATATGCTTATCATATTTCATTATTCACATTTATGTATGATATGACTTGAATAATTATGGAAAAAGGTCTGCTAAGTAAGGTAAAATAAAATGTTTACTTAATTTTATTCATATATATTTATATTTGTCATAAACTAAGTTTCAAATGTCTTTGATTGGTATTATTATGACATGAAGTCTAATTCTATTGTCTTGGCATGGATTTTAGACGAAGCTAGAGTTTGGACTTTTTGTTGAGGCATGATTATCATACAAAGTGAATAGACTTATGAATCATTTTATTTTACATGGTATAGTTTTAGTGTTTAACTTAGTTAATGTTATCATTGGGTATTATAATGTTTAAAATTATTATTATATTGGATAATATTCATGGAATTAGGGTTATTTTTGGAAGATGGTTTAAGACTCTTAGATTTATTATGGAAACACTTAGACTATTTTGATATGCATGAAATGGTAATTATGGACTTGTTGGCTGGTTAACTATCTATAGATATTTTGGGGAAAATAATCATGCTATAAATTTAGTGAACTAGTTGGAAATGGAGAGGGATAAATGGGAGACAAGCATTATGGAGAAGACATGGTGGGAATAATAGAAATAAGGAGAGCTTGAGAGGTTAAAAAGGAGTTTTGCAGATTTTGATGATTTTTAGGACTTTAGATGTTTTGGGATTATTCTGAAAGTTTTACTCTCTTACTATGTTTAGGGAAATGTGTTTAAATTCCCCAAGGCCCTAAATATCCAAAATTATAAGAAAAGTGATGCCATGTGGTAGATCTTAAAAAAAATTAGTTTTAGCCACTTTTTAAAGATCACCCCACTTAATTATTGGTGGAAATAATCTAAAAACCCCCCAAAGGATTGAATTCCCATACTTATGAGATAAATTTATGACATGTTTTTCTTGGTCCCAGAGAAGGTTCAGAGCTTATTGCACTTCTACACCTCTAAAACGTAACAAGTGAAAATGTGTAAACACCCCTAGAGGCCCAAAAAGGTGTCATAAATGCATGTCCCACTCATGTCACTTTGCACCCTACAAGAAGTACCATTTGGTGCAATAGGGGAGCATTTGCATTTTCCCTCTCTTTTTTGAATAAGGTTCAATCAATTAATGAGAATTAGGTGGTGATTAGTCATTAGGATTTGATGCATTAATGATAGCCCTAATATTGAGATGCAAAGGACTATAAACTTAGGTATTTGTCTTTATTATAAAAGTTACCCTTTACATCTAGAGCTTGCATCCATGCTTTTGAGTTATAATATGACCAATATATGTACAGTGTGAGAAATGTGATTACAACAAATTCTTCACAAACCTTCAAATTCTAGTGTGCAAAGCCATCTAGATTAAATATTAAGTTTACCATTTAATCCTCATGTTGTGTTCTTTTAAAAGAGTTAAGAGGTAGCTAAGGGTTATTCGAGTGAAGAGTTTATTTGGTATAGAAATGTTGCATTTAAGAATTGGAAAAATGGTAGCATCTTCTATCATAATAAAAGGTAATGGTATTTCAATTTTGGATTCAATTAAGGATACTAATGTTATGAGGTTAGATTTTGGGTCCCTATTGAAATGCTTTACAACAACCTGATCCTCCCCAAGTAATTTCCGATGTCAACACCTATTATATCACACCTACAATAGCATTCCCTTTGGGTGCCCCATACCTAGAACTCGTTATTGCATGTGCTCAAGCATACCAACTAGACACAAAGACTATTGTTGATGGTGGCCATTCCTATTATATGCTACTTCACCCCTTTAACCCTTAGTGCCATGTTAGGAATTCCTCCCCAACTAGAAGGCATTTCACTTTCTTTAGAGGTATACCAAAATTATGTAGAAAAGAAGAAGGACAAAGATATCTAAGATATTGTCAATACTTTTTGGCTAGATAAGAGGAGATAAAAGGTTTCTAGAATATCCAAGAACTTGAAATTAGTAGAGTTTAATGAATTTCCTTAATGCATCATTACCATGGCCACTAGGATTTTATAGGGTGCCTATCATAGAGAAGTTTGAGCCATGGATGTTCCTAATTATGATCTACGTATTGGAGTGAAAGAAAAAAGTTGGATTGGGCCTCCATACTAATAGATAACCTACATATATAGATGATGCAACTCCAAGCTACAATTATTTCTAAAGAAGCATTTATAGGTACCTTAAGTATTTAATGTATAGCCTTGTGCACAATAGGAATTTCTAAGGGCTCACCAGAAATCTTTAAGGAATGAAGATATATAAGGTATATCCAAAGGTTACCCTGGAAAGATTCAACAATATTTTTTGTAAAGTTTATAACTACTTTTTCAATGAAATGATGAGTGTCCTTCTTCCCATTAAGAAGCCTGAATAAAATGTCTGCAACTACCAAGAAAGTAATTGAGAATTATGGTGCCACTTATATAAAGTTTAGAACATTCACATACATTAGGGTAAGTGGCTATTATGGATGCCCACTCAGATTGCCCAGGTACCTAGATGATAATTTGGTAGTGATGGAACTAATCCAACAAATGATGGCATCAAATGAAATGATTTCAAAAAAAAAGATAAACAATCCTTTCAAATTTCATATGGTTATATAGAGTTTTATTCATGTCCCTTTTTGGCTAAGGCAAAAGGGTTGGAATAGGAGATGAGTTCATATACACTTTATAAAATTCCACCCTAACCCAATTTTGACATCAAGTGGTTGATAAACATGGCCACTAATCTAATGTTACATAAGTCTCACTATGAGGACATTTGGTCCAACTACACCATAGAGGAAGATGTCCAAAAATTAGAAGTCATGAGGCTGACTGTGTAGGATTTCATAGCCTACAACATTGTTCCCATCCCTAAAGACATGGAAGATGATAAAATAACATTGTCTTGATTATATAACTCCAATAATATTGAAGCCTAACCCATTGCTCAGCTATATTTTAGTACTCAAGGTGATGATTCCATCCCTAAGAGATTAGTGAGAATTATGAGGAGAACCTTTAGATGGTTTAAGGAGCATGGGGTCAAACTTTAACACATATGACACTCCTAATCTTCAATAATTAAGTCAAGTTAAGGATTTGAAGGCATTTCTCACAAGATACAATGGTGACTCTATAGATCCATATTCAATTGCAACCAATAAGGGCAAATGAAAGTTTAGGGATATGGATTTCATCAAATAGATGGACATAGAGAAGATGATAATGGCATGATCTAAGGCTAGGTTATCCTTTTCAAAAATAATAATCTTGGTAGAGAATTGGGGCAACATTCTTACAGGTTAGGTCATGATGGCTAGCACTACCCCCATCTCCATTTTAGGAAATGGAGCCCAATTCCAACCATTCTAATGGCTACTCCTATAATTACCCTAGCTATGGTCCCACACACTCCACCCACACAACAAGTAGTATTCCATCCTCCCCTAGTAACATATGTAAGAAAAAGAGGAAGGGAAGACCAAAAGGAGCAACTAAGGCTGAAAAGAGTCATGACGAGTCTATAACCCCCAAGTAAATCATCAATGAAGAAAAGGGAGGTTGCATTCAAAGACCTACTCTCTAAGGAAATCCCTATGAATAGAAGAGAGGATGACGCCTCATAGGAACAAAGAGTGAGGTACATGAGTAAGGATGAAGATTTAGATAAAGGCAAACCAATTACTAAAGTAATGAAGAAATAATGTGCATTCACCCCTCCCCAAGTAAAGACTAGGCAAAGGACTCATAGGGAGATGCCATAAACCCCAGTAAAGGCCCTAACATGGGACCAATCCATTGAATAATAGGTCTTGGTGATAGAAATAAAAGGTGATGAGGAGGGTTCCTTAACCTTAGATGACCCTTTGTCATTTGATGAAGTTGTACAGGTTGGAGTAAAGGTAGCCACCAAGGCCCAAATCCCTCTTGAGAAAGAGGCAACCTCTCTAAATAAAGAAGCATTTGTTGAAAATGTCATCTCCCAATCACTTAGTCAGGACAAGGTTCATGAAGGTGAGGACACTCAAGGACCTAATGGGGGAGTTGAGAAATATCCAAAATGTGGTGATTAGATCCCCACTGATAATGTAGAGGTAGAGGGAGATGGGGGAGCAAACCTGTAAAAGGGTAGCCCCACCCTTTTAGAGGTATATAAAGAGTTAATTATAGAAAATAAATATGTTGAGGAGGGTATCTCAAGAAGTGATACTTCCATTGAAGTACCCGAAGGTCTCCTTCCTCTCATCAAATTTCATGATCCAATCTACAATAAAGGCCCTGAGGCCATGATCAGTGAAGAGTTTCTTGAATGCAGCAAGGAGGTCACCATAGCCTTTTATAACCTAGGGGTTCAAATAAATAAATAAATAAGGCAAGGTGGTTGATAATCCTTCCATCTATACCATAGCATAGGGGAGATCCATCAAGAAATTGCTCATGGAGTCCCACCAGCTAGGGTCAGATTTTGAATTTTTAAAATAGGTAGAGCTAGCATTGGAGGAAAAACATAGATAAAAGGGGATGGAAAATGGCATGAAAATGATGATGTAATTGATAAATTCATGTTGATCCCACTAATCAATCCCATGGCACTCCATGTAGCTAGCTCATCATTGGCACCACCCTATGTTGAGTCAAGGCTTTCCATAATGTCTACAACCTTTATGGGTTTCCAAACTAAACCCTTTCTTTGGTTCATAGAGAAAGTGAAAAAAAGAAAGATATTATGAGAAAAATAGGGGACATTGATGTGTTAGAGATCATTCAGAAGCATAAGTCTAAGCCCCCCAAGAAGGCTAAAACTTACTCTAAGACCACTTACACAGACAAGGGGGAAAAGAAATGTTGAGGTAGCTATTCCCCCTCCTAATGTATTGAAGAAAGATGCTCCCCTAGAGAGTTATTCCATTCATAGTTATAATCTCAGGAAGCCATCACAAAATTATTTAAAGCATAGTTCATAATTTATAGCTAAAATGGTGGCATAAATAATGGATAAATATAAAGCCACCATAGAAGAGTTAAAAGTAGAAAAATTAGGCTATGAGCTAATACTTGTAGAATTATTCAGTAAGCCAAAGGTAGTAGCTCTAACTGCCATTAAGACTCTAAACCTTCCTCTTTTTCCCATGGGTTCACTATATTTTGGCTGAGGTGATGAGCTAAAATCTAGAGGGTGGGCTATAAAAGAATGGTAAGAAGATCTAATCACTTAGGCCAAAGATATCATCCATTCAACATTAGAATTTTTGGATGACATAATAGATAAGGGGAAAGATTGTGAAACCCAAATGTCTCTTTATGATGTAGACACAAAAAAATAGAAAAAGATCTAGCTTAAGGTAGATGAAATGTGCACTATGGCAAGTAATGTTTTAATGATAGAGAAGATTGTCTCTTCAGATGAACACAAGAAGCCCAAAGAATATCAATTATAAATAAAGCATCGGTTGATGGTGCTTAAGGAGGGCATATTTGATTTAAAAGGAGAAGAGTAATCTCTCAAGACTACCACTAATTAAATAGACACCACACTTATAAAAATGATGAACCTTGATGGGGTAGGTGATTTGATGGAAGGGGAAATACATAGTGCTCTAAAAAGCCTCATTGATGCACCTTAAGGAGATTTTGATGCCCACAAAATAATATAGTTAGTAGCCCTTGAGAAGGATTGTGACCTACTTAAAGTGCTAATTGGGAAAAAATAGGCCATGATTCAAAAGATCGCCATTTGGCTAGAGGAATATGATGTCAAATTCAAATACCAAGCTAGCCTGAATCAAAAGGATATCACCTCCATGATTGATAGGTATACCAATTACAAGAATAAGTTGGCAAAAGATTGGGTTATCAATATTGATTTTGGAGCATAACCAATCATTTTGGTTTCTTCTTAGCTAGCAATATTCCTCTCTCTCTCTCTCTCTCTCTCTCTCTCTCTCTCTCTCTCTCTCTCTCTCTCTCTCTCTCTCTCTCTCTCTCTCTCTCTCTCTCTCTCTCTCTCTCTCTCTCTCTCTCTCTCTCTCTCTCTCTCTCATTCTTTACTCTTGTTTCACACTTAGAAACCATTTTAATCTTCCCATTAGTGGTATGTCCTTTTCAAATTAAGTTTATTTCATAAAGCAAGGGATGCACTTTGTTGGGTGAATATTTTATCATCAACTCACTAATGACAAAATGGGTATATCAACCACAATATAAGGAGATTTATGCCACAAAAAGTGTAAGTTTACCACATCTTAATGAGATAAATATCTCCTATCATCAAGGGGAGGTTCTCTATGAATCACTTGTATGCTATATATGTATATATAAGTAAACATAAAATAATACTCAGGGTAGTATAACACCATACATCTCTCTTTTTCAGAGATGATGTCCAAAGAACAAAAGAGGGAAGTCCCAATCGATGCCTGAAAGCATTCCTCTTTTTTCAAGAATGGTATCCAATGTAGAGTATAAAATATCTTGAAGTAGTAATAAGGTCCACAATAAAATCCATGAAATCACAGTCTTCTGTCGCCTCCTTCACTGATTCAGAACACACGTAATAGTAGAGTGAAATAAAGCCCAAAGTCTTCACCTAAAACTAAACTGAATAGAAGGGTTACCAAGATAAAAGTAGCTCAAAGTCTTTCTTTTATCCTTTATAAATGTCTTTAGATAATTCCAATACACACTTTGATTATTAAATTGAATAGATGAGAGATTATTAGGAAAGAGAACATAAGAACTATTTCCTATGTAACACAAATTACTCCAACACAAAGTCTAAAATAAACCTGTTTCTCATTCATTTGATAAAATATGATTTAAAAATTGAGCATAAAGTCTCAAGAAGTGTCCCAATTTTATCATAGTTTTTGCTCTCAATTATCAATTATCCAGAGATACTTTTACAAAAGAGGTTCCCTCTATATATAGGGAGAAACCTTCAAAACTGGAAAAAGATTAAAATATTAAAATATCTAGTCAAAGATGAGTCATCATTGACTTTGGGATATTTTCTAGATTTTCTACATGTAATTACATATTATAAAAGTGCATGTACTTTTACATGACAAAAGTACATGAGAAGAAAGGAAGAAGAGAGAATGGAGAAATGATTCAACTCTTACCGCCAGACTTCTTTAGATGAGCATCATACATAGAAATAAATGCCTAAATTCCTATACTATCTGGTGTAATGGTATTTTTAAAAGATCACTTTGGCTCTGATTGTAGCATCTTTCAATGCTATGATTTCTTTGGCATGACTAGTTAACTTGGTTCTTAGATTATCTAGAGTTTAACTGAGTATCTAAGATGTTCTCCCACAGAAGTCTTTAAAAATGCTTTCTCTTCAAAATCCCTTTGGATCATATCCTTGAATTCTTGAATCATCTCTTCTACTAAAAGAAATTGATTATCTCTAGAGGTGAGATCGCAAGGCAATTCCTCCAGTCTATTTAATAGGCCTGTGTCACTTTTCTCACTAGCGTCCTCGGAAGGCTTGAGATCTTTGATCAGCTCCTTAAGTACCTAGATTCTGTATATTAGTGATTCTTTGATTTTAACATAACAATCTTTGTTGGCAATGATGTTGATCAATACCAAGGTGTATTTCTTCATATCCTTCATCTCTACCCACTAGCTAAGATATTTATTTATACTGTCAATATCTTGAGAAATAAGAGAGATGAGGTCTTCTAAATCTATCCTTATTTTTTTCATCTCTTTGTCTTCTCAACAGCTTATGTAAGCAAGTAAATTCCTTTTGCATGCATCTTTTCTATATAATCTTCAAGTACTTTCCCTTTCATGTAGGTTTTCTCTACTTTTTGGATAACAGGATCATCTATGGAAAAGGATTCTAGGGTCACTGCTTCAAGAGCAAAAGTGAATCTCCTGACTACCATAGTCAATTGTTCTACCTTTGCCTTGTAATAATCTTTCATCTCCTTTTCCTTATCAAATTTTTGGACCATGATATCCATTGCTGACTGTAGGTCACTCTTTGCACCCTTGTGAGTGAATTTTCCCAACTCAATGAGAGAAATGGAGTAGTTTCTCATGTCAAAATCCTCTAGGGTTGCATCCTATGGAGGTTTGGATATCTCAAAAAATTTGTGCCCCTTTTCCTCAACCATTTTTTAAAGGATCCTTGGTTTTTTAGGGGTCTTAGCTTTCACTGACACTATTTTTCCAAAATCAAAGTCATCTGTAGAGATGGCTTGCTCTTCCTTTTGGGAATGAAATTTGATAACCAAGGTGGGAGAGTAGAAGCACTTACCATGGCAATAGTCCCTGTAGTTGGTGTTACTAGGGTAATGTCTGCACTACTAGTGGGAATAGTGGGTGTAGTGGGTGTAGCAAGTGAAACTATATCTGCCACTGGCTGGTCAATGGCAGAACTTTCTTTGATATTGAAAGAAGGAGATGAGAGACTAGGGATAGATCTTGAGGAGTGAAGGACATCTCCAAAAGTGCCTTGAGGATTGCCAAAAATAAATATAGAAGGAGAGGTGGCTCCAAAAGAAGGAACACTGATGGGAAAAAGAGGCGAAGGAAATGCCACAGGGGATTGGGGTGGCAAAGAAGAAACCCTTGCAAGTGGTTGTGCCCCTTCTTGGGGAGATAGAGTCTCAGTTCTCTATTGATCTATAGGCCTTTCATCTATCTCCATCCATTCCACTACTTGTTCTTGAGTGATTTTTTCTCCATCCCCCATAGCTGTAGATTATGGCTCCTTCTCAACAACCTTCGATTTCTTTGACATAAAGATGATTCTAGGCTTGTGAGGCCTAGATAGAGAAGGAACATCACCTTTATTATTAGTTCTACTCTCTTCTCTCTTCCTTATTTCTTCCTAGAATTCATCCTCTAATCTTGTGATGAATTCCTTCAATGTGATTCCTTTAGCCGCTAGCCAATCATTAGTGTTAGCCAATATTGGTTTGAATCTCTTCTTTAAAGAACTCAATTCCTTTTGGAACCACTAAATTGGAGGAATAGGAGAGTTAGCAACTTTTTTAGCCAATTATCTATTATTAATTATATTTTTATCATCAACCAAACTAGGGGGAATATCTGCAAGCCCTATATATTCAATCTACTCTAGAGTCAGCCTGTTGTAGTCCATTCTTTTGATCTCTTCTGTTGTTCTCAAGTCTACCCAAATGTCCTCAATCATGGGCTCATGAAACTGAGTCTTTCTTTAGATCATATCCTTGACACTCCTATAGTCAAAATTGGGCCTTCTTTTAAACTAATTCATGGTGACCAGTTGCATTTTTGTCTCCATTATCCTTGCTTTAGTAGCAGTCAAATCTGAGTATCTACCAATTTCTATTGGGAACCTGAAAATCTAGCTTCTTAAGTTCCATTTTCTTAGTGTGTATGACAATAATCTATCTACATAGCTCCATTAGGACTAATTTGTCAAATGGAAATTTGGGGAGCATGTAGGGATAGCCTTGGAAAAAGCCAACCCATAGATAGCAAAAGGAGGGGAATTGTAAAAACATGTAGCCAAAATCATTGACGACCATCTAGGCTTCATCTGATATTCTTTTCTATTCTAGCTGAGGATTGAAAAGGCATAAAAACACTATGAGAAAGGCATCATTTACCCTCCTAAAGTGATGGATTGATCCTTTTAATGTCAGCTAAGGGTAATATGAATAAACTAGGGTGGTTCTTCTATCTCTTGTTGTCAAACTTGGAAAGGTTTGCATTGAGGCTATAATGTACACTAAGTACGAAGTCATATAGAACTTTGAAGTAGTAAACACTTTTATCAAGTACTCATAGAGAGCGTTGCTGATCTGCTCACCCCAAAAGATGACTTGTTTCCCTTGTAGAATTATCTTAATAAAGGTATACATCCATTCATGGAATTGGGAAGAAGATGGTAGACCTCGTACTTTGCTAAGAAGAGTAATTAAGTCATGAACTTCTTCTATGAAATCACTTATCATAAAATTCTATGGCCATCTAGACAAGTTGGCTCTAGGAATCTTGAGCCATCTATTATTCATCACCTTTTTCGCCCTCTTGGGATCTTTGTCATACTCTTTGTATGCCTCAATGAAGTCAATTTTCAGCACTTTGGTAGTGGGAGGGCACATGAAAACTTTATCGATAAATTTGGGGTCCAATAAAATTATCATGTTACCACTGGCATTTGACACTATTTTGGTCTCTCTATTATAGAATTGGGTGTACTAGAGGATGAAGTCTATGTGATGCACCACTATAGGGAAAGAGGAGACTAGATGGATGTTGCTCTCAATTATTCTTTTCATCTCTGAGCTCTGGTTGGTCGCCTTGGTTCTCTCCATGAACTCGGCCATATCTACGTGGCCGATCTCTATGTCTCTAATGCCATCGACATTAGAAGTGACTGAAGTGATTGGGAAAACACCTTGATATTGGTACTTCATGGCCTTCAACTTCTTTAGAAAAGTTTCAGTCATCAGGATGAGCCTTTATTGAGAGGGCACCAACGAAGGAGAATCCTCAGGGGGAACTATGGTAAGAATCATGATCGTGCAATTAGGAAAAAATTGTTAATTTAGGAAAATTGTACGTTGGGTGATCATGACCAAGGAAGGGCACTTGACAAGGTCAAGGTGTGAGCGAGTTGGAAAGTGAGAGGAAAATGGGGAGGAGGCAAAAAATTAAAGGAATGAAATTTCTTTAGAGTTAGAGAAAATAGAGAAAAAGGATGATAGGGTGGCAAAATTTGCTACCCTGGCATGTGGGATGGTCTACATGCATATGCAACAAAATTTACCACTTGTGTATGTGAGATAAAAAAATGCATTGGTGAAATTTTTTTCCACCCATGCATGTTGGGAAGAGAAGGTGTAAGGGTGGTAAAATTTGCCACCCTTTCACTTAGGTGTAACAGTGGCAAAATTTGCCACCTTTACACCTTGGTCAAGTAGACCTGCATCGATGGCAAAATTTTCATTTAGTGTGAGAAATGGGGAAATGCATGGTTAGGGTGGTGAAATCTGCTACCCTTATAAGTAGTAAGATCTAGGAAAGAAGGGAGGGTGGTAGAAATCATTGCCCTAGCATGGAGGAAGAGGATGGATAGTCAAATGGGGAGGAAGGGAAGAGGAGGGAAGGAGTGCGATGGAAAGAGGAAGGTGGGGGGAAAAAGGAAAACAATCAACAAAAATAAAACCAACAAAGAGAAAACCTAAAACAAAGGAAGAAAATGAAATAAAATGCAAAATCAAATACCTACCTAGAAAATGATGCATGATGAGAAGTTGAATCCAATAAAAAATGCTTCTTTCCACTTGTTGGATCGTCCAGAGGTAGAGGGTAGGAGGAGGATTGGAAGAAATAAATCAAAATGAATCAAAAAGAGATTAAATGAGGCAAAAATCTGCTCCAACCACTTGACACATGTGGCCATAAATGTTGTGCACAAAAAACAAGGTAGTGTAGGGGAAACAAAATTTGCTGCTCCTACACTAAAATTTAAAGGACATGTAGGGGTAGCAAAATTTGCCACTCCTGCATGTCAATAAGAAAAATGTAGGGGTGGAAAAATTCACTGCTCATGCATTTCAGATGCAAGGGTAGTGAAATTTGCTAGTCCTACATGGAGAAGGAAGAGAAATGCATTATCAGCAAAATTTGCCACTTGTGCATGAAAATTTAAGGAAAAAGACTAACTCTGGGAAAAGGGAAATTTGTCCCCTGGTCACATCGAGACTGTAACAACTTCCACATTTTGGGGAAAACATAACAAAGAGATGTTACAAACTTTGAATGATGTCAGTTGATCAAACACGAGAACAAAAAAACTCGTCTCAAAAAATGAACCTAGAGAGAAAAAGATGAAACGAACAAGTTTCATAAGGGTTGTTCCAAAAATGAGTTGAGCTAATTTTGGAAACAACAGTTGGCTCCTATTATGGAACTTCCATTGATCAAATCAATCAATGGAATTAGAAACTAATCTCTAAGTGCTTTCATCCAAGCCATTGGGCTATGGAGTCACGCTAAAAATGAAAAAAAAACAAAAAAAATGTAAAAACTATACAAATATACAAGTGGATCCATTTAAACTTCAAGGATTGAAATGCTTTAGATGTTTCCCACTGTGGGGTAGTGAAAATGGTGATCCATCTTGATACTCCAATAAGAAGCTATTCTCACCATAGAGTTGTTGAATGGTAAATGGACCTCTCCACAAAGAATCAAATTTGCCATGCATTCCATTCGGTTCTCTCCTCTTGTCCCACAACAAGACTTGATCTCCGATTTGAAAATCATGAACCTTAGCCCTTTTGTCAAAAAATTTCTTCACCTAATTCTGATGTGCCGTAATTTAGTCCACCATCATGGTTCGCTACTCATTAAATTCAGTTAGACACATGACCCTTTTATCAATTGAATTTTCAAAGGTTGAATCTTTGATTGCTTTGGCTAACTTGAACACTGATAGTTCTAGAGTGATAGGTATCTATGCATTCAAGCCATACAGAATTTGGAATGGTGACATGCCTATGGCCCTCTTGGGTGTAATCATATTTGCCCATAAAGCATCAAATAGTGCTTTGTGTCAAGTTCTCTGATTGTCATCTACTAATTTCTTAATAATAGTAACCAGGTTCTTATTGCTCGATTATGCTTGGCCATTCCCTTGTGGGAAATAATCTAAAGTATGGGATAGGGTAATTCCATAATAAAAGCAAAATTGAGTAATTTCATGTGAAGAGAAATAGGCTACATTATCTGTTACAATTTTAAGTGGAACCCCAAGCCAGGAGATGATATTTTCCTTAAGAAAATTGTACACCACTTCAGATGTAATGTGCTTGGTTGGGATGGCTTCCACCCATTTGGTAAAGTAATTAGTCACTATGAGGACATAATCATGTTTGGCACTCAAATATGGGTTAACTACACCAATGAAGTCAATACCCCACTGTTGAAAAGGCTCTTTGATTATTACTGGCTTAAGGGGCAATGCAGCCAGTTTAGGCTTTTTGATAAACTGCTGACACAATTCACATCTATGCACCCATTTGTATGCATCTTGAAACAACATAGGCCAATAGTACCTTACTCATAGAATTTTATGCACTGTCATTGGTGTAGAAAAATTTCCTCCATATGCCAAATTGTGGAAAGACTCCAAAAGTTTATCTTGTTGTACCTTATTGACATAATGAAGAAAAACCCCATCCAGGCTTCTTTTATACAAACCATTATCCCACAAAACATAGCTAGTGGCCTTTAGTTTAACATTCCATTTTTCCTTATAGGATAGATGGGTGGGACACTCACCATAGGTTAGAAAATAGGTGATGTCATAATACCACTCATCAATAGTGGCAACAAAGAAGACCGTAGGCATGTCTTCGATCTCTATTTCTTTATTTTTTGCTCCCTTGGGAATGTTGTCGGCAATCAACTAACAAAGACCCTTATCCTACTCAAGTTTGGTAGGTTTGATGTCTAGATAAAACTCTTGAATATTGGCAATCTAATTTCCCCTCTTCGTACCAAACTCCTATTGAGTCAAAATGGACTTCATTGTTATATCAGGCACCAAAACCTCAGTATGCAAGTTTAGGATACAAAACCAAAAATGTTTAATTGCTTTGACCACCACATACACATGTTTCTTCATGTTTGAATATTTTAGATCATAAGCTTTGAGTAGATAACTCATGAAGGAAATAAGAGATTTCACACTTTCTTGGTTTTTTTGAACTAAAATAGTTGAGAGTGTGCTCAGAAGCATAACTATATATTTTGAAGTTTTTGGTGTAGTCTGGACAAACCAGAATTGGTGCGCGAGCGATTATTTCTTTGATATCTTTAAATGCTAATTTTCCCTTTGCAGTCCACCTAAAGGTAGCTTTGACTTTCATCATATTGACAATGTGGCAAGTTTTCTTAGTGAACTCAAGGATGAACCTTCGAAGAGAATTCACCTTTTTGAAGAAAGAGTGAACCACAATTTTACTTGTAGGCAGAGTAAGCTCTTGGATAGACTTGACTCTTTTCAAGTCAATTTTAATACCTTCTTGGGACACAATATGTCTAAAAAGTTTCCCTTGTGTCACCCCAAAGATATATTTTTTTGGATTTAGAGAAATTCTATTATGATGATAGCATTCTAGTATTCTTTGTAAATAGTGGACATGGTCAGAATGATGCTTTGAAAATAATACAATGAAGTTACCCATTTCATCCTTAAAAGTGAGGTCCATCACTCTTTGAAAGGTGGTGCCTACATTTATCAGACCAAAAGGCATTCTTCTATAAGTGAAAGAGCCCCAAGGTGTGGTGAAGGCAGTCTTATGCTGATCTACTTTTCCAACTTCAACTTGATTGTACCCTAAAAAACTGTCCAGCATTGATAACATCTCTGAACCTATCACTATCTATAGAATTTGATCCATGATAGGGAGAGGGTAGTTATCTTTTAAAGATAACTGATTCAAGTTTTTGAAATCCATGTAGATTCAAATTTTGCCATTCTTCTTTCTCACAGGTACTATATTGGCTATCCATGTGGAGTGATGGATTGAGAAAATTATCTTGGCATCAAGCATTTTTTATATCTCAGATAAAATGATACCTGATATTTTTGGATTATATTGCTTGGACTTTTGCTTGTAAGGTACTGAGTTAGCCTTAAGAGGAATGTCATGGTGAATTTCATTAGCCCTGAGTGATTTCAGGTTATCATAGGAATATGCTAAGACATCTATATATTGGTGAAGTAGAGTAGCAAACTTGAATCTCTCCTTGAGAGTGCAACATTTTCCAATGTTCACCATCTTAGGATCTCCTTTGGTTCCTAAATTTACTTGATCAAAATCTTTAGAGGAGCTTGAATCCATTCGTTGTTGTTTGATAAATCTATCATGGTTATCAAATAGTTTCTCTAGGGAAACCAAGCCTTTGGGAATCTTATTCCCTTTTAGCTGTAAAAACTCCTCACCTATGTCTGTATTTGATTCAGAAGTTGTCTCACATCTATGAAGTTCACTGCCTTCAAAATGTAGTTGTTTGAAGCTATCCTTTTACTCGAAGAAGGCAATGATTTGATTGTCATTATTGAATACTTGCCAATGGCTGGCACTATCAGGTACACTTGGTCAAAAGACCAATTCAATAGTGTATTTGATTCCTTTAAAGTCTGGGTGGGGAGCTAAGAGAGTAGTAGAAACAACCAATGCATCCTCCTGGTCATTGAATTCTCTCAGAATGGCAAATATGCTAAAGTATCAAAGTTTTCAATTTGGTCCCAGACTAGATTGTAGTAGTGGCACAATCTTTCATTCTTAGTTTGATAGAGGTTCCTTACCTGAAAAACCACTAATTCGGTGTCCCCTTTAGCATGAAGGAGTTTAATGCCTTTTTCTCAAGTAGCCTGTAATCTAAGCAACAAGGATTCATACTCAGCCATGTTGTTGGTGTTGCTAAACTCCAACTTGTAGGATAAAGGAATAATATCTCTTTGAGGAGATACCAACACAACTCTGGCTCCTAAATCAATAGAGGAACAGCTGCCATCAAATTTTAAAATCCATACCTCACTAGACACCACTTTTTCTTTGAAAACTTCTTCATTTAGGGGAAGAGATTCTTCCATGTGTTCATTTTGCTTTACTACTTCTCCTACTGTGTCATCTGAATACATTTCCAAGTTGTTGCTTATAGGAGTTTCATCAGATGCCTCATGAACTTTGTCTATAGATAGAAAGTAGTTACCCATGCGTGAAGACTCAAATAAAATTTGAGCTTCTAGTGCTGACGATCGGGTGACTACATATTTTGCCTCTTTTTTAGGAAGTAATCTCTTCATAATACCTTGAATTGGGATCCTTGCCTTAGATAAGTCCATGCTTAGCTCACCCCCAACATCTTTGCAGAAATTCTGCCCAAGAAGGATGCTATAAGAGGCTGGAACATCGGCCACTAGAACCGTCATTTTTATCTTCTTTTTTGGAAAAGCTGCGAATGCCAATTGGGCATCTTTTATTTGACCAAGGAGTGGGACTTGCTTGTTTTCCATAGAAAAACACCTCCCAAAAGTTTTGGTCAAAGTTAGACCAAGGGAATCTACCACCTTGGTAGGCATAACATTATCAGAAGCTCCAGAGTCTCTTATGTAATTACTCAATTTATAACAATTTATTAGTAGGGAAACATAAAAAGGTTATATTTTCCTAAGAGCAATAGGAGGAGTCACGACAAGATTATGAGTTGCCTTTGAAGAATTATGGGAATTATGAGTTGCCTTTGAAGAATCTTGTCTTGTGGAGATGGATTTATTTTTTACATAATCTACCAACCTATCAAATTGTTCAAGATTAGCTCTCAAATACTCAATCGCAGTCATTTAAATCTTATTCTTTTTGTCCTGATCAATTATATCAAATAATTGAAATGAATTTGAGATAGAGGAAGAGGGCCCATCATCTTGATCTTTAGTGGGTGTGGCACTGGTCTGAGAAATAGAGGTGGAAGGTATGGGATGGTTTGAGGTACTTACTTTTTATTAGTTACCTAATCCTTTGGTTAGGAAGGCAATGGAGTCCCTCATTTAGCGATGGAGACCACCGACTGAGGTTCTTCTTCTGCTTTTCCTTTGTCAATTTATGGAGCTAACTAGTTTTGAGATCTGGTAAAAATAGCATAAAATCCATCAAACCCTTCTCCTTTACTTCCACCTTCATTTTGGTAATCTAGGAAACCAATATTAGAGTCACCAGCTAATTCTTCTTCCTACTCTTCAAAGAGATTAGCATCATCTTGTTGGTCCAACTCAAGTTGGAGCAAAAAATTGTGTACAGCCTCCAAGTAACTGACCGTTGAATTGGCAAGTGCTACTTCCATGGCAAGTTTCCCTTGAGGAAGAGGCAGGCGATTTAATTACCCTTAGTTCCAGGTAGCATTACCTAGATATTGATGATTCTAGAATTTTCTCCTTGGCATATCTCAATAAGCAGGAGTAGACATACCTTGGGCCATTTGTATTTTCAAATCTATCAGTTTATTTGTCAACTTTTACACCATAGGATCTATAGTGCTTTTAGAATAACTTTCAGCAGATGAAGAAAATCTATTTTTACTTGAGTCTTTTTTGATCTTACCTACTAGGATAAGATCATCCTCAATCCCAACAGCCAAATTTTGAGCCATTGTGAGATCCATAGGGCCAGCCTACCTCAATAAAAAACTTACTTTGGGAAGTTGCAAGTTGATGAAAAAGCACTTGAGATTCTCCAGCGTGGGTTGAGTGATGGTAGGAATCCGATTCCTTAACTTATTGAATTTGGCTATGAAATCCCTCATGGGCTCATGGGGTTCCTTCTTCATCTATGTAAGCTAAGCTAATAAGGCATGTGCATCTTTAGCAGATTTAACCTAGCTTCAAACTTAGATTTGAGTGTATTCTAGTTAGTTATGTTTGAGCTTGAAGGTGATAAAACCAATTTACGACATCACCTTGTAGAGTTTCTACAAAAAGTCTCACTGCTACATCTTTGAATTCCACACTAATTATGCCACATGCTATAGAGAAGGTGTCAATATGCTCATCGGGGTGAACCTTCCCATCACCCAAAAACTTGGAATTTTTTTCTAGAACTATGAGGTAGTTTGTGTAAGTGTGGGGTCAAATTAAGAGGGCCAAAAGAATTTCCCCACAGACCTTGAGCCATTATGATAAGATGGTTAAATGGCAGGATAACAAATCTTGGTGGGGTCAATAAAGATAAAGCCTTACCAGTATTGAGACTAGAAGCTTCACCAGGTATGGGAGATCTAGCATTGGTAGGATGAAAACTCTTAGATCGTTGAAGGCGAGATGATGGAGGAGAAATCTCAAAATTAGTTTGTCATACCAACTCAAATACAGGATCAATAATACCTTGAGCTCCCTGGCCTCGTATATACAGTGGATTTGCCATAGTGTCAAATAAAAAAGGAACTAAAACTTCTTCAAGTTGAAGCTTGAAGCTTCAAAATGCATGTTAGTGTCCCCAACAGAGTCACCAAAAGCTGTTGGGTGAATATTTTATCGTCAACTCACTGATGACAAAATGGGTATATCAACCAAAGTATAAGGAGATTTATGCCACAAAAAGTGTAGGTTTACCACCTCTTAATGATATAAATCTCTCCTCTCATCAAGAAGAACTTCCTTATGAATCACTTATATGCTATATATATATATATATATATATATATATATATATATATATATATATATATATATATAAGTAAATAAAAAATAATACTCAGGGTAGTATAACACCATCCATCTCTCTTTTTTTAGAGATGATGTCCAAGGAACAAAAGAGGGAAGTCCTAGTCAATGGCTGAAAGCATTCCTCTTTTTTAGGAATGGTATCTAGCACAGAGCAAAAAATTTCCTAAAGTAGTAACAAGGTCCACAAGGAAAGCCACGAAAGCACAAAGTCTTCTGATGCCTCCACTGATTTGGCACACATGTAACAGTAGAGTGAAACAAAGCCCAAAGTCTTCACCTAAAACTATAATGAATAAAAGGATTACCAAGATAAAAGCAGCTCAAAGTCTTTAATTTATCATTTAGAAACATCTTTAGATAATTTCAATACACACACTTTGCTTATTAAATCGAATAGATGAGAGATTATCAGGAAAGAGAACATAAGAAATATTTCCCAAGTAACACAAAGTCTGAAATAACCTTGTTTCTCATTCATTTGATAAAATATGATTTACAAATTGAGCACAAAGTCTTAAGAAGTGTCTCAATTTCAGCAGAGTTTTTGTTCTCAATTATCTAGAGATACTTTTACAAAAGAGGTTCCCTTTATATATAGGGAGAAACCTTCAAAATTGAAAAAAGATTAAAATATCTAGTCAAAAATGAGTCATCATTGACTTTGGGATATTTTTTATATTTTCTACATTCAATTACATATTACAAAAGTGCATGTACTTTTACATGACAAAAGTACATGAGAAGAAAGGAAGAAGAGAGAATGGAGAAATGATTTAACTCTTACCGTCGGACATCTTTAGATGAGCATCATACATGGTGATAGATGCTTGAATTCTTATACTGTCTGGCATAATGGTATTTTTTAAAATCACTTTGGCTCTGATTGTAGTGTCTTTCAATGCTGTGATTGCTTTGGCATGACTAGTTAACCTGGTTCTTAGATTATCTAGAGTTAACTGAGTATCTAAGATGTTATCCATAGAAGTCTTTGAAAATGCTTTCTCTTCAAAATCCCTTTGGATCATACCTTTGAATTTTTGAATCAAATCTTCTGTTGAAAGAAATTTATTATCTCTAGAGGTGAGATCACAAGGCAATTCCTCTAGTCTATTCAATAGGCCTATGTCACTTTTCTCACTAGCATCCTTGGAAGACTTGAGATCTTCAATCAGCTCCTTAAGTACCTAGATTCTATATATCAGTGATTCTTTGAGTTCAATGTAAGAATCTTTATTGGCAATGATGTTGATCGATACCAAGGTGTGTTTCTTCAGATCCTTCATCTCTACCCACTTGCTAAGATATTTATTTGTACTGTCAATATCTTGAGAAATAAGAGAGATGAGGTCTTCTAAATCTGTCCTTATTTTCTTCATCTTCTCTATCTTCTCAATAACTTCTGTAAGCAAGGAAATTCCTTGTGTATGCATCTTTTCTATATAATATTCAAGTACTTTCCATTTCATGTAGGTTTTCTTTGCTTTCTGGATAACATGATTATCTATGGAAAAGGCTTCTGGGTCACTGCTTCAGGAGCAAAAGTGAATCTCCTAACTATTGCAATCAATTATTTTGCCTTTGCCTTGTAATAATATTTCATCTCCTTTTCCCTATCAAATTTCTAGACCATAATATCCATTATTGACTATAGGTCACTCTTTGCACCCTCGTGAGTGACTTTTCCCAACTCAACATGAGAAATGGAGTAGTTGCTCATGTCAAAATCCTCTAGGGTTGCATCCTGTGGAGGTTTAGCTATCTCCAAAAAATTTTGCCCCTTTTCGTCAACTATTTTTGAAAGGATCCTTGGTTTCTTAGGGGTCTTAGCTTTCACTGACACTATTTTTCCAAAATCAAAGTCATATGTAGAGATGGCTTGCTTCTTCCTTTTGGGTGTGAAAGTTGATAACCAAGGTGGGAGAGAAGAAGCACTTACCATGGCAATAGTCCCTACAACTAATGTTATTGGGGTAATGTCTGCACTACTAGTGGGAATAATGGGTGCAGTGGGTGTAGTAGGTGAAATTGTATGGGTCGCTAGCTGGTCAATGGTAGAACTTTCTCTGATATTGAAAGAAGGAGATGAGAGACTAGGGATAGATCTTGAGGAGTGAAGGATGTCTCTAGAATCTCCCTAAGGATCACCAAAAATAAATCCAAAAGGAGAGGTGGCTCTAGAAGAAAGAACACTAATGGGAGAAAGAGGTGAAGGAGATGCTATAGGGGATTAGGGTGGTGAAGAAGAAACCCCTACAAGTGGTTGTGCCCCTTCTTGGGGAGATAGAGTCTCAGTTCTCTACTGCTTTGTAGGCATGTCATCTATTTCCATCCATTCTGCTACCTGATCTTGAGTGCTTTGTTCTCCAGCCCCCATAGCTATAGATTTTGGCTCCTTCTCAACAACCTTCAATTTCTTTGACACAAATATGATTCTAGGCTTGTGAGGCCTAGACAAAGAAGGAACGTCACCTTTATTCTTAGTTCTATTCTCTACTCTCTTCTTTGTTTCTTCTTGGAATTTAGCCTCTGATCTTGTGATGAATTCCTTTAATGTGATTCCTTTGGCCACTAGCCAATCATTGGTGTTAGCCAATATTGGTTCAAATCTCTTCCTTAAAGAAGTCAATTCCTTTTAGGACCATTGAATTAGAGGAATAAGAGAGTTAGTGACTTTTTTTATCTAGGTATTCACTTTTAATTATGTTTTTATCATCAACCAGACTAGGGGGAATATCTGCAAGCCCTAGATATTTAATCTACTCTAGAGTCAGCCTACTGTAGTCCATTCTTCTAATCTCTTCCACTGTTCTCAAGTCTACCCAGATGTCCTCAATCATGGGCTCATGAAATTAAGTCTTTCTTCGGATCATATCCTTGGCACTCTTGTAGTCAAAATTTAGCCTTCTTTTGAACTACTTCATGGTGACCAGTTGCATTTATATCTCCATTACCCTTACTTTAGTAGCAGTCAAAACTAAGTATCTACCAATTTCTATTGAGAACCTGAAACCTAGCTTCTTAAGTTCTATTTTCTTAGTGTGTATGACAATAATCTATCTACACAGATCCATTAAAACTAATTTATCAGATGGAAATTTGGGGAGCATGTAGGGATAGCCTTGGAAAAATCCAACTCATAGATAGCAAAAGGAGGGGAATTATAAAAATATGTAGCCAAAATCATTGATGACCATCCAGGCTTCAGCTGATACTTTTTTTTGTTCTAGCTGAGGATCAAAAAGGCACAAAAACACTACAAAGAAGCCATCATTTACCCTCTTAAAGTGATAGATTGATCCTTTTAGTGTCAGTTGAGGGTAATATGAATAAACTAGGGTGGTTCTTCTATCTCTTTTTGTTGTCAAACCTAGAAAGGTTTGTATTAAGGATATAATATACACTAAGTATGAAGTCATATAGAACTTTGAAGTAGTAGACACTTTTGTCAACTGCTCATGAAGAGCGTTGCTAATCTACTCACCCCAGAAGAGACTTGTTTCCCTTGTAAAATTATCTTAATAAAGGGATACATCCATTCATGGAATTGGGAAGAAGATGGTAAAACTCATACTCTATTGAGAAGAGTAATTAAGTCACAAATTTCTTCTATGAAATCACTTCTCAAAAAATTCCATAGCCATCTAAACAAGTTAGCTCTGGGAATCTTGAGCCATCTATTGTTCATCACCTTTTTCACCCTCTTAGGATCTCTGTCATACTCTTTTTGTGCCTCAATGAAGTCAATTTTTAGCACTTTGGTAGTATGAAGGCACATGAAAACTTTATTGACAAATTTAGGGTCCAGTCAAATTATCATGTTGCCACTAGAATCTGACACTATTATGATCTCTTTATTATAGAATTGGACACACTGGAGGATGAACTCTATGTGATGCACCACTACAGGGAAAGAGGAGACTAGATGGATGTTGCTCTCAATGATTCTTTTCATCTCTAAGCTTGGGTTGGTCACCTTAGTTCTCTCCATGAACTCGACCTTATTCACATGGCCGATCTCTATGTCTCTAATGTTGTTGACATTAGAAGTGACTGAGGTGATTGGGAAAACACCTTGATACTGGTAGTTCATGGCATTCAACTTATTTGGGAAAGTTTGAGCCTTTTTTGAGAGGGCATCGATGAAGGAGAATCCTCAAGGAGAACTATGGTAAGAATCATGATCGTGCAATTAGGGAAAAATTGTTAATTTATAAAAATTGCATGTTAGCTGATCATGACCAAGGAAGGGCACTTGACAGGGTTGAGGTGAGATTAGGTTAGAAAGTGAGAGGAAAATGGGGAAGAGGTAAAAAATGGAAGGAATGAAATTTCTCCAAAGTTAGAGAAAATGTAGAAAAGGGATGCAAGGGTGGCAAAATTTGTTGCCCTGGCATGTGGGACGGCCTGCATGCATAGGTAGGAAAATTTACCGCTTGTGCATGCGAGATAAAAAAATGCATCAGTGGCAAAATTTTCTGCCTGTGTATGCTAGGAAGAGAAGGTGTAAGCATGGTAAAATTTTTTCCCTTTCACTTAGGTGTAATGGTGGCAAAATTTGCTACCTTTACTCCTTGGTCAGGCAGACTTGCATCGGTGGCAAAATTTGCTGCCAATTTAAGAGAGGGGGGAACGCATGGTTAGGGTGGTGAAATCCACCACCCTTATAGGTAGTAAGATCTAGGAAAGAAGGGAGGGCAATGAAAATCACCACCATAGCATGGAGGAAGAGGATGGACAGCCAAACGGGGAGGAAGGGAAGAGGAGGGAAGGAGTGTAATGGAAAGAGGAAGTTGGGGGGAAAAGGAAAATAATTTTAAAAAAACAACAAAGAGAAAACCTAAAATAAAGGAATAACACAAAATAAAATGCAAAAATAAAGACCTACCTAGAAAATGATGCACGATGAGAATTTGAATCCAACGAAAAATGCTTCTTCTCACTTGCTAAATCATCTAGAGGTAGAGGGCACAAGGAGGATTGTAAGAAATAAATCAAAATGAATCAAAAAGGGATTAAATGGGGCAAAAATCAGCCCCAACCACTTGACACACATGGCCATAAATGCCATGTGCAAAAAATGAGGTAGTGTAGGGGCAGTAAAATTTGTCGATCCTACACTGAAATTTAAAGGACATGTAGGGGCGGTGAAATTTGCCGCTCCTACATGTCAAGAATAAAAATGAAGGGGCAGTAAAATTTGCCGCTCATGCATTTCAGATGGAAGGGTAGTTAAATTCTCTACTCTTACATGGATAAGGAAGAGAAATGCATTGTTTGCAAAATTTTCTGCCCGTGCATGAAAATTTAAGGAAAAAGACTAACTCTGGGAAAAGGGAAATTTATCCCCTAGTCGCATCGAGAGTGTAACAACTTTCACATTTTGGGGAAAATGTAATAAAGAGATGTTATGAACTTTGAATGATGCCAGTTGAGAAAACACAAGAACAAGAAAAATTCATCTTGAAAAATGAACCTAAAGAGAAAAAGGTGAAATGGACAAGTTTCGTAGGGGTTGTTCCAAAAATGAGCTGAGCTGATTTTGGAAACAACACATTTTATTTATTGCATAAAAAGATAAAGGTTATTTTTTCCTTTGCAAGGTTATTCCCCACATGTCTAACTAAAAATGTTCTACCATGATTGAGTAGTATGTTTGTTATCATCATGGAAGCACGAGCACAATTTCAAGGAATCAAGTTTGTTACAATAGACTCTAGGCCCAAGAAAGAATTTTCCAATTGGAGTATCTTTAGGAGTGTTTTAAGTTTAACTAAAATTGTATAAATAAAGGGGGTTTATCCCTTTACATACGTTGGTTAATTTTTGAGTAAAAATATATAGCTTAGGAGAGTTCTCCCTATGTAATTTTCTGATGCCAAACTCATTCCTCTTGTAAAATCATTGGGAAGATTTGCAATCATTCAAAATGTCTCCCTTATTACATAAATGTTTTGCATGGTGTTCTGACATGTAATTTTCAAGATACATTGTATTCATCTTTGATTTAGATAATATATGGAATATGTTCATGATTCATTATTTTTTCTTATTGTTGAAATACAATGCTCTATTTTACATGCTTATCTAATGTGTGCTTCTTTATGGTAGTCATTTAAGGTTCAAATCTAGAGTATAAAATCTTTTCCATTTTGATATGTGAGAAAAGGGAATTGATAGCCTTATGAAAGGTAGTCTTGGGTTTATGAATTAAACTGGTAGGAATTCTTGAATGGTTATTTGTAGTGTCACAAGTAAACTTTTGAGGATCATTTATGTATGATTTAATCTTATGTATTTTGAAATAAAAAGCATTTATTGATTGAAGGTAACATAGATGTTATGTGAATTTCTCCATACTCATTTGCTAAGCCATCCAAACCCTTATCCATAATTCAAATTAGCTTGGTTTTACCCTATCCTACCCTACATATAGTATGTTGTTTGTATATCATAAGTATTATTTGCCTTGTAGATGCATGAAGCTTTTCATATTTGAAATGTGTTTACTCTATGTGTTTTAAACCTTAGTGTTTTAATCTCCCACTTATCCGTTGATGTCCAAAGTTATTTTCAAAGTGAAGGTTGCAGTCACATATTTATCTATCTTTAGTAGCTTGTTTTTGGGTTTAGAACATTTGCTCATTCTGTGTGACAACCCTTCTCGAGTGGATTGAGTAAGCTTGTTTATGTTATGGTCAAATTTATGTCTCTTTGTGTTAATAATTCCCATGGAGGGTGAATTGTATAATATCTCCATATGAGCAAGCTAACCCACAAGTCTTCTCACCTTGGTTTAGGTAGAGCTAGAAGTAGTAAGAAAATAATGATACCCTTTATAGGTGTCTCCCAGTCATTTTCTTAAAGTCTAATCCATTATTGATACTAAACCCTTCTTTAGATGTAATGAAATTTTAGTTGGTTCTTCATTTTTATTTATCATTTTATTCAAATGCACAAAGTCATATCAGAGAGGTGTAAAATTAGGAACCAACACTTTTTTGTACCATTGCCAGGGATTGCTTCTTGTCACCTATGTTGTTGAGGACTCTTATAGAGAGCTACAAGTGATTTGTGTTGTCACTAAAATGGGCTATTTGTGTTAAGTTAATTAATATCCTTACATTTTTTTGGTGACTCCACTGGGAATATTCACCACTATCTCATTGAAATATTCTATATTCTTGATGTTGGTTTTAATATTTAGAGGTGATATTTCATCAAATTACTATGTAGATTTATTTTTTAGTCTAGAAGTCTTGCTTCTAGTGGTGACTCCATTATATCAAGGTTTGAAGATTAGTGCCTATTGTATGTTCCCATCTTTGCTGTAAAGAATTCTCTTTAGATCTAAAAATCTAGAGGGTACTAGATCTTCCTTTCATAGGAATCCATCAAAAGAACTTATCCTAGAATTAAAAATCCCATCCAGAAGAAGACAAGTGTGGAATCCTATTGTGGGCTAAATCCTAAGCAATAAATTAAAACTTGATACTAGAGCACCTATGATAAATCTAAACTCCCCATGAGTTAAGCTCCTTCTTTGCAAAGGAAATTTTCTCCTCTTACCAATCTATTAAAGATTCAATTTATTTACTTTCCTTTAAGTCTTTTACTCAGTGTTTATCCCCAATCATCCCATAGTTCCTCTTCATATTTATATTTAGAGGGATACCATGAATTGAGGAGAAGAATGTTCAATGTTGACAATGATAATGATGGAAAGGATGATCTAGGTTTGGCTAATAGATGTAGACCTTTTTTGATCCCAAGGTTTTGACTAATTAACTTTAATGGTATGATTATTTTCCCCAATGAGGTCCCTATAAAGGTTATAAATATACTACCTAAGTTTCAAGGGAATAATGCAATATCTAGGGAACAACATTTGAAAGACTTCTTAAATATCATTAAGGATTATGAGAGATCTTGAAGATGTATGTATTAAACTCTTTGTGAACACACTTGAGGATGAGGCTTAGGAATAGTTCAAATGCCTCCATGATGGATCCATAGATACATGGAAAGCTATGATTGATGATTTTAAGATGAAATATGGTGATAGCATAGATCCTAGATTCCTACTTGCTAAGTTGGAGAACCTAAAGAAGAATCCAAATGAGTGTGTGAAGGACTTCAATTCTAGATTCAGTAAGGTATTAAGGAGACTGCTTGAAGATATTAGGCCTAGTGGTGACACTTCTTTGATGAAGTATTGTGATGCATTAGACAAAAAGGTAGCATATTATATTTTATATAAGGTTCCCATGAATTTAAGGATGGCTTTCAATCTGGCTATCCAGATAGAAAATAATATAAAAGTCATGGGTAAGCCTTAAAAAAAAAAAGCGCTGATGTCAAATTGGTGAATCTTGAGAAGCTTCAGTCATCTCACAAGAGTGTAGACTTAGAGGAGACGGTAAAGACTCTGGGTATTATAATAAAATAAATTTCCTACAAATTGGCTAGAACCAAAAAAGGACTATCTCAAGACTTAGTAACCATGATGACAAAAAGGACATTAAGAGATTAAAGGAATCATCCCCAAGATCAAGGTCAAGGTAGGCCATAGTTCTTACCTATAAATAATGATAGGGGAAAATTCCTTGCAAGGGATGATAGGCATGAAAAAAATTATAACAAGGGAAGAGGAAGGGAAGTACCAAATCCTTTAGCTACAAATATTAACACAGTTCATTATGGCATCGACTAGTGTGACAAGTGCTTCCTTTCTCATCCCTCTTGTCACTCAATTGATGATGGTGCTCAAGATATAGATGGATTTAAAGCTACATCTAATGAATATGACATTAACATGGTTGATTTCCAAGATATGGAGAGATACACTTTTGAGAAAGATGTCATAAATGTCTCAAAGGTCTCTATTTCTGAGGATGCCCTAGCATATGAACATCTTACATTCCAAGTTGATGAATTGGTTATGACAGTGACTTCTCCATCAATGGAGCTGATGAGTGATAGCATGGCCCATAAATTCTAGATATCATGTGAAAAGGTAAGGGTACCTATTCCAAATTTTATTTATTAAATAAAAATGATACATGAGTATGAATGACCAGCTCATGATTTTGAGTTCTTGAGGTTAATGATGAGAGAAAAGTATGGAGACTCACCTCCATCAATTGAGGATCAATAATTGATGATCAATGATAAAAAGTCCCAATAAAATAAGGAATATAATTTGAGGAGTAAAGACCAAGGTTCTCCTCTAAAATAAAAGGATTCTTCTCCCCCTAGAGGAGGGACTAAAGAAAAAGGGACCATGGGGAGTAAAGAGACCCAGAGTTCCACTAGGCCTGGCTTTGTATCTTATAATACCAAACCAAGAAATACCTAGGCCCAAAGCTAATCTCCTTTATTGTCTATTATCCAAAGGAAGGATGAACCTATAATCCTCCCTTTAAAATTGAAATTGAGAGTGATGGTCCCATTGCTTCTATTCCCATGACTCTTGAAGGATATATCCTAAATGAGAAAGTTACAAACTTACCTATTGATAATACATTGCCCAAGTATAGTATTTTTTATGTGGCTCAAGTATTGAGTCAGTTGAAGGTCACCATACCATTTTTAGAATTGCTTATAATCCCTTAGCAAAGGAAGAGATCTTTTGATTATTTGGGATTCACTTAGAAGATCACTGCCAATGCGATTGTTGAAGTTGAGCTTCCTCTTTCTCTCTCTAAGGGAGGAGATAGAGCATCAAGGCCTATTTAGAACCACTTAGAGGTATACATGGGAACAACATTGGTAGAAATTCAAATTGATTTTGAACCTTTCTACACCACCTTGCTAATTAATGGGCTAATTATCCACAACTGCATGTTTAACTTTGGTGCATCTTATAACATCATACTGTTGGTAGTATTGAATGAGCTTTGTATAAGGAGAACTATAACATATGCATGATTCCTTGATATGGATTCTAGAGAAGTACCTATTTTTGGCATATTTAAAGGATTGGTGGTGTAACTCACACAATACCCTAGAATGTTTTTGAGCATGGACGTTATTATTATGGATTATCCACCAAAATGGGGTATGTTGTTATCTAAAAAATGGGTAGCTAGTATTGGAGGTAGTGTCTAGATATATTTTCCCTATGCAAATATCCCATTGGATGGTAAAATGGTTCATTTAAACCGTGAGCCATAGATGTTCCATGTTTAAAAAATTCCCAAGTATCAATTAAATGAAGTGTTATATCTAGATACAGACATTAGTAGTTTTGTGGGAAATGTTGAATACATAGAAATGCCTCCTGACTCTAGTATCATTGATGAAGAATCCATCTAGATCATGCATTTTGATGGAATATGTTCAAGTGTCATAAATGGGGCTTGGGTTATTTTTTATACCTCTAATTTTCAAGTTTAAAAGTACTCTTTTCAATTATCTTTTGACTTCACTAATAATATTGTAGAATATGAGGCACTCCTAATTAGCCTCCAGATCATTAGAGAATATAGATTTAAGAAGTTTCTAGTCAAGGTAAACTTAGAACTAGTGGTGAAATAAGTATGGAGTGTTTACACCATAAATCATAAGAGGTTAAAGTAGTACCAAAATGGTGATGGGACTACTTGGAATGGTTTAAAGCTTTCAATATTTAGTACCATGCTCAAGAGCTAAATCACTTGGTAGATATGATGGCAAATAAAGCTATATAATTTAGAGTTGAACATGAGGGTTTTATTTATGAATATGAGGTCGAGATATTGGTAAGGCCCTCTATCCCAGATAACATTGATCATTGGCAAGTCTTTGATAATGATAAATAAATAAAGAGGTTTTTGTGCTACATAAATGAATTTTAAGGAAATACCATAGAGTGACACTCTATGGTACAAGTCTATAATGAAAAATAATCCTTTTATAGAAAATAAATAATCCATTTGAAGACTAATACTATCCTAAGAGGATTGGTTAGCCTAGAAGCAACCTTTGATGCAGGTGATAGACTCAAATCCATGAGCATTCCCATATTAAAGGACATAACTGAGATTAATATTGGAATAATAGAAAAGCCAAAGAAAATTTAACTAGGAACTCATTTAAGTGAAAAAGAAAAAGGAAAACTTATTGTGTTATTAAAGAAGTACCAAGATTTCCTACCATGGTCATATTAAGAGTTGAAAGCTTATCAGGAGGATTATTCTAACATGTTATTCCTCTTCACCCAATGCAAAACCATTCTTCTAGAAGTAGCATCCTATTAACCCCATCTTGGCCACTAAGATCTAGGAGGAGTTGAAGAAGTTAAGAGACTATGGGATCATTTAACCCATCAAATATTCATCTTGGGTGGCAAACTTGGTCCCTATCAAGAAAAAGAGTGAAGACATTTGGCTTTGTGTTGATTTTAGAATTTAAACAAGGCTTCTCTAAAGGATAATTATCTATTACCTAATATAAATAACATGTTCTAATATGTCACTAGATCTGAGTTGTTGTCTACTCTAGATGACTTTTATGGTTAAAACTAGGTAGTGGTAAAGTAGTTTGAAAGGTTCAAGACTAATTTCACTAATGCATGGGGCACATACATATATACTCAAATTATATTTATTTTGATGAATTTAGGTGACACTTTTTAGAGAGCTATGGATGTAGCCTTCACTATATTAATCAAAAAATTCATTTTTGTGTACCAAGATGATGTTACAGTGTACTCCAAAAGAAGAAGTGAGCACTTGGTGCATTTGGAACAAATGTTGGTCAAGTGTAGAGAGTTTGGGATTTCCCTCAATCCTAGAAAATGCCACTTTGGGATACATAAGGTGAAGTTGTTGGGACATATTATGTCCCAATAAGGTGTTATGATGGATCCTGAGAGGGTGGAGGCCATTAACAAGTACCCATCCCATAGACTAAGAAAGGTATTCAATCTTTCTTTAGCTCTATTAATTTTGTTATAATATTTGTTTCTAGCTTTGTGTATATTACTCTACCTATCACTTATATTATAAAAAAGGATCAAATTATAAAGTGGGAGGAGTTGGCCACCTATCTTTTCAATATATCAAGGCAGCCTTAAAAACTACCCTAGTGCTTTCTAATCTAGATTATAGGTAAGATTTCCAAATCTTTTCATTCACCTCCATGCATACTATATCCATAGTGCTGATACAAAAGAATTATGAAGGCCATGAGAAACCAATCACCTTTTTTTAGCAAGGCACTACAAGGATCTGAGCTAAGATATACCATAATGGAAAAACAAGCCTTCACCTTTTTTAAGGCTGTCAAATAGTTCAAACCTTACATTTTGAGTTCAAAGATTGTGGCCCATGTTCCTCATACTATGGTGAAGGACATATTAACTCAAAATTAAGGTATTGACAAAAGATTTTGGTGGGTCAATAAGTTTTAAGAATGTGACTTGGAGATATAGACTACTAAGTTGGTTAGGTTTATGGGCTTGGCTAAGTTGATTATTGAAGAAAATTTACAAGTTATGGAAGTAAATAATGTAGAAAGAGTGGCTAAAAATCCCAAGTCTAAATACAACCAATCTCCATACTAGAAATAAATAGTCTATTATCTAAAGAATCTAAATTACCCCTCCCATTTAGACAAAAATCAAAGGACATTGAAGTTGGTATCTTAAAAATATATTCTATTGTAAGATGGTCTAGCATGGAGAAACCCAGATGGTGTCCTCTTGAGATGTTGGTGGAAAATGAGATTTCTTCAATGATTACAAAGTTTCATAATAGTGTGCGTGGTGGTCACTTCACTCCTAAAGTCACTACACACAAGATTCTAAAGAGTAGGTATTGATATCCCACCTTATTATAGGATGTTAGTGCCATGGTAAGAAGATGTGAGGAATGTTAGTGATTTTTTAGAAGAATGAAGGCATCAAGATCATTTCCCCTACAACTGATCTCTATTGAGGGAAATTGTAGGTAATGGGGGATGAATTTCATATGTGAAATATCAAATGTGTCAGGCGCTAGTCACAAATGTATTTTAGTGGCTACTAACTACTTCATAAAATGGGTTGAGGCAATCCCCACTAAAATATTGACTCACCAAGTGGTCATTGATTTCTTGTTGAATAATGTAATTTATTGATTTGGAGTGCCAATCAAAGTCATATGTGATAATGCTATGTGCTTTAGAGATAAATAATTAAGTGCATTATGTGAAGAATATAGGATTGATTTAGCATATGCCTCCAATCATAATCCACAAGGAAATGGATAGGCCAAGTCTAGTAGTAATAATTTGTTAAAAATCATAAAAAGGACCTTAGATGCTAACAAAAGAAAATGGGGTGAGTAGTTAAAGTTTGTTTTCTAGGTGGATAGTCTAACTCTAAAGAGATCTAATAGGAAGAGCCCTTCTGAGCTTGTTTATATAAATAAATTTATCTTACCCCTAAATATATAGTTACCCACCTACCAATTCATGCAATAAATAGCTAAGAATAAGGGGGAGATGAACCACTATGAAGATAGAATTGATCAAATCATTGATCTCAATGAATCTCAATGACAAGATCATGAAAGGCATGTAAAATTTAAGCAGTTCCTCAAAAATATCTTTGACAAGAAAGTCACCCCAAGAACCTTTTAGGTCATTGATCTAGTTCTATTATGGGATATCAAGCATAAAGACAAAGGAAAGTATGGTAAGTTTGATTCCATATGGATGGGCCCTTACACTATTAATTAATAGATAGGGAACCATACATTTTATCTTAAATATATTGATGGAGAAACTTTAGAATTACTAGTTAATGGTAGACATCTTAAACATTTCCTAGATTTAGTATATGATTGCCTTTGTAAATATGTAAATAATGTGTCTTCCTTTCTCATCTTTGTGGTCTGGTGGTTGTCTATATTTGTATAGTTTTTTCTTTCCCTTTTTTATTTTTGGTAATTTTGGGTTGCTCTATGGTAACTCTATGTTGAAATCTTTGGACTCAATGGCCCATTGGATAGGTGACTGGTCTGATGTTCTCTATGTACCCACTAGGATTACCCATCCTCGAGCAAGTGCCTATGTTGGTACCCAAATTTGCACTAGAGTAATTGGGCCCTTGTAAATAAAATTCCCATGTCTAAATTGAAAGAGTGTTAATTTTTTAATCACCTACCTCAACCCATCAAAAGATCAAAATACATATTTGTGATTAATCATGTACATATATTTTAATTTCACCAAATGGTAAGTGTTCTCTCACTCCTTGATAAATTCCTAAGGGGTAGTTTTTAAATATGGAAGTTACTCTTGATAGCTCCAAAGTAATCACAAAATATTTTTTTAAAGTCCCATGGTGGGAGAATTCATGGTGAGAAGACAAGGGTGTAACCAAGCTTTTCTCTATGCTTAGATTAGATGTTTTATGCTCAAGAGAGAGGTTTTCAGGCTTTAGATGAAATTAATGATTTAAACTTGATGTATTTTTTATGATTAAGGTGTGAAATAGCTTAATCAATTGAATGAGAGGCATGTATTTATCTTAAGAGACTTTTCATAAGTGTTGTCTGGGGTCAAGGAAATCTTGCACCTTTCCTCGAATAAGGATAACTAGTGAAAAATGGTAAAGGTGATCAAGAAGTCCAAACCCACATCTATATTGGGAACGTGGTAGATTCTTGGGGATTTGGATGTTTTGGGCTTATTTTGAAAGTTTACCCTCTTACTATGTTTAGGGCAAGGTGCTTAAAGTCCCCAAGCTCTAAATATCTAAACTTGCAAGAATAAGTGATGCCACATGGTAGCTCCTTAGAATTTTTTTAGTTTGGACCACTTTTTGAATATCATGTCACTTACTTCTTGGTGGAATAATCCAAAAAAAAATTGAAGGTCTGAACACCTAGACTTGTGAGATAAAATTATGACACATGTTGTTATTGGTCCTAGAGAGGGTTTGATGCTTATTATACCGATACACCTCCAAAAATTAATAAGTGAAAAGGTGTAAACATCCATAGAGGCCCAAAAAGGTGCCATAAATACATGTCCCACTCATGTCACATTGTGCCCTATAATAAGGACCATTTGGTGTAATAGGGGAGCATTTGTGCTTTCCCTCTCTTTTTTTAATAAGGCTCAAATAATCAATGAGAAGTGGGTGATGATTAGCTGTCAGGATTTGGTGAATTAATGGTAGCCTTAATATTGAGATGCAAGGGACTATAACTTAGGTATTTTTATTCAATCTATAAATTTCCCTTTTCATCCATAGCTTGCATTCATGCTTTTGAGTTATATGTGCCTGAGCTAAGTATAGTATGAGAAAGTGATTATAGAAAATTCTTCATAGACTTTTAAATTCCAATGTGCGTAGCCATCCAAATTAAATAGTAAGTTTCTCATTTACTCCTCATGTTGTATTCTTTGAAGAGAGTTAAGAGGTAGATAAGGGTTATTTGAGTGAAGAGTTTGTTTGGTATAAAAATGTTGTATTTAAGAATTGGAAAAATGGCAGCATCTTCTACCACAATAAAAGGTAATGTTATTTCAATTTTGGATTCAATTAAGGATATTGATGTTATGGGGTTATATTTTGGGTCCCTATTGAATGTTTTACAACAACCTAACCACCCTAAGTAATTTCCAATGTCAGCACTAGTTACATCACACCTACAATAACATTCCCTTTAGTTATCTCATACCTAAAACTCATTATTATGTGTGCTCAAGCATAACAACTAGACACAAGGACTATTGTTGATTATGGCCATCTTTTTATATACTCCTTCACCCCTTCCACCCTTAGTGCCATGTTAGGAATTAATCTTCAGCTAGAAGGCATTTCACTTTCTTTGGAGGAATGCCAAAATTATGTAGAAAAGAAGGAAAAAGATATTTGGGATATTATCAATACTTGTTGGCTAGAAAAGAGGAGACAAAAGGTTTCTAGAATGTCTAAGAACTTGAAACTAGCAGAGTTTAGTGAGTTTCCCCAATACACCATTACCATGGCCGCTAGGATTCATGGGGTACCTACCATAGAGAAGTTTGAGCCATGGATGTTCCTGATTATGGTTTACATATTGAAGGGAAAGAATAAGTTGGATTGGGCCTCCATACTAAGTGATAACCTAAATATACAGATGATGTAGCTCCAAGATACAATTCTTTTTAAAGAAGCATTTATAGGTACTTTTTATATGTCTTCTTATTTGATGTAAAACCTTGTGCACAATAGGACTTTCTAAGGGTTCACCAAGAATCTTTTAGGAATGAAGATATATGAGGTATATCTAGAGGTTACCCTAGAAGGATTAAAGAATAGTTTTTGTAAAGTTTATAACTACTTTTTTCAATGAAATGATGAGTGTATCTTCCCATTAAGAAGCCTAAATAGAATATCTACAATTTCCAAGTAAGTAATTGAGAATTATGGTGCCACTTATAAATAGTTCAGAACATTCACATAGATTAGGGTAAGTGGTTATTCTAGATGCCCACTCAAATTACCTAGGTACCTAGATGACAAGTTGGCAGTGATGGAGCTAAGCTAAAAAATGTTTCCACCACATGAAATGATTGCATCAAAAAAGATAAACATTCCTTTCAAATTTTCTATGGTGATAGGGTTTTATTCATGTCCTTCTATGGCTAAGGGAAAGGGGTTAGAATGGGATATGATTTTATAGGAACTTGATAAAATGCCACCTCAACCCATTTTTGACATCAGGTGGTTGATAAACATGGCCACTAATGTAATGTTGCATAAGACTCACTATGAGGACATTTGGTCCAACTGTAGCATGGAGGAAGCTGTCAAAAAATTAGAATTCATGAGGTTGACTATGCAGGAAGTCATAACATTGTTCCCATCCCCAAAGACATGGAAGATGATAAATTAACATTGTATTCATTGTATAACACCAATAATGTTGAATCCCAACCCATTAATCAACCAAATTTTAGTACTTAAGAGGATGATTCCATCCTTAGGAGATTAGTGTGAATTATGAAGAGAATGTTTAGATGGCTTAAAGAGCATGGGGTTGGCCTCAACACATATGACACCCCCTAATCTTCAATAATTAAGGAAGATTAAGGAGTTAAAGGCCTTTCTCCTAGGATACATTGGTGACTCTATGGATCCATCTTTAGCCACAATTAGTAATGGAAAATGCAAACTTGGGGATACTGAGTTCCCCAAATTAGTGGACATAGAGAAGATGATAGTGGCATGATCTAAGGCTAGGTTATCCTTTTCAAAAATAATAATCTTGGTGAAGAACTAGGACAATATTCTTATAGATTAGGTCATGATGGCTAGTGGTACTCCCACCTCCATTTTAGGAAAGGGATCCCTAACAATTCTAACCATTTTAGTGATTTTTCTTACAATTATGTTAGCTATGGTCCCACATGCTCCACCCATAAAACAAGTAGTAGTCCATCCTCCCCTAGTGACATATGAAATAAAAAGAGGAGGGGAAGACTAGGAGGATTAATTAAGGTTGAAAAGACTCAAAAAGAGTCTATAACCCCCAAGTAAATCACCAATGACCAAAAGGGAGGTTGCATTCAAAGACCCACTCTCTAAGGAAATTCCTATGAAGAGAAGAGAGGAACATGCCTCATATGCCAAAAGAGTGAGGGACCTGAGAAATAAGGAAGATTTAGATGGAGGTAGACTAATTATTGAATTAAAAAATAAACAATGTGCCTTCACCCCTCCCCAAGTAAAGACTAGGCAAAGAACTCACAAGGAGAGGCCAAAAACCCTAGTAAAGGCCCCAACATGGGACTGGTCCATAAAAGAAGAGGTCTTGGTGATAAAAAGCAAAAGTGATGAGGAGGGTACCTTAACCTCATATGACCCTTTGTCATTTGATGAAGTTGTATAGGTTAGAGTAAAGAAAACCACCCAGGCCCAAGTCCCTCTTGAGAAAGAGGTAGCCTCCTTGAATATAGAAGCATTTGTTGAAAATGTCATCTCCTAGTCACCTAGTAAAGACAAGGTTCATGAAGGTGAGGACACTTAAAGACTTGATGGGGGAGTTGAGAAAGAGCCAGACCATGGTGACCATGTCCCTATTGATAGTGTAGAGGTAGAGGGAGATGGGGGAGAAAACTTGTAAATAAAGATTCAGATCTAGAAAATAAAGATGTTAAGGAGGATATCATAGGAAGTGATACTTCCATTGAAGTACCTTGAGTTCTCCTTCCTCATCAAATTTCATGATCTAGTCCATAATAAAGGCCTCAAGGTCATGATTAGTGAAGATTTGCCTAAATGCAGTAAGGAGGTCACCATAGCCTTTTCTAACCTCAAGTTTCAAAAAAATAAACAAGGTAATGTGGTTATCGAGCCTTACAACTAGACCATAGCATAAGGGAGCTCTATCAATAAATTACTCATGGAGTCCCACCAACTAGGGTCAAATTTTGAAGTTTTGAAATAGGTAGAGCTAGCATTGGAGGAAAAACATGGAATAGAAGGGCATGGAAAAGGGCATGATAGCGATGATGACATTGATCAATTAGTGTTGATCCCACCACCCAATCCCATGGCACTCCATATAGCCATCTCATCATTGCCACCACCCCACATTGAGTTAAGGCTTTCCATAATGTCTATAACATCAATGGGTTTCCAAACTAAACCACTTCTATGGGGTATGGAGCAAGTGAAAATAAAGGAAGATATTATGAGAAAACTAGGGTACATTAATGTGATAGAGATCATTCAAAAGCATAAGGCTAAGCCCCCCAAGAAGGCTAGAACTTACTCCAGGACCACTTACATAGAAAAGATGGTAAGAAATGTGGAGGTAGTTATTCCTCCTATGATGTATTAAAGAAATATGCTCCCCTAGAGAGTTATTCCATTTATATTTATAGACTCATGGAGGCAACATGAAAGGAGTTGAAATATATTTTATAAGTTCTAGCTAACTTGGTGGCACCAAGAATGGATAAAGATAAATCCACTATGGAAGAGTTGAAAGCAAAAAAATATGTTATGATATAATAATTGTAAAATTTATTGAGTAAGCCAAAGGCAGTAGCTATGATTACCATTAAGAATCTTGACCTTCCTCTTTTCCCCATGGGGTCACTAAATTTTGGTCGAGGTAATGCAATAAAATATAGAGGGTGGGCTACATAATAATGGCAAGAATATCTAAGCACATGGGCCAAAGAGATCATCCATTTAGCATTATAATGCTTGGCTGACATAATAGATATGGGGAAAGATTGTGAAATGCAGATGTCTATTTATGATGTGGACATAAAAAACTAGAAAAAGATCTAACATAAGGTACATGAAATGTGAAAAATGGGTAGTAATGTTTTGATGATGGAGAAGAGTATCTCTTTAAATAATCAAAAGAATCCCAAAGAATATCAATTAGTAATAAAACATCAGATGATGGTGCTCAAGGAGGGTGTCTTTAATTTAAAAGGAGAAGAGTAGTCTCTCAAAACCATTACCAAGGAAATAGATGTTACCTTTAGAAAAATGGTGAACCTTGATGGGGCAGGTGATTTGATGGAAGGGGAAATACATAGTTTTATGAAAAGCCTCATTGATTCACCTCAAGGAGCTTATGATGCCCACAAAATAAGATAGTAACATTTGAGAAGGATTGTGACCTACTCAAAGTGCACATTGGGTGAAAATAGGCCATAATTCAAAGGATAACCACTTGGTTGGAGGAATCTAATGTCAAATTCAAATACCAAGCTAGCCTAGATCAAAGGGATATCATCTCCATGATTGATAGGTATACCTAATTACAATAACAAGTTGGTTAAGGATTTAGTTATCAATATTGATTATGGAGCATAACCAATCATTACAATTTCTTACTAGATAGCAATATTCTTTTCTCTTCTTCTCTCTCTTTCTTATTCTTTACTATTGTTTCTTGTTCAAAAACTATTCTACTCTACCCATTAGTGGCACATCCCTTTCAAAGTTAGTTTGAATAATCATGTGTATAAGAAAGGGATGTATTTTTTAATTGCACAAAAAGACAAAGGTTGTTTTTTCCTTTGTAAGTTATTCCCCATGTGTCTAACCAAAAATGTTCTACCATGATGGAGTGTTATGTTTGTTATCATCATGGAAGCATGAGCACAAGTCTAAGGAATCAAGTTTGTTAAAATAGACTCCAGGCCTAAGAAAGAATTTTCTAGTTAGGGCATCTTTAGGAGTGTGATAAGTTTAACTAAAATTGTATAAGTAAAGGGGGTTTGTCCCTTTACAAACATCAATTAATTTTTATTACAAAGCTATAGCTTAGGATAGTTCTCACTATGTAATTTTATGATGCCAAACTAATTGCTCTTGTAAAAACATTGGCAAGATTTGAGAGCAGTCACAATGTCTCCCTTGTTGTAGAAATGTTTTACATGGTGTTTTGACATGTAATTTTCAAGGCACATTGTATTCACCTTTGATTTAGCTAATATATGGAACTTGTTCATGATTCATTGTTTCTTCTTATTGAAATATAATGCTCTATTTTACATGCTTAGTGGATTGGTTATCTGATGTGTTTTTCTTTATGGTAGTAATTTAAGGTTCAAATCTAGAGTATAAAATCCTTTCCATTTTGATATGTGAGAATAGGGAATTTATAGCCTTCTTAAGGGTAGTCCTAGGTTTATGACTTCAACTAGTAGGAATTATTGAATGGTTATTTACAGTGTCACAGGTAAACTTTTGAGGATCATTTGTACATTATTTCATCTTATCTATTTTGAATTGAAAATCATTTGTTGAATGAAAGTAACATAGCTGTTATGTGAATGTCTCCATACTCATTTGTTAAGTTATCCACACCCTTATCCATAATTTAAATTAACTTTATTTTACCTTATCCTACCCTATAGATAGTACATTATTTGTATATCATAAGTAATGTCTACCTTGTAGATGCATGAAGCTTTACATATTTGAAACACATTTGTTCTATGTGTTTTAAACCTCAATGCTATAATCTCCCACTTATTTATTGATGTCTGAATTTATTGTCAAAGTGAAGGTTTCAATCACATATTTATCTATCTTTAGTAGCTTATTTTTAGGTTTAGGACATTTTCTCATTTTATGTGACACTTTGCATTAATAATTCCCATGGAGGGTGAACTATATAATCTCTCCATATGAGTGAGATACCACACAAGTCCTCTCACCTTGGTTTAAGTAGAGCCAAAAGTAGTAGGGAAATAACCATACCCTTTGTATGTAACTCTCAATCATTTTCTCAAAGTCTAGTCCATTCTTGATGTTGAACCCTTCCTTGACTGCAATGATAGTTTATTGGGTTCTTCATTTTTGTTTGTCATTTGTTTAAAATGCACAAATATAGATTAGAGAGGTGTATAACTAGGAACCAACAAACCCTATGGATAGGTATGTCCCATCTAGGGGGATGAGCATATATAATACCCTTCTCTCCATTTCACTATGGTTGTATGTGTATTATTTTATATCAAAATATGTCTCCATTATTATCATTTGAGTTTAAGGTGAAATGTTTAAAGGAAAAACATAGATTATATACTAGTGTTTTTGAGATATTTATAATATCTTCAAAAATTATAAATGACTATGTGTATTCCTTATTATTGTTAAAAGTGGAATTCAACCCAAATTATATACTAGGGTTTACATGGAAGTTAAGGGTTTGTGAATGATTGTTATTCATATAAACTTATCATAAAATTTGGAATAACTTTAAAAGTTTGTAAAATATATAGTTTTATTTCTTGTTGTATAAGTAAAGGCCAATACTATGTATTCTAGGTAAACTTTTTAGTAGCTTAGTTAGAGTATTTATGCTTGTAATTATATTTCACCTTATTGGGGTGTTTATGCATAAAATTGAAGTATGGTACTAAGTTTTAGTAACTGTATATTCTTTTCATAGTACTAGGGTTTGA
>JARHVA010007104.1:417500-435000 GCA_037957365.1 Torreya grandis | reverse complement strand
TAATAGAAAATAGAAAGCATACCTAAACTTACTTTCAAGATGTGAAGCTCATAAATCTATGTAATGTTGGGTGTGCATAAAAAGATCATGTTGTGATGTGTAAACCTACAAGATAAAACAAAGAGTAGATAAATTCTTACTATATATGCTATATCTAAAATAAGAATGTATAAATTTGGGTAAGAGAGAGAGGAAGATAAAGGAATAAATACACCTCACTAGGTATGTGGACCAATAAATAACCTATTATGATGCTAAGTGATGTTGAGTAATGCTACATATGTTGGGTATGTTATACCAAGAGTGGTATCATGAATGGAGTTGAGTTGTTGATTCCTTGAGAGTGACTCAAGAATGCAAAGGCTATCCCTTTAGCTCTATCACCACCCACTAAGTGAATCTAAGTGAGCATGAATGTGCTAATCAATGTTTAGATTATGTGTCTAATCCTTCTAAATAGTGGCTCAAGAATACAAAGGCTAGTTAGTCCTTTGATCTATTGTTGCCTTATGAAGTCAAGCTATGAACTAATATCAGTATGTAATGTATGTTGTATGAGATGGCTCTTAAATCCTATGAATTATCTATAATCTAAAAATGTTGGCATGGATAGATGAGTGTATGATAGAAACTAGGTCACTATTGACCACTCCAAAAGATGGAGATTAGGCTTGTATAAAAGCCATTCCAAAATTGTTACACTAGGCTTGTATGGAAACCACTCTAAAATTTGGAAGTTAGGCTTGTATAAAATCCACTATAAATGATTCCAACCACTTGTAAATGGAATAAAGTACACAAATGTTGAGAATGCCTAGGTAATGTTGAAATTGAAAAGAAAATAAAATAAATGTGCCATGCACATTACCCCTAATCATTAGTGTCTAGAAAATGGATTTTGATCTAGAAGTTATACCAAATATTGTATTTGAAACTAGAAGTGAGATCCATCATGCTACACATAATTCCCCCTATATCTAGATTTTCTAAGAAAAAGTGTATAAAAAATTATTGATTTTAAATTGCTCTCACTATGCAAAACTGTAGCTAAACCTAATTTTCTGCTTACTTTTAGAAAGTCTAGTTTTTATACTATTTAGATAAGAGAACTAAAAATGGATAATAATGGCACCAGTTCTATATTCCAATCTTATCACTATTGTCTTGGGCCAAATATGATGACTGTTCTAACATTTTCACTATCTACATGGTTTATTTTGACTATTTTGATGTCTAGTTGTTGTTTCAGGTGTTTTGAATGTTGGATTTTTAACTATAAGGAGATCTGATCTCTATAACAAAACCTCTATTTATTTCCCCCTCTTCTAAGGGTAGGAATGAATACCCTACAATGATTTCCCTTAGAAGAAAGAGCCTTGTAATTATATTATGCTACAAAGATACATGATATAGAAATGATAATTGATAAGATATCTCAAGATATAACATGGTTTATAATGAGAGATTGTTAGATAAACAGTGGTATGCCTAGATAAATATAACAATGTAATATCATGTTTAATGTATTGAATTAGAATAGGAAGTAGAAGTCTAGTTAGTTTTTAGTTGTCATGGAGGGATGTAGCATGATGTCCATCATGGCATCCAAGAAATTAAAATAATGGATGATGTGGATCATGGCATTGTAAACAATAAAAAATAAATCAATAAAATAACATAAGGTAAGAATCAAGAAGCATAAAAGGGTTTCCAAGGGACAAAATAAATAAGGAACATGGGCACATATCACTCATACTAGAAGGCAAGCATATAAGGTCAAATGCCACATATACATATAATTGAAACAAGCAAGGTTGTCATGGAAGCCACAATCACATAGAAGAGTAAAAGCAAAGGACATTGGCAAATGTCATAAGGCACACACATTAATAAAAGTAAAGGGAATTGACAAATGTCCTAAGGCACACACAAGACATAGAATCAAAGGACATTGGTAAATGTCATATGGCACATACAAGAGACAAACATGAACTAAGAAATACAATCACATCTAGCTATGCAAATCAAGAAAGGAAATCATGTAAATACTAGAAATAAAATCACACCTAACTAATCAAAGTAAGAATAAAAAGTACGTAAGACATGTTATTACAAGACTAGGTATATTCTAAAAAATACACAAGTGTTATATACTAGTGAGTGTTGATAGATTAATCTATATAAGCTAGTAAGTAATGTACATCAACATGATAACTAGAGTGTGTGGTGTAGGAATGGCATAACCTAGATGTTGTATTCATGTAGAAGATGCCCCCAGTGGGTATGTATATTGATGTATGTCTTGATATAGAAGTAGGATGTCCCCTTAATGGGTAGAGTGAAGCAATTAAAGAGTTGGATGTCACTGCACATAGTCAAAAGAAATCAAGTGAAGCATGGTAATGTAGATAAATTGACAAAAAATAGCATACAACAACAAATGTAGGTCTATCATGATAATATAAATGTAAATCATTGATAATGCATACAATTAAAATGTTTTTGGTGTTTTGACATATTTAAATGTTTTTGTGTTTTTGATATATTGTATTATTTTTATCTTTTTGAGATTTAAGCTATGTAAAATCAATCATAGGAAGACTATGTATAATAATTTGAAGAATATATGTTTATACAAGTAAACTAGGAAGGGATGATATTAACTGATGAGTCTCATGGTGTATTATCAAGGAGAGTTATCATCAATGATCATGAAGCATGATGGAAATGTTGAGACTACGGATCTAAAAGCTATATATGTTATAAATGATTTAAAATATTTGAATTAGAGACCAATTTTGGGGTATTCCTATAACTATTAGAATTAGATACAACTATAGGGCTCTTAGGGACCCATCTGGTAGTAGGAAAAGCTCTCTAAATATGTGCTCTATGAGTAGATGCATGAGATCTCAACAATACTGCCTTAGGTGCAAACACTATAGCTCAAAGTTGTCTATAATCCTAAAGATATGGAGATGTATGAACTCTCTATGCTATCAATGGATGCCTCAACTATGTTTGAATAGTATCTAGAAAAAGAAATATAACTAGTGGAGAAACTAGAACTGGAGGCTGAACTAAAACTAGTAATTGCAAAGTAGAATATGGATCTGAAGTGGGGAGTGGTAACTCATTTGAAAATCCACCAAATATAATAACACTATTACCATGAATGAATTTCATGCATATATGAACTATAGAAGGTACTTCTCAAATTTTTGGGATATATGGTCAACCAACATATCAAAAGCTCCTACACTGGGAACTATAGTGAATGGTATGGCCATGTGTGTTGGGCCAACCTATAGAGGAAGTATGATCTCACCTAATGAAATCTATATGTGCCCAATAAATCCACTAATAACTTTGTCTATCAAGGTAATACCTAGCACTGACTCTATTAGAACACTATGAATAGGATGATTATGAATGTAAGATTTGATAAATATTGCATGATAATTTGAATAATTATCGACTATATCCTACTCTAAAAATGAGATGGAAGGTCTATCTATAACTCTAAAATTATATACACCAATCATGTTACTCAAAGGATGTGTTTCAACTGAAGGTGACCTATATGTATCTAGTCATAGATGTGCATGATATGCATGGTGAACCCCTAATGTATCTCCCATCTCTTATTTATAATGTTTCAAAAATGGATCTAAGAAGATTTTCAAAGCTTTATCTTATGTTTACTTTACCTAAGAAGGCCCAACTATAGTGCCAAGATCAATATGATTTCCATCTATCAAATCTTGTATCTTGTGTCTCAAACTAGTTCATCTATTTGTTCTATGGCCTAGTACCCTATGAAACTCACAAAATTCATGTTGATCATATCCCAGTAGAAGAGGCTTTGTTGGGTCAAATTCCTAAATAGGAGGGAGAGATATGATGTTATATTCCAATATATATTGTAAAACTCTAGATGGAGAAATTGGTAGATTGGTAAAGGTTCACCGAGGAGGTGTTGATAAAACCACTCATTAAGGGGCCTTAGAAGCCACATTAACTATTGGTTGATTCTGAATCTTGGTATCATTAACCTTAACTTTTTATGGGATTTTGTTGTTACTCTTGATTTTTATTTTTGAGATACTTTTGTACTTGAGTTTGCCCATTGAAATTAGTTTGAAATCTCTTTCTTTTAGTGTGTGACAAAATTTAGTGAAGGAAGAGAATCTTTTGAACATAATTGATTCATGCAAATATTGTAAGAGACTTTGTTTGAAGAGATCTTATAACTTTTGATCAGCCATGGGGCTAGTCATCTTAACTAAAATAGTCTTATATCAAATAACATAATCTATGAGATTATTATTTGACCTTTTTTTTGTTGTACAATTTGGGCATATGAAGACTTATCACTAATGTTAATGTTGAAATTAGCTAGGAACATGTTAGCTAAAGGATTGAATTCATTGATTGATTGATTCAGTAGACTATAGAACCCTTGTAAAGTTTAATCCTTTAGGCTTCATGGAAATAGCTTGGTAATTATCCAGTCATTTGGTACTTAGTCCAAGCATACTATGTGCAAATATCTCAAATGTGTCTCTAGATCACCCTTGACATCATATAGAGTGACCTTGGGTTGAATGAAACCTTGTGGAAAGGGTGTAGAAGCAATTTGATGTGACAATGGTGTATTTATTAAAGTAAAATAATTCAAATCCTATGTAGTTCTAGAGGCACCTTTCTCAAGATGTATCACCTTGGATTGAAGAGATCTTATCTCTTGCACAAGGGATACCACATCAGGATACAAAGATGTACTAGCTATAGTTGGTGGCATAGAGGCTTGTTAGGTTTCTATAGGGGATTGTTGAGACTTAGTTTCCCTCGTAGTGTCATTTTTAACTAGTTGCTCTGTGGTTTGGGAAGATTGGCCATTGTTCACTCTTTTTTGTTCTTCTTGTAGTATTTTAAACATGTCATCTTGCATGTTAGGGTGTTTAGTTAAGATCTCTTGAAGTTCCCTTTTATCAATTTCATCAAAATTGGTGTATTGGGCCATTGTTAAGGATAGAAAACAATTTGAAAATTGATTAAATTTTTTGCAATAATTTGTAATAGTCAAAGTGATAGAGAAGGAAAGTATTGAATATAGGAAATGTAAAGTCCTAAATATAATGAATTGAAAATTGTGTTAAAAGGATACAAAGCTCACAAACATGTAAGGTGATACCTTAAGAAGCAATGTAACCTAGTATATAAAAATAGGGTTTGACAAATAATTATTTTGAAAATTAATTATGAAAATTTACTATGAAAATTTGAAATTCTAAGTTAATTTCTAAGTTGGATATGCAAGTAAAAAATTAGAAATTTATTGGAAAATTTGTGATTTAACAGGACCTAGTGTATGCAACTAGGGTTTTGAAAAATAAATGATTTTGAAAATTACTATTAAATTTTAAATTTTGAAGTGAATTTTGATTTTAATATGCTATTAAAAATTCAAAAAAATATTGGAAAATTACTAGGAAAATACTAGGACCTAATATGGGCAACTAGGGTTTGAAAAAAAATTAAATTGCTATGAAATTTTAAAAATTTAATGCTAATTTTTATTTTATTATGTAGGTTACAAATTAAAAAAAAACAAGAAAAAATAGTAAGAAATTTACCCTAGGGTTTTTAGGGTTTTTATGTGCAAATGAAGTAAGTCAGGTTCACCAAATGATTTAACAATTTTTTGGGAATATTGGTGTATTATTCCTAATTTAGTTAAAGGGTTTGAGTAGTAAAATTAGTAAATAAATATTCAACAATTAATCTAATAATTTGTGTAAATTAGATTGAAATTTTGACCTTTCCAAAAATAGTAATAAGATGGAGAAAATAAGACTTATCTAGAAATTAGATGATATGACTAAGATAGGGTCTAAGATTCACTATGCAGGACTAAGACACTATTGCAAACTGAGATATAACCTTAATTTTATGATTGGAAAAGAGCACTAAAAGTGGATAGGAGTGGCACCAATATTGTATTCCACCTCTATCACTATTGTCCTGAGGATCTAAGCTTTTTGGGTTTTATTTGTCTGGTTTATGTGACCCTATTTGTGAAGTTTTGGTAGATAAAAGTCTATAGAGCTCTCTATAGAGTAGATTTTCTCTTTAAACCATATAATCCATTATGATTTTATCAATTTTGAGAAATATAGGAGGTTAGTGTGTGTAATATTTACTAAACTTGTATCCACACCCCTTTTGTGGGCATGCTACCTACATACCAGTACTCTAAAGAGGGATCAAGCCATATGTAATTCTCTGACTTTATGTGCTTTGTGGAATAGAGTGTATGAATATGAAAAATACTATATTGGGTGTGCTTGAGGTGGCTAAAGACTAGTGAAAGGATTTGAATAATCTTGTAAGTGTATTGGCTGGCTATATGTAGACAATAGAGAAGATTTCTTATGTAGTCTTGCTTGTATTCTTGATTTATTAGTGATATTTTCCAACCCTTTCCAAATGATCTTTTGATGGAATTTTATAAGGATCTATTGGTCATGGATTGAATATGCTCGAGTTATGATGACAAGGAGAAGGATGGGGACCTGAAGAAATTGACTGTAAGGGATAAAATTGTAGTTGTATAGGATCACCAAAAGTGGATAGGAGTGGTTCCAGTGCTATAGTCCAAGTGTGGTTCTATTTTATTGAGTTGATAGGACCTAAGGGGATGGATTAGTCATGGAAAAAGGGGTCTAGCATAGCTAGGAAAGACTCTAGAAGGCTATAGATGTCTAGGAATTAGTGAAAAGATGCATATGAGGGTCATGAGAGAAAGCAAGAGGGACCTAAGGGTTAGGTGTCATTAGCCACGATCAAGTTACCAATTTTTGCATTTTATATGACTACAATATTATATGATGTTTTACTAGGATTGTATACTCATACACACACATTATAGTCTTTATGGATTAATTCCATATATATATATATATATATATATATATATATATATATATATATATATATATATATATATATATATATATATATATATATATTACATAGTTTGAGTTGAAAAATCCATATAGGCAATTCACTCAAAACTATAGGTTTTAAACCAATGTTCAAAATATTTATAGATGTACAATCACAAACTCAATATTCCCATTTAATTTTCCATTAATCACACAATTACCAAACATTTCAATAAATACCTCATAACAACTACATGCTCAACTCATGTTAACACAATATTTTTCACATCTAAATTGATCCTCCAACTGCTATTATAATCAGAAAACCTTAATTCAAGAAGTTGTTTTCCTTTAACAATAACATAGTCATAAAACCAATATGAAGTTATTTGAAATATAACTAGGATTTTCATAATCACCAAATGACATCTTTACTTAAAGGATTATAACAATTACAAGGACTCATCTATGTCCCATAATTTATTTCTATACAAGATATACAAAGAATATATCCAAACGGCTCATTAATCAAACATTTAATCAATGTCTAAAGCTCACCATAATGACTATACACTAAAATATCACTCAGTTCCTTATTTACATATCATAACAAAGGTTTAATAAGTAATAAACATCCCAATTCAATTTTTATACTTTTATACTATATCGAGTTCACACAAGAAAATATAAAAAAACATAATCATATACTTAATATCCTTACTCTGAATACACAATCATGTATACCACACATAAGTATAAACATATTTAATCTTATGAATATGTTGTACCCATCCCCAAGGTTTTTTACATCTATATTTATATATAAAAAAATCATTTAAATTATACTAAATGAACTCATAAACTAGCACCAAAATACCCTAAGATATCTGAAGCTTTAACTTTAAAACCAATTAAAAAATTATACTATAACATATCTACACGTATAGGTTTATTTAGACAAAACATACTCAAAAAATGTGGAAGACATGAATTTGAATGATACTAAATTAACTAACTATCAAAAAAACCTATGACCTTCCTCAGCTAGGCCTCAAAATCTCCTTTGAAACTAACCCAAATGAAACCCAATTCTAATCAAATTAACATAATAATTTTCAAACACTTAGTTTTTTTATATAATGGGTATTGCTACATGTGTTTGACCCTATGGATGGGTCATACCTATCCCCAGGGTTGACTACACACACACACATAAATATTTAAAATTCTATTCATAAATACAAAACCCATTCCAAGAAAACCAACAACATAATCAGAGACAACTATTAAATCATTTCTTAATGATAAACCATAAATTTAAAATCCACAAACCCTACATGTGAATACAATCTTAGTTTATCAAAATCTAAATAATTTCTTCTTCATTTTCTTCTTATCCACCATTCTTTCCTCCAAAACCCTCTTCCTCCATATATATCCAACTAATCACAATATGCATGCCAAAACCCTATAACAACTCCCAAAAACCTATGTCTTCAATAACAAATCTCTAGTTTTATAATTATTCTCTAAAATTTTGTTATGGTGGCTGGACATATCCCCATTAATAGTTAAGTTCATCCAACAGACAATGCAATCATATCCAAAACATACAGTTCCAAAATGTCTATGTTTTCCTTCAAATACTTATTACTTGGAAATGTTTAGAACCCAAATAGTTAGAATCCCTAGATTCACAAAATATGTCTAATTACAAATCATTAATATTATGGTTTAAAATATTAAATTTAACCTCAAAATAATCATGACTTTTATTTTAAACTATGACCTTTATTACCTCAAACACATATCTAAGTTAGTAATCAACTTCCTAAGGCAGCAAAGGTAGAGGATGGATGGACAGTTGTTAAGAGGAAGAAGTCTAAGCCTTTGGTCCCCCCTCTAGATATGAATCTTCGTTCGTGTAAAAAATATATATATATATTTTTTTAATCCTCTTCTTTATGGGAGGGTGTTGGTTTTTATTCCTATATGTTGACGATCGGCTCTGTAGTGTCAGCTTTTCTGCTGTTTTCAGGTTCTTGTTTAACCTGGTTTGGTTTGCTCCGGTCTCGGGTTATTTTTTAGACACCTGGCTGTGCTTTAAGGTTGATCTCTTTTTTTTTGTATAGGGTTTTGGGGTCCCTTCAAAACTTGTTTTTACCTTAATCTAAAACTTCCTTGTGTATCAATATGCCTTAAGTTAATAAATCAAACATTTTAATATCTATTGATTATATATGCCACACATTTGTCACCTTTGATTAAAAAATCTAATGTTAAAATATAAATGATTTAAATCATGCCACCTATGGTATTCAAATTAGTGCCAATGTAATAGAATAAGACAACCATACAAGACTAACTCAAGATATATGAATCTTAACTTTGATGAATATTCAAATGGAAATCCAAGAGTAGTGGAGGGAGGTGGTATCATCAGAGATTTTGATGGAAATATATTTGTCACTTATGTGGGAGATATGGGTCTAAAAATGAACCATTAGACTGAAGCTCTGTCTTCACTATGGGGGATCATATTGGAAAAACAAATGAATGCTCAAAATCTCTTCATGGAGGGTGAATCCTTAAACATTATTAATTTTTTGAATGGTAAAAATATCATAAGCTAGTCTATCAATCACATCATTGATGAAAATAGAGACATTTTTCACTCCTTTCAACAGGTTCATATCCAACATATTTATAGAGAAGGGAATGTAATTGTTGAATGGTTTGTAAATAGGGGAGTCAACAATGTGGGTTTAAAGACTTGGTTTGACCATCAAGAACTCCCTAGGGAGTTGATTTTAAAAGTTACTAATAAAGGCAATAATCATGTTAATAATTCTATACATATGGATGCTTTACTGAATGTCTAGAGGAGACATGAATTTGTATGAAATGAATTGGTTAATTAGTCCTTATGAGCCTAAATTCAATAGTTAGAAGGAGAAGCTTCTAGAAGGGGAAAATCATATCAAAGAAGGCCAAAACAATAAACATAGATATTGCCTTATTTGGATGGTCTCTATGAATAGAGATGTAAGAAGTTACTAGAAGGAATATAAGATTAATTCAATAGGCCTACCAAATAGGATCAAACCTTAACTCCAATTGAAAGTTACAAATAATGAAAGAGTATGGAATGCCTTTTAGGTAGGATGTTTCACAATATTTATGGAAAGAGTTAAAGGGTTCAATAGACATATCTCTATCATATTAAGGCTTAGGAGGAAAGGTTTTTTTACCATCAATGGGGTCATACTTGACATCAGAGAGGAACTTATCTCACATGTGATGGGACTTGAAATTGAGGATACCAAGAATTACTACACTCCAAGAGAAATCAAACTAGATAAAGAAGATTTTATAGAAGATGATGAGTAGTTGGTGTAGCTGCATAATGGGTTCGATAAAGAATCTCTTCCCAAGTCATTTGTTGATGTAGTCTTTTACCTTATTTATTACATTAATTTAAAGGGTAGATATAATGTGGTGAGATGGTCTATGTTCAAAATTCTCAATTACTTTAGGCATGTGTTATCTTTTAGCCTTCTTTTATTTATTCTAAAATCCATGGAGACCTCTATCCTAAAATTAAAAAATGGAAATTATTATACTCTAATACATGAGGGAGTAATTTTCCTTATCTTCAAATAATTTAAAGGCATGAACTAAATCATGTTGGAAGTACTTTAGAACTAGTAAAAGAAGAAAGAGGAGGGTCCAGTGGATATAAGGAAGATAAAAAAAAGTATGGATTATGTATCTAGGTAGTTCAAGTAGGATTTTGGGAAGTAAGTCTGTATAAAAGGAAACTGTCAAGAAAGGGAAATTATCATTAAATAATAGGACAACATTAAAAAGCATCTAAGAACTTATTTTAAAATCACTAATCATAGCAAAGAGAAATAAGGGAACCAGTGGAATAGGATCTTGTAGGAGATACAAGAAAAGAGATGAGATTAAAAATTAATTTTCATAGATAGAGATAGTGATTATTTGGAAAAAATTAGAAAAGAGGGAGAGAAGAACATAGAGCACAATCAGGCATAGTCAATGACCGAGAAAAAGAAAAAGAAAGGGACTAGAACTTTGGATAAAGGGGAGACAACATAGAATAAAAAGGATAAAAACATGGACTTTAATCATTTGGTGGACTCACTCAAAGGCAAGGAGAATGTAGATAAAATAGTAGAAGAAATTAACCTCTAGAAAGACTTTATGAGATGGTTCATGCATGAGATTATGGATCTAAAGGGTAAGATGAATGTGTTTCATTAGGAGAATGCTAAAATGTCTCCAACCTTGGTAGAAAGAGAGGAGAACATCCAAATTTAGTGCCTAAATTTTAGAGTGGAATTACTAGAACATGCTAATAAGAATCTACAAAATGAGATAAGCTTTTTAGTTAATTACAATAGGGATATATTGAATGAAGGTATTCAAAACTTATAAAATCTTAGGGCTCATCTCAAAGAACTATTTGAACCCAACTATGTTGGAAAAGGTAAGGGAAAAAGGGGAAAAGGAGTAGTGCCCAACACACTATATATCATGAAATTTTATTGATGCAGATAGATATGAATCTTAAGAAAATGAAGGCATGTTGGGAAGATGTGTCTAAAATCCTAGAATTAGATTAGTTTTTACATTGTTTTTTTTTATTTTGAGGTTATCTTGTAGAAGTTTATGGATTGTATTGGCCCTAGTTTCTATGTTTGTCTTGGATATTCCTTTGTATCTTTTATACTTGATCTTCTCCTAGGGTTTAGGGACCCTAGTTCAAATCCCCCATTAACTTAAATGAAAAAACTCAAGAAGATACAGTTGCATCACTTATTATAATTATTGACTTCACACTTTATCAAGATCATAAAAGGATATTAATTCACAAGTTATGAAAATTAAATATGTAAATTGTAACCCAAATAAACATTATAAATATACAAGAACATCATAAACACTTCATGCAAGGATTTAAACAATATGCAACATAATCAATGATATATCAAAAAAACCATGAAAAATAATTAATAAAATCATATCATGATGTGTGCAGGGGATTTATCTTTGTTATATCATCCCCCACTCATTTCCATCTACTCCATCCTCTTTGATTATACCCTCCATTAGTCATATTCAAGAGGGTGGACTCTATCTTGCATCTACCTCAGTACAATAAATAATAGTTAGATCATATTAAAAAATAATCCATAATAAATTATTTTAACAAAACAAAAAAATCACGACCATAATGTACCATAATAAAATATGAACAACTAATAAGAAGTTCACAATCATGATCATAAGTAATATATAACAGTCCACAAATCAACACATTACTAATATAGTTACTTAACACAATAATTTAACCAATCATTAACCACAAGATCTATAAATTAATAGATTAATGAGTCTAAAGGAGAATTGAAATATAACATCCTTCCCTCATAAAGCTTTTCATCACCCCAATGACACTTATTTCAATAAAATTTATGAAATAAAATAGTATTTAACAAAAATAAGCATAATTTATAGTAAAATAATAATAAAAAAATGTGGAAACATCTTATAAAACTCTTCATAGTCTTTATAAGTGGCACTATCTTCAAAATATTGGTCCCACTGGACCATTCACTATGACACTTCTCTATTACATAGACTAAGTTTATGAGCATCAATTATTCTGGCTGGTTCTAATGTCACCACACTAGGATCTAGAACCTATAAAGTATCTTAGTATAATACATGATAAATATTATCAACATACTTTTTAAAATAAGACACATGAAATTTTGTATGCATGAGTGCTAAATCTGGTGGCAAAGCAATCCTATATACCATAGGATTGACAAATTATAAGACATTAAAGGGTCCCACATATCTAGTAGTTAAGATGGCTGATTTTTCAAAATTAATCAAGATTTTTAGTGGTTTAACATGCATAAATACTTTTTTCTCCCACTAAAAACTACCTTGATATTCTTTTTAGATCAACATAGCTCTTCTATCTATCATTGGATTCATCTAAATTTTTCTTTATTAACTTAACTTATTCTTTAATTTATAGAAGCATATCTCAACCAAAGAATACCATGTCTTCTAAGCTATCCCAATTGATTACTGTTCTACCCCTTCTTTTATATAATACCTCAAACAGATCCATTTTCAAAGCTGATTGGTATGAATTATTATAGGAAAACTCAACCAATGGAATATATTCTTCCCATATGTACTATTGGTCTATGCAATACATTCTTAGAAGATCTTCTTAAGCCTAATTCACCCTCTCTATTTTTAAATGGTATGTTGTACTAAAGTTCAACTATGTACCTAAAGCTTAATTGAGATTCAACCATAATCTACAAGTCATTTTTGGTTCCTTATATAAAATAATCATTTTTAGAAACCCATGCAATCTATACACTTCTTTCAAGAATATTTTCACAAGCATAGGTGCATCATCTAATATATTACTAGGAATGAAGTGAGCTACATTGGTGAGTTTATCAACAACCACCAAAATCATGTCATGTTAGTTATGATATAATGACAAACATTAGGAAAGTCTATGCTAGAGATTTTACACTTCCATTTTGGTATGGTATGTAGGTATAATAACCTAGCAAGATGCACATGCTTAGCCTTAACTCATTAACATTCTAAATATTATGAAATAAAATATGTTGTATATTTTTTAATTCCCTTATAAACATATAATGGCCTTAGCTCTACCGAGATCTTAGTCACACTTGGATGACTTGAGTAAGGTGTATTTTACATTTCTTTAAGTACTACATTCCAAAAATTCTCCTTATCTAGTACATAAATCCTTCCTTTGTACTTGATCAAACCATCATTATCAAATTTTAATCCAGGATACTTAGGATCTTGTGAATTTTGAACCAATGCCAACTTTACCTATTGATTTAATTCATCTCCTAGAGAGAATTTAACTAACTGATCATGAAAGGTAATCCTAATGGTAGACAACATTGATATATACCTTATATGAATAAGGGCATTTATAACCCTATTTTATTTACCTTTTATGTAGTTAATGTCAAAATAATAATTTAAAAAGACATCTATCCATCACCTCTATTTTATGTAGTTATTTATGTTAGGTTGGATGAAAATATACTTGAGCCCCAAGTTGTTAATCTTGAGCTCAAATGATTTTTCTAATAGATAATGCCTCAAAACTTTCAAGGCATGAACTATTATAGAAAATTTTGAATCATGTGGAGAATAATTTTACTCATACAACTTCAACTTCTTAGACTCGTAAGCTAAAACATAACCTTCTTTAATGAGAACTCCTCCAAGACCATCTCTTTTAACATCAATTATTACTAAGAATTAGCCATTTGGATCAAGAAATCTCAACATTGGTGTCAAGGTTAGCCTTATTTTCAGCTCTTAAAAATATTCCTTGCACTTTTCTAACCACATAATTTTTTTTATTTTTCTACTAAAGAGAGATAATAGCTTTTTATATCTTTAAAATGTTTGGCACAAATTTCTTGTAATTTCTAGCTAAATCCATAAAACTCCTAACTTCATCAACATTTTTGGGCATTGTCCACTCCATAATGGCTTTAATCTTCGAAGGATCCACATATATTCCTTTTTTAGATATAATGTTCCCAAGGTAATGTACCTTTTTATTAAATAAGGAACACCTTGATAGCTTCCCAAAAAGTTTATTTTTTTGCAATCAATGCAGAACCAAATTCAAATGTTCTAGATGTTCCTCTTTAGATTATGAAAAGATGAGTATATTATCTATAAAGACCAACAAAAAATGATATAAATAATATCTAAATATGTTTTTCATGAGATTCATGAATGTTATAAGAACATTTATTATCTCAAAAGGAATAATTATGAACTCATAATTCCCATAACATTTCCTGAAATCTATTTTTAAAATGTCTTCCTCATGAATCCCTAGCTTATGATATCTTGCTCAAAGATCAATCTTCAATAAAACTAATGATCCACACATTTGACAAAAGAGATCATCAATGGGAGGTATAAGATACCTATTTTTTATCATTTCCTTGTTTATCATCATGTAATAAATACATAGGTGAAGGGTTCCATCCTTCTTTTTAATGAACACAACTGGTGCACCCCATGATGATGCACTTGGTTGAATCAATCCTTTGGAAAACAACTCTTGTAGTTGAGACTTCAACTCTACCAATTTAGTTTTCATCATTCTATAGGTTTCTTTATACTTTAATTCAGATCCTATAATGATATCAGTTGATAAATCAAAATCCCTCTTAGATGGTAAACCTAGAAATTCTTTGGTAAAAACATCTCAAAAATCTTGGAGAAAAGGAAAATATTTGATGGAAGGTTCTTTTTAGTCCTCCATCTCATTTATATTAACAATAAATGATTAAAACCCTTTTATTTGTGTTTTTTAACTAAATTATATAAACATGTCCAATTTTTAGCTTCCTTTTTCCTCCCCAAATTTGTGTTTGCTTTCTTAAATCATCTAAACACTCTACCTTCTTCAGAAAGTAATCCACCTTAGCTTTATGTTGATTTAAATAGTTTACTCATAGGATCACATCATATGACCCTAGTGGTGCTACAAATATATCCACTATCATAGTGAATTTAGATAGTTTTATCTCTGCTTTCACCAAACATTTATCAACCTTGACCTTACATTTATTCCCATATTGAACTAACCATGCATTTACCATAATTCTATATTTTCTAGACAACTTGATAATAATTTTAGGATTAGTAAAACATTTAGTATCTCCTATGTCAATCAAAATGAAATTTGTATGACCAAATAAAGTACCTAATAACTCAATAGGAGAAGCCTAAAAGTCAACTTGATGATTGTTAATAGTTGCATGAATTCTCTACTAAAAATATCCTTATTGTAGAGCATAACCTTTATTCTTACCATCTAATTTCTCTTAAGTACATTCTATAACATAATGATCACCTCCACAAATGAATAATCCACCAAGTGATCCTTTCTTATCAAATTGTTGATTTTTCTTGCAACCTCCCTTGAAACCATTTCCTAGTTTCATACTCCCTAAATCACTATTAAACTTTGCATTCTGATTCTTGAATTGATTTTTAGAGTTTTCATTCCTTTTATAATTCTTCTTTTTGAAAGTCATTTTTGGACCTCCAAAATTTTTATTAAATTTATATCCAACCTGAGAAAGTGACTTCAATTTATAATCATAATTTACTACCTTTTCAAAGACTTAGTCCATAGTGGATGACCCATGCACATCCACCTCACATCCAATTTTGTATTTCAATATCATAATGGATTTCCTAATGTGAAACCTCTCATCTACATAATATTGAGGAACACAGTTTAGGATATTGGTAGTGTGCTCTCAATATTCATTCATTAAAAGGTCTATTTGCTTTATATTCTAGAAATGTATTAGCTTCTAATCAAAATAGAGTTAGGATAACCATCATGATCTGAACAAGGTCATAAATATTCCCATGTGGTGATGGTAGAGTAAAGCTTCATTTCCAATTTCTTGTTTGCCCACTATGTTACTACTTCACTTGTTAATTGGTAATATCTTCAAACTCTTTTGTGACTTCAAAGTAATTATGTATCTATAAATACTTCTCCATCTTAGTTATCCATGTTATTGCTCCATCTCCTAAAAATGGTTCCATTAAACTTGGGTGAATTAAATTTCTTCATATCTCATGCATGCTCTATAGATACGTGTACTCTTGTATCTTGTGACACCTCATCTTACCTATATTTTTGAGGAAATTCTTGCTTAAGAAGATGATATTTAGGTTCATTTTAATTATTTTCCTCTGCATGACCATGAACTTCCTATTCATGGTAAGCTATCGGGTCCTTAGTCTCATTCATGGTTGTGAAAATCTAATCAAGCTTTGTAATTTATGTAGTGATAAACTAATTTAGGTTAATTAGAGGGTTAGTATTATTAGTATTAGATGTAACCTCACCATATAATCTACAATATGACATTCTTATTTATGATAATAAAAGAATAATAATATTTTAGTGGACTCATTAAGTCTAAGAGTTTGAGCCTTAACTTTGATACCATAATATAATAACCCCTCAAGGTTCAACTAGAATTAGGTTATTTTAAAAAAAAAATCATTAACAAATTATCTTTACTAATTCTAGGTACTAATGATCTTTAACTAAATGCATGATTTAATAAAATATTCTTTTAATCATCAATTTAATCATATGATTCATTTATATAATGATCACTATAAAAAATATTGGTTTGATTTCACAAGTAAAACATATAATAATAATAATAATAATAATAATAGTAGTAGTAGTAGTAGTAGTAGTAGTAGTAGTAGTAGTAGTAGTAGTAGTAGTAGTAGTAGTAGTAGTAATAATAATAATAATAATAATAATAATAATAATAATAATAATAATAATAATAATAAATTACCCAAATTAAAAAATCAACCACTTTTGGTTTAAATATCACAAGTATTAATATAAACTTCCATCTATTGTTGTTATA